>CM030362.1:222042705-222470097 GCA_017893485.1 Hemerocallis citrina
CCACCCCATAACCCTATACCTCTATATATTCATAACTTCACTCCCTTCGCTAAATGCATCATATTAATATATGACTACATATATATATATATATATATATATATATATATATATATATATATATATATATATACATATATACACAACTCATTCACTTTATACTCAATCACAAGCAACACATTAATTCACATTCCATTACTTTTCAGTTTAAAATCCCCAACACAAATACTTATCCTTTCATAATTTCCACCACCTCATCATTTCTTTATTTTCTCAACTAATCTCATAATGTCACTACCACTTTTCGTCATACCTATTCAGCCACGTCCTTCATTAGCCATACATTAGCCTCTACGAACTCATAACTCGTAATCTTTCATACTCAGTTCACATTACACCCCACCACATTCATTTATTTCGTATAACACCTATCATCACATCTCGCAATACCACACCTTTACTCTCATCATACATTATCATACTCATCATCAATTCATCATGGTTATACTGACTTTCATTTTCCCTTGCAACACATATTTCAATTTACTTCTCTTTTATTTCCAATCTGAAATATCGGCATCATATCAACAACTCGCCTATTCATCCTGAAAATTGTGCCTAGGCAGGTAGTTCCCACTATTTTCTCCGAAATAGCAGGCGGGTAGTTCCTAGTCACAATTCCCAGGCACTCAACTTATAATACAACAGACTTTCTAAAATAACCATTTCCATAACCAAACTCATAATACATGTATTTTTTTTATTTTTTTTTGTATTATATCACGTATCACCTCATACGCATAAGCATCTCCTCTCATAATATCATATTAACTCATATCTTATAACACAACCATAACATCTCAGTACACATGGCAATTTACTTGCATTTCATCACATCATTAACATATCTTTTATAACACAAAATGTCATTAGCTTCACTTTCATTCTCATCACAATATACTCCATATCCCAACATAATTTGGGCAATCACATATCACACCCCCAAAGCCGATAGCTTGGGTAATACTCACCGCACCCCAAACACATAGTCTGGGTAATATCACATCACTTCTCAAGCCATATGCCAATATATACATATATATCTCCCGTGGTATATTCACATCTCCCATAATATAAATAATCTCCGTAATATATATCATATCATCAATATCTTTATACATATATATACATTCTTTCATTACACATATACACCTTTATATTTTCTCCTTTTCAGTGCCCACACAACTGATCTCCTCGTACAACACAGGGATCTCTGTGCCTTCCATCCCGTACATTTCAATCCCGCTAACCCACCATATCAGCCAGATCCAGGTGTCCTAAACATCTACCATTTGTGGGCTGGATTGAAAGTACGATTGCGCGCTTGTCCAACCAAGACTAAAGCCAAAAGGCTAGTCAAAAGTAAAATATAACACGCGGATCGATGCTCACACAGAGTCTTACACGTCCGAGGCTACGTCTTTCTCCTGGCCCTATACCAGCGAGGGAAACTCCTGATCCCCAAATATAATTTGGGGCAATATATAACTCCTGATTCCCAAATATAAAATTTGGGGCAATATAAATATAACACCTGTTCCTGGGTGTATCCCGGGCCTGTGGGGTCTAGCCCAAACCTCGGGAGATTGTGCGGCACTGCAATATTTAATTCTCCTTTATATACATATACATATCTCCTTTATTATATACTCCTTCACAATATAACTCATGTTCCCCAAATATAAAATTTGGTGCAATATAAATATATATGTAACTCCTGTTCCCCAAATATAATTTGGGGCAATATATAACTCCTTTATAATAACTCCTTTAATATAATAACGCCTTTAATAAAATATCTCCGCATATTCATTTATAATATATCACCTTTATAATATACTCCATATATAAATATATCTCCTGTATAACATAACTCCTTTATAATATATCACTGTATATCTCCTTTACAGTATAACTCCTTTATATAATAACTCATTTACAATATAACTCCTTTATACTCTAATTTCACCGTTATAACATAACATGAAAGCATATACTCCATTAAATTCATAAGCATACGCATACCATTAATCTCATCGATTATCGCATAAATTCTCAGTTATCACCCACACGGCACACACACATCACGCAGATTTTCACATCACTTTATCACACCAAACTTTCAATTTATCGCACACCTATTACACACACACCACATCATTCACTTCGTCCTATCATCACATCACAATATCATATCGTACACACCATACTTTCCATCTTATCACATCAGTCATGAGATCACACATCACATATACAGATACATATCTCTGATCTTTACAACCCCGAAGCATATAAATATTTATCTACAAGCATCAACACACTCCCATACATATATATACTAATTTCTTACACCTCATAATTTACTCCATATCATACTTAGGAATTTTTCTATATTCAATATACTTCACACATCACACACCCAACCATATTTTAAAATTTTCATAGCACATTATGCACATGTAATAAAAAGATCATACTCACATAGCATCCCGCGAAGACCCGATGCGCCAGCACGCCGTTCCACATCCAAATTTGCTAACATATCCTATTATCAAATTTCAACACAATTAAGGCTCAAATCATTCAAATCAATCACAGAAAATAATAACACTATTTCTAATATCACTCAGGCATTTTATCGAACGTCTGGGATGCACACGTGCAATGCACGTAATAGACAAATTCCTACGGGGGTTTTTATCCCCTAAACAATGACTAGACTCACCCCCAAAATATCTTAATAACTCAACTATATTTTCCATTACTATACAAGAAATAATTCATACCTATATAATTCTCTTTTACAAACCCAAAATCCCAAATTATTAGCAACTTGTAAACTCTCCAATGATTTGCTCATTTATCATCTCTACTATTCCCAACCTCTTCTAATCTCCCCACCGTAATATTCCTACTCAACAGAAATTAACCATACTTAATTTTATACAAATAAATAAAATTGGGTATACCTTCCCGATGCTTTTTTCTCCAAATTGACGCTACCACGAGCTAGAGCACCCCTCACTAGATCTACCCCGCGAATTAATTTAGGAACGATAATGAAATGGAGTGGTTTTTGGGCGGGGAAGGGCACAGCCGAATGGGTTCGATTGCTTCGGCTGGAAGGATCGAAACCAGGAAGAAAAGGGGAAAGGATAAGAAGGAAGAGAGGAGGGGGGTTTTGGGAAATATTTTATAAATTATAAATATAATAAAAGGATTTTTAAGGGGATATTTTCATATAAACCCCTAATCTCCAAAATATTTCAAATAAACCCCCAGCTCTCGCACTTTAAAATACTAACAATCTAAAATGCATAAAATAGTCTCATAATAATTCTCTAAAATTATAAAATAAAGTAAACAATATTTCTTCACACAAAACTCAACTCATAAACTCCAATATATCATTAATACTAATCCAATTCAAATATCAATCCCAATATCAATATTTAAATAAAATAAATCAAAAATAATTTTCACCACTCCAAATATATAAAAACAGGTATTTTCGGTATTTTACAAATTCGAGGTGTTACACATGTAGTAAAAATTGGGATGCATGAAATGCTACCTAGATAGTAATAACTACAAGACTTGATACATGACACTCGAATATGATACATGATACTCGATTCTTGACACTCGTTACTTGATACTTGATACTTGATACTTGTTTACATGATACTTGATACTTGTTTACATGATACTTGATACATGCTATTTACACTTGTTCACCTTGCCATGTTAGTTGTTTTATTTTGTCATCATGCATATTCCATGCTATTTTTTTTTTCCATATAATTGTATCCTGCACTGCAAGCGGCTCGTAACTTACATTGACGGGAGTTTGTTTTCTTTTTCCTATTCCTACAATTTATTTAATTGCAGGCCAGGATGACCAGTTACCAGATAGAGTTGGTGATAAGAGATATTAGTGCTAGATTTTGCTATTATTATTTCTTATTGCTTGTTTTGAGCAATTGTATCTTGTACTTGGATTTATTTTGTAATTGGGCAATGTGACACAGGATATTGACTTATTCAAATCTTGATTATTTGAGATTAATATAATTTGTTTCAAGTATTCTTGTTGGTATTTTAGTTCATATGTGCATGCTTGGTTGATTTATTTGCTTCCAACTCTGATTATTCTTGTGAGATGTTGTAAAGATTCTTGACAGCTTATGGATGATGAAAATTATTCGCTCGGCTTAGTCACGTATCTGTATTCTGTATTCTTTTTTGGCAAGCGGGGCGTGACAAGGTTTTTTAGTGGTATCAGAGTACCAGGTTTGGCTAATGTATTAGTTGCCTAATATATTAGACAAGCTTGGCTTGATCTGAGATTGGCTCAACATTTCACCAACCATGCATACATAAATGAATTATTATCAAGTTTGATCTGGATGCTAATTGTTTTTGGTTTTGTGCAGACTATGGCTCATAGAGGCTCTACTTCTCGTCTTTAGGATGAGCATCCAGGGTTTGAAGCTGTCATCACTGTGTTGGAACGGCTGATTAACATGCAGCAGAACCACAATGACTTGGTGTTGGATGCTTTGGAAACTACTTGGGTTCCACCGCCTGCTGTGCCTATGCAGGAAGATCTTCCTCTCCGTTCGGGTACAGTCACCGATTTCATGAGGTTGCATCCCCATAGGTTTTCAGGCACTGAGACAACTTTGGAGACAGAACAGTGGTTGATTCGGACTAAGCAACTGCTCTTGGCAGTTAGAGTGGCAAATGCAGACAGAGTGGATGTGGTAGCCATCCAGCTGGTGGACTTGGCTCATATTTGGTGGAGGTCCGAGTCCGAAAGGCTCGAACGGCCGATCACTTGGGCCACTTTCACTAGGAGCTTCTTAGAGAAGTTCTTTCCTAGTAGTACTAGAGTTGTGATGGAGCAACAATTCTTGGTCATGAAACAGGACTCTAGGTCTGTGGACGAGTACGCAGCTGAATTTACTAGACTTAGCTGCTTCACAGCCGTTCTTGTGGCGAACGAAGATGATAGAGCTCGTAGGTTCATTTTGGGGCTTGAGTGAGACATCAATGTGCAGCTTGTCTCTCTCCGTTTACGTACTTATGCTGAGGCTCTCGAGGCTGCTCGAGCTCAGGAGCAAGCTCGTGGTGGATTGGCTCCTTCTCAGCGGACTGTTCCGCACTCCGTTGCTAGGCCTTCTGGTGGGCCGATTCGGAGGCCTGTCCCAGCCCCTGCGGTCAGGGCAGCTCCTTACTTTGCTGCGGGTCCTCCGAAGGTTGGTTTTTGTGACTTTTGCCGACTCCCAGGACATGAGCACAAGGATTGCCAACGTGCTAATCGTTGCTGTTTTGGATGTGGTGCTGCTGACCATTCAGTGCGGGACTGCCTGCAGTTGGCTCTTTCAGCTAGGGGTCCAGTTCAGCCAGTTGCCACAGATCATGGTCCAGTCAGACCACCGCTTTCTCTGCAGTGCCAGATTGTCGGTCAGAGGACCGCTGCTCCCACGCGAGGTCAGGCTTTCAACTTAACTGTTGTTGATGTTGAGTCAGCTGCGGGTGTGGTTGCAGGTATCTTTTGCTTTTATTGTTGTTTTGTTGTTCCTCTTTTGTTTCTTCATTTCCTTTTGCTTTATTTCTTTCATGTTTATCTGTCTACATTTTGTTTTTCCTCACCCCTGTTCAACCATTCTTTTCCTTGTCTCTTTAGATTCTGTCTTAGGTGTTGTCATTGTTTTCTCCTTTTCTGATCATGTTCTTTTTGATTCCGAGGCAACCTATTCTTTTGTCTCCTCTCGATTTGTGGCTCGCCATCAGTTGGAGTGCAGCAACATGTCAGAGGTTTGGAACATTGTGACGGGTGGTGGAGTTGTCATATGTTCCCGAGAGTGTAGGCAGTGTTCCGTAGTTATTGGTGGCGCACATTTCAAGGCCAATCTGATTGTAATTGGGAACTCAGGATTCAACGTTATTCTGGGTATGGATTGGTTAGGTGAAACCCACGCCATTATTGATTGTCGTGCCAAGAAAGTTGTATTCCGGATTCCAGATCGCGCAGAGTTTGAGTTCCATGCCGGGGAGATGTGCCTTGGCTGAACTGCAGTTGATCAGGAGGTTTGTGCAATGGAATTGCATTCAGGCTGTAAGGCTGCACCTCTAGTAGTTCAGGATTTCCTGGATGTTTTTCCAGAGGTTGCCTGGCTTACCCCCTGATAGGAATGTGGAGTTTGGTATTGAAGTTCAGCCGGGTACGGTGCCTATATCGAAGAGTCCCTACAGGATGGCACCGGTTGAGTTAGCAAAGCTTAAGGTGCGGATTCAGGAGTTGCTTGATTTGGGGTTCATCAGACCCAGTGTTTCTGTAACCCTTGTTTTTCGGTTTTCATATTTTTGGTGTATTTTTCTTCTTTCTTGAGTATTTGTACTCCCTTGTATTTTTTTTTGGACCGTATATTGGAGTTGTTTTCAATATATATTCATTTTTGGCTCAATCTTGATCTTTTGTGATTTAAATTATGTTCCTTGATTTGTTCTTGATCATTGTTGTTATTTTCGCTCTTCATTTGGGTTTTGTTCACTTTATTTTTGTTCTTGGGTGCTCATGGTGATTTGGTTGTTCATCCTATTTCCAATCCTATTGATTACCAATGCCAAATTAAACCTACAATCCTATTTGAAATCCTATATAATTCGATCCTAATCAAAACCTATTAGTCTAATCCTATTACTACTCCTATTGGATCCCAATTAAACCCATGAACCCAATTACCCATATCCTATTTCTAAACCTAAACAAAACACTATATATACTTATTCACCCAAAACCCTAACCCTAACACTTCATCCCTCCCGGCCTCCCTCCTTTCTCCCTTGCGCCACACAGCCATCCCGACACCCCACCAGCCAAATCCTAACCTGCCTCACCCTCGGCGCCACCTAACCAACTTCCCCTTCAGCTGCACCCGACCGACCAAGCACCCAAGCCACCTCCCGATCACCTGAGCACTCAACTCCTCTTCATCTCTCTCCCTTGCCTCCGTCAGCCGTCAGCACCCGCTGGAGCGCCGGCCAGCCGCAAGCCAGCCGATGACCGACCCCCTTTTGGTCTCTCTCCGCATTGTTGTGGTTGCACGTGTATTGGATTTTCGTTCGTGGATTTTGTTCGTTATCGGGATCCGTTCCCGTTATTCTTGATTTTCATCATTCTTCGTCTTTGGTTAAGGCAAGTAACTTGTACTCTAATTTCTTTGTATGATACAAGTCAGAAATACCGCTTATAGTATAGTTGGGTTCTAGAGACAACTCGTGTGTGTGTTATTTTTGATGGGTTTCGAATCTATTGTGCTATTTGACCATAGTTGCCTCACGACATAAAATCAACATGGAAACAACTAGGATTTGACCGTTCTTGATCTATTCATATATGTCAGATAATTAGGTGAAATTATGTGTTTGATGAGATCCATGTGATATGATGATTGTGAATATGTTATATACTCTATTTCATGATGTTTGGACACTTATTAGACTCTATACCATGTTTGATTGTGATTGGGACAAGTTTCGTATGTTTTATATTGGTTTTGTTTTTAAGAGAAAATCTGTATTTGTCAATGATCAGTTTTGATTTGTATTTCAGACCATATTAAGATCAGAATTCTTAATTTTTGTATTTGACATGAATTGTAGAGAAATCTGTCTTCTTTCTAATCTCTCTGACTTTGATCGATTTCGTGTTCGTCTGAGTGAGTTATGGCTATTTTACTACAGAGGTGTATTCTATTTCCAGATTTTGTTTCTTGATGATTTTGATGGTTAAACTATTTTGATACTAGTTTTAATTATATTATTTTGATGTGAAAATTTGCACAGTATTTTTATATCTATTTAGGGATTACCCAGAATTTTGGTGGATTTTATTGATGAGTTTTATATGCCGTTTCATGCTTGTTTATGAAAGCTATACTTTCTATATTTTGTTCGTTGTTCTGTAAAGAATCGTATTTTCACCCTATTTCCTTTTACTTTATGGAAAATATTTATGAAATATGAAAGTTAGCTTACTTTGTCTATTTTCATATCCTTTTGACGGATTTGGATTTCGTTTCACGGTTTGCGAGATATCACAGTTTTCGTATAGCAGTGTTGGGAATTCCAGATTTGCCAAACTATCGTTTCTTGATGTTTTCTGATTTTTTTTGACTGAACTAATTTTACTGGAATATTATGAAACTTTATATTCTGATACTAGACATATAAAGGATTACCCCGATTTTTCCTGGATTTATTTGAGAAGTTTTAATGCTGTTTTTCTGACTGAGAATTCAATTTATTGATTTTTGGCTAAATATATTTTCTGGATTCAAACCAGTTTTGAGTTATATTTTTGTGAATTACTATATGGCTTATATGTAATCACTGGATTTGTGTGGAAGTCTATTTTCCAGATCCTTTGACGGATTCAGATTTGGATTTCTGTAGTGACGGAAATCACTGTTTTAGTACTGTACTGTTATGCTGTCCTGAATATGAACATACACTGTTTTGCTCGTTTATGTGACCGTATATCATGTATGTTTATTTATTTGTTTTCCTGAACCTAATACTGATTGTATCATGTTAGTTTGACACTATTTCATGTACTATCATGTCTGTTGTTGACCATAATTAAAAGTTATCAAGCCGGGGTGTCTTAAAGGAAGATCTAGTAGTGGAAAATATGGAAATGTGTACTTGGAAGGGAACTAGTGTTCCATACTGTTACAGTTACTATTACTGTTAATGCTGCTGTTACTTTTACTGCTACTTTACTGTTACTAATACCTGAGTACACTGCCCCATTATGGTCTACTATGAAATCTAAAAGCGAAACTGTTTGTTGTAGTAACCATGTGTTATGTTTTGGGGTGCATGAAATGCTACCTAGTTAGTCACAAGACTGTAAAAACATAAGACTGATACTGTTGGACTGATACTATTAGACTAATACTGTTGGACTGGTACTGTTATACTGTTACACTGATATACTGAGCTTACTATTACTGGACACTGTTAGTTGCCATATGACACTATACTTGACACATTCATTCGTACTGTTAGTATGCCATGATAGTTGACTTTGTTTTACTGATTCATGCTAGTTATTACTGTTGATGTATTATTCCATGTTATTTATTAGTTTCCCATGTACTTGTATCCTATATTATAAGTGGCCCGTAACTTGCAATTGACGGGTACTTATTTTTTCATTCCTTGTCCTGCAATTATTAATTGCAGATCAGGATGGTCAGCTGCCCGATGGCATCGGCAAAATGAGGTATTAGTGCTAGATTTCTTGCTTATTAGTAATGCTATTATTGTTGCTTTGAATAATGTATTTTGATGATTACTTTGTATTTTTGGGTGATGTGACCCAGGATTTTGTCTTATCCAGATTCTGATTTATTTGAGAATAATGTATTTTGTTTCAATTAAATTCTGTTGTTTTATTAATTCAATTTCGCATGTGTGTGGTTGATTCTCTCTTGCTTTCGGCTCTAATTATATTGTAAGATGTTATAAAGATTCCTGAACAGCTTATGGATGATGCAAATCATTCGCAGGGTTGAGTTGCGTATCCGTATTCCGTATTCTTTTTGGGAAGCGAGGCATGACAGTTTCGCCTTGGGGTACTCCAGTCCTTTTTGTCAACAAGAAGGATGGTAGTCGTCAACTGTGGTGGATTATCGAGAACTAAACAGTGTTATTGTGAAGAACCGGTATCCGTTGCCCAGGGTCGATGATTTGTTTGATTAGTTGAGTGGGGCAACTATTTTCTTGAAGTTGGATCTTCGTTCTGGGTATCATCAAGTCAAATTAAAGGCGACTGATGTACAGAAGACTACTTTCAGGACCAGATATGGCCACTATGAGTATCTTGTGATGTCGTTCGGGGTTACGAACGCTCCTGCTGTATTCATGAGTCTTATGAATCGGGACTTTTCTCAGTTCTTGGATAGATTTGTGATTTTCTTTATTAATGATAGCTTAGTGTATTCTCGAAATCGGGAAGTTCATGCTGAGCATCTTAGAGTGGTTCTGCAGACTTTGAGAGAGAATCGGCTCTATGAGAAACTCAGCAAGTGCGAGTTCTGACTCGACAAGATTTCCTTCATGGGGCATATTATCTCAGGCGATGGTATTTCTGTGGATCTAGCCAAGGTTGAGGCCCTGAAGGATTGTCCTGTTCCCAAGTCAGTTTCTGAAGTCAGGAGTTTTCTTAGTTTAGCTGGCTATTATCGGAAATTCCCCAAGATTTTTCGAAGATAGCAGGACCGTTGACTAAGCTGACTAGGAAGGATCAGAAGTTCTGTTGGTCTGATGAGTGTGGTGTGTCTTTTGTTGAGTTGAAGAACAGACTGACGTCAGCGCCTGTGTTGACTATTCCAGATGATTCAGACAGATTTGTAATTCACTATGATGCTTCTGGTAGGGGTCTTGGAGCAGTTCTGATGTAGAAGGGCCGGGTCGTTGCGTATGCATCGAGACAGTTAAGGCTGCATGAGAAGAAATATCCGACTCATGACTTAGAGTTAGCAGCAGTGATCTATGCTTTGAAGCTGTGGAGACATTATTTACTTGGGGACCGAGTGGAGATCTTTACAGACCACAAAGTCTCAAGTACGTTTTCACCCAGAAGGAGTTAAACATGAGGCAAAGGCGTTGGTTGGAACTTATGGCCAATTATAAAATCAGTTTGCAATACCATCCAGGTAAAGTGAACTTAGTGCCAGATACTTTGAGCAGGAGATCGACAGTTATGTTCCCGACTCAGCAGAAGGATCTGATTGAGCAGATGCGGAGGTTGGAGTTGAAGGTATTGTTGTCGAGTTCTGATCGGAGTTTTTTGGCCCTCCAGTTTCAGTCATCTCTTGTTATCAGATTAAAGAGGCGCAGGCTGGTGATGCGCAGTTGCAAGGTTTTCGAGCTGAGGTTGAGTCTGGGTCCAGAACGGATATGGTTATTCATGCTGATGGATCACTTCGTTTTGGGTCCAGGTTATGTGTCCCGATGGGTGAAGTTCGTCAGAGGTTGCTTGAGGAAGCCCATCAGTCATCATATTCTATCCATCCTGGTGGTACAAAAATGTATCGGGATTTGAAGCTTCATTCCTGGTGCCATGGTATGAAGGGAGCTGTGGCTCGGTTTGTTGCTCAGTGTTTGATCTGCCAGCAGGTTAAGGCAGAGCATCAGAGAATCGCTGGACTTCTTCAACCGCTTCCTATTCTGGAGTGGAAGTGGGAGCATATCACTATGGATTTGTGACCGCTTCGCCGAGGAGTCCTAAGGTTCATAATGCTATTTGGGTAATTTTCGACCATTTGACGAAGAGTGCTCACTTCATTCCTTTTCGCGTCGAACAGTCTACTGTGAGCCTAGCTGAAAGGTACATGCAAGAGATTGTTAGACTTCATTGGGTTCCAGTCAGTATTGTATCCGACAGGGATACAAAATTCAGATCTCAGTTTTGGGAGTCTTCAGAACAGTTTGGGGAGTAAATTAAAGTACAGTTCAATTTTTCATCCCCAGACTGATGGACAGTCAGAGAGGACCATCCAGACTGATGTACAGTTGCGGTCCTGTATGCTTCTGTTCGGTGGATCAGAGGAGGACCATTTGCATCTCGTCAAGTTCTCGTACAATAACAACTTTCAAGCCAGTATTAAAGCTGCACCGTTCGAGGCACTTTATGGGCGGAAGTGCAGATCACCAGTATGCTGGGATGACATTGGTGAAAGGAAGTTGTTGGGTCCGGAGTTGATCACCGGGACAATTGATACGGTAGTTCAGATCCGGAAGCATTTGCAGGCAGCTCAGGATAGACATAGGCGATGGGCCGATGTCCATCAGAGAGCTTTGGAGTTTGCGGTTGGTGACGAAGTTTTCCTAAAAGTATCGCCTTGGCGGGGTGGCATTCGGTTTGGTGGTGGGGACAAGATTAGCCCTAGGTTGAATGGACCGTTTGACATTGTGGAGTGAGTAGGTAAGGTGGCCTATCGTCTTGCATTACCGCCAGCTTTATCTGGAGTGCACGATGTTTTCCATGTCTCACAACTCAAGAGATATATCCGAGATAGAGCCACATGATCGACTATTCTGAGTTGAGCGTTCGGCCAGATTTGACTTGTGAGATTCTACCAGTTGCTATTGTGAATCGGCGGTAAAAGTGCTTAAGAACAAGGTCATTAAGTTGGTTCGTGTTTCTTGGAATCCTCACTCGCCCGGTGAGTTGACTTGAGAGCTAGAGGAGGAGATTCAGTAGAAATTTCCTCATTTGTTTGAGTAGTTTTGTTTTGTTCTTTTGTTTGCTTTTGAGGTTACCCTATGTATCTTTTTGTTGGAATTTCGAGGACAAAATTGTTCTTGTTAGGTGGTAGGATTTGTAGCCCATGTTTTTCATTTTGAGTATTTTGAGTGTATTTTCTTTTTCCTTGCATTTGATGCAGCTTGTATCTCTCTTGGACCGTATATTGGATTTTATTTTCAATATACATTCATTTCATTATTCTTGTCTTCTTTTATTTGAATTCTTAATTCTTTGTCCGCCTCTTGTTTCATTTCATTTCATCGGGCTGTTATTTTGATCCTTTTTATTTATTTGTTCATACCCTGTATTATTTTTCTATTGTTTGTTCATTTGTTTTATCTTGAATTTTGGATCTCTTTTTACCCATTAACACTCTAATATCCATTACCCATTTATTCATTATCCTAAAACCCAATATCCACCTAACTACCCAAACCCATTAGCCCATACCCCTATACCCGTTGCTACCCATCAGCCGATCCTACTCTCTTAACCCTAACTCATTCATACCTATATATTTATACAAAACCCATCTGCCAAAACCAATGCACCTACAGCCGCTACTCTCCTCCCTCCCGTTCTCTCGTCTTTCCCTCTCCCTGAACCCCGACCGCCCGTGCTCCTCCGTATCTTGCCCTCCCCTGTGTATTCCCGACCACCGGTGCCTCCCCGTTCTCCTCTCCCGGCTGCCTGTCCCCCTCCTCTTCCGGTGCTCCCTCAACAACAACAGCGACAGCACTGAGTGTTGCGCTTCCTCCTCGATGTCAGACCGCAGCGACAGCGGCAGCCTCTCCTAGCTGCCATCATCCCCGCCGCTCTTGCTTTGTTACGTGTGGGGTCGTGTGGTTGTGTTTTCGTATTGTGTTTGTTGGTGTTCGTTGTTCATTGTTCGTTCGTTGTTCGTGGTGTTCGAGTTGTTATTCGTGGGTTTTTGCTCGCTTTTGGAGTTCATGTGTTCATTTAAGTTCGTTGCCGGGAATCTGTTCCCGTTATTCTTGCTTGGAATCGTTTTCGTCATCGGTTAAGGCAAGTAACTTGTATTCTTTTCTTTGTGTAATACAAATACTAAATACTGCCTATAGTGTAGTTGGATTCTAGAGACAATTTGTGTGTGAATTTCCTTGTTGATATTGTCTCTATAGTGATTATTTGATCATAGTTGCCTCACGACATACATGACATGATATAACCTAGGATTGACTACATCTTGTTGTATATATGCATGTTGTTCATGTGATATCTTGTGCTCATTCATGTTATTCATGGTAGACTTGTTGTGGACATGTAAAATACCCTATACCATTTTGTTTGGACATCTAGTACACTATATTTCATGTTTGGTTGAGTTTTGGATGAGTTCTATGTGAAGTAGTCAATTTTGTGCATATGCAATATTTTCAGTTTTGCTGACTTTTCTGTTTTGATCAGTATTTTAGACCCTATTAAGGTCGGTATTTGAAAATATTTGTGAACATGATTTGTAGAGAATCCTGACTATTTTCCAACCCTTTTGATGGACCTCAGTTTCGATTTTTGGTTTGTGAGTTATGTCGATTTTACTACAGTAGTGTCGAAAGGTTTCCAGATTTTGTTTTCTATGAATTCTGATGAGTAATCTATTTTTATTCTGATATTAAAATTATTTTTTTGATCTGAAATTTTGCTCAGTACTTTTAGACCTGATTGGGATTAACCCAGAATTTTTGTGGAATTATTTGATGAGTTTTACAAACCATTCTATGTTTCCAAACAACTACTATTTTAGCAAGTTTTTCATACTGTTCAGTAAAGAACCTGATTTTCGACGTATTTCTACTTGCTGTTTGTAAAATGTTTCGGAATATGGAAGTTAGCCTACTGTATCTACTTTCTTACCCTTTTGGCGGATTTTGATTTCGATTTATGGTTTGTGAGATATTGCTGTTTTCGTAGTACAGTGTTATGATTTCAGATAAAACTGTCGTGTCTTGATGTTTTCTGATTTTACTTGACTACTCTATTTATATTGGAAAATTACGAAACTTGATATTCTGTTACTACACATATAGGGAAATACCCTAGATTTTTCGTGGTTTCATTTAATGAGTTTTCATGTTGTTTCCCTGTTCTTGAATACGATCTTCTGATTTCTGGCTGAACATGTTTTCTAGTTTCAATTTTGTTTTGAGTTATGTTTTTGTGAAATACTATATGACTTATATTTTTTTTTGGATTCGGCCGGAAGTCTATTTTCCAGATTTTTCAACGGATTTAGGTTTGCATGTTTGTAGCAACGGGAATCCTTGTTTTAGTACAGTACTATCTTGCTGTCCTAAACTAGAATTCTCGTTGTTCTAATCTTTTTTGTGCTATGTTTCACCTTTGCATGTTCATTCTTCATCCTGTATTTGTTACATGATCATGCCATGTTATTCTTGCCATGTTTTGTACTCGCACATGCTTGTTTGAGAATAATAATAAATAACCAAGCCAGGGTTTAAGGAAAAGATATAATAGTTGATAATTTAGAAACGTGTACTCGGAAGGGGATCCACTGATCCTACGTGATTACTTGATACATGATACTTGACACTTGCACGCAAGACACGTGATTACTTGGCACTTGCACAACTTGACACGTGATACATGATACATGATAGGTGGAGCTGGGATCTCGATTACTTGATACATGTTCCTAAGTACACTGTCCTCTATGGTCCACTATGAAATCTAAAGCGAAACTGTTTGAATCTAGCAACCATGTAGTAAAAATTGGGATGCATGAAGTGCTACCTAGATAGTAATTACTACGAGACTTGATATATGACACTTAAACATGATACATAATACTCAATTCTTGACACTCGTTACTTGATACTTGATACTTGTTTACATGATACTTGTTTACTTGACACTTGATACATGCTATTTACACTTGTTCACTTTGCCATGTTAGTTGTTTTATTTTGTCATCATGCCTATCCCATGCTATTTTTTTTTCCATGTACTTGTATCCTGCAATACAAGCAGCCCGTAACTTGCGTTGACGGGGGTTTGTTTTCTTTTTCATATTCCTGTAATTTATTTAATTGCAGGCGAGGATGACCAGTTACCAGATGGAGTTGGTGTTATGAGATATTAGTACTGGATTTTGCTATTATTATTTTTTGTTGCTTGTTTTGAACAATTGTATCTTGTACTTGGATTTATTTTGTATTTGGGCAATGTGACCCAGGATATTGACTTATTCAGATCTGGATTATTTGAGATTAATATAATTTGTTTCAAGTATTCTTGTTGGTATTTTGCTTCATATGTGCATGCTTGGTTGATTCATTTGCTTCCGACTCTGATTATTCTTGTGAGATGTTGTAAAGATTCCTGACAGCTTATAGATGATGAAAATTATTCGCCTGGCTTAGTCACTATCCGTATTCCGTATTCTCTTTTGGGAAGCAGGGCATGACACTATTCAACATGTCTCTTGCAGTGCGTACCCAAAGCTTTCAAGGTTCAAGATCAAGCTACAAGACTAGTGTCATTCAGAGCTTCAAAGATTTTCAAAGTGATCGGCTCAAGAACAAAAGAGTGTTTATATAAATTGATGTACAAAATTGTAATCATTGATATGTTTGCTTAGAAATCTTGTAATAGCCTTGATGCACACAATCACACATCCCCTGGGACTAAAATAAAGTTTATTAAAATAAAAAATGTCAAATTCAAGCTTGTATGAGTTCAGCTGTCAAGTACCAGTCGACTTATAAAGCAGTCAACTGTTCAAGCACAAAACAATCTGAACTTACGCAAGCTCTGACCAGTCGACTCCTTTGTAACACCCCGAATTCCAAAACAGACTGAATCCGGGGTTCCACAGGATCTTTACACTTCTCTTTGTACAATTTTACAAGGAATTAAAAACTTTTGTTACCTCAGAGTTTACATTTACATTACATATTTACAGCGAAAGTAATTTACAACAAATTACATGAATAGAAATGTACAACACTTGAATCATTCTTTAAGCAGCATGCAGACTTTAGTCTTGTTAATCACTATATTCTGCATAGAAACAGTGGGCACGTCAGTTGCTTACAACTAACGAAATATTATACACGGCTATCCTCTCTATGCCGAACAATATAACGATTTTCAAATACTTAAACAAACCACAAACTTGATCATAAATAAAAATACAAGGGACTACCCTATTGATGTCGTGTTATGCGGTGCACTTAGTTCTTAATGCAGTTACGTTTGTTACATGACACTAATGCGCACTTGTTCAGATTCTGTGCATCCCATACTACATAGGTCTGAGGAAAAGCCCTTAACCGTTCTTCATCTTGTAGGGTTCAATCCCTCGTCATGACTTAAACTACTATTGTAACTACGATAAGTATCCTAGATGTTCTATGAGTTACGAGCTCATGTCCAGACAGCCTGGAGAGGAATCCCACGTCATGTCACGATGCATCGTGAAGAACCTATGGACAAATCAGCTTCCGTCATGGGACATGACACCACCCGCAGTCACCAAACACCCCACAAGCGTCGCCTGCGGTACGGACTCCTGTAGACATATCTACGTCATGACACGACACATCGTGTAGACAGCCTGTGAATACTCTCACACCGTAGCTCCGAGGCCCTCATACTCGTGTTTTTCTCTTATTTTCGTCACATCTTCACTATGTATCTAGTCCTTAGTTATTTGAATCATGAACAAAATCAATTCTCTAGAGTTAGCCCTTCACTATACGGTCTTAACCATTTATATAACATGACCCAAATCTTGGTCTTTTCATTTCAAATCTCATTTCAACAATCTCTTTTTCAATGCCAGTATGAGGCTTAGCTACGCTCTAGTTCTCAATTTCGATTCATAATCACAAGAATTGAGTTTTCATACTCATACAGTCTTTTTCATAGTTCAAATAAATTTCCATCTCTTTTCTATAATTCAGCTTTATACATAAGTTCAATTTCAATTTATAACATTCTCATTTAAACAAATAAGTCTCAATAATTCCATTTAATTTCCGTACTATTATTTCTTTTTCTCGAAAATCAATATCATATTTCATTTATCTTTCAAATGCGTACATTACCCAAATAAAGAACACAATCCATAAACGAATACATTACAAGTTCTTTTTATACAAGATTCTCTTTTATAATTTGGTATAACTCCTCATGGATAAAAAATCCCTTTTTTATACTTATGCAAATATCAATTATATAGGGTTCCACTCAATTTTTTTACTTCTCACACTCTTTAATTTAAGTCAAAATTGTGTGCAAATATTTTTCACGAGGTCCATATATTTTTATAATAATTATAATATTTTTTTCCCGAATTTTAAAAGTCAAAAATCACAAAAAATCAATAAAACCGAAAAGGGGTTTTAAAAATGCCGAGTTCAGGAATCGAACCAGCGACAGTGCAGTGCACTGTGGCGCACGCACTAACCAGAAAGGACAGGGTGCAACCACGTCACGGAGAGGGTTTAAATCCCTATGAAACCGTTTTTCTGAATTCGGATTTTCCCAAAAAAAAATAAAACAAAAAGCCTCTGTTCAGTTTCGAACCCGAGACCCACGACCAGACCCACGCTATAGTAAGCGCACCCAAACGCACCCGCTAACCAATATTCCAAGTGGCTAATCCGATATGAGTTGGGTTTTTCGGGGATTGATTCGAGTTTCAGTTCATTCGAATTTTTATAAAAATAACTATTTTCAAATTCATTTCTTCTCCACTTTCATTCAAAATTTTCAGAATAAAACTTTTATGCATTTCTAATATATCAGTATCTTAAAACTTAATTTTTGACATAAAAAGTGTAATTTTTCTCTTTGAATATAATTTTGTGTACAATTTCAAAAATGTACATACAAATGTTGTTTCTTTTATAAGTTTGCATTCAAACTTCTTGTAGCGCTCCGAATTTCTAATATGATATCTTAAAAAATATGTGGCACAATTTTCAGCATCAACTTCAATGTAATATTAAACACAGTCCAAAAACACAGATAATTTTATTCCAAACTTTTATTACAACAATCTTTACAAATACAGCGGAATACAAAACACCTTGAATTACAAACTTTCTTTTTACAACACTTCTTTTACAAAATTTTACACAAAAGCTCTATGACATCAGTCTATCTCAAGCTTCCAAACCCTAAGCTCTAAGCAACAACAACCTGTAAAACATGAGGCTAGAGATAATCCCTAACCCCCAAAACTAAAGGGGTCAGCCATAAATGTGTGAGTGACATAAAACAAGCAACATAATTAAATCATAGAACACTGAGTCATCAACAACATGTATTAACATCAAGAATAAAGGAATGAGAAATAACAAATAAGTAAAGCATGAAAATATCAAGGTATATAAGATAGTAAATAGTAAAACATGAAAACATCAAGTGAATCTAGACTAAGTGTCAAGTGTAGGAAAAACAGAAAAACACAAGCATAAAACCAAGTCAAGAAAACACAAATTCTATATGCTGACTCTCTAATGCGTACTTGTCGGATTCTTTGCATTCCATAGTACATAGATACGGTGCAAGCCATTAACGATCTCCACTTTATAGGGATAACCCCTCGTTATGCAACTAATCCTGCTACGGTGATGGAAAACAAGATCCAGAATACTCCGCAAATAGGCACCACAGCCCTCGACGCGCAAGCATCATGTAAGATAGCTCAAAAACAACCGGAGAATCATCTCCCAAACCCGTGTACCCCAGGAATAGGCTTGCAAGGCCCTCGACGTGCAAATACACCAGGTACATTCCGTGAATAGGCCTGCCGACCCTCGACAAGCGAATGCACCCTGCATGCTCCGTGAATAGGCCTGCAGACCCTCGACACGCGAACACACAAATGTCCTCTCGAGACAGAACACAACAAACAGTCCTGGAACGCATCTATTGGACTAAACAAAACCATGAGCCTATACTTACGTTTCCCAAGTTCCATCACATCCCCACTAGTGCCTGTCCTTAAGTTGATTATTATTAAACCACCAAAAATCCTTATCTCTAGAGTCAGTGTATCCTGCCGGACTTAAATACTCAACAACAACTAAACCAAGACCCCCCAGGTCTAACCCAACAAATCTCAACTGCCGGTTCACAGGACTCCCACTCAACTCCTAGAGATCTCAACAAGACCAAAATTCACAAACCCATCTTCAAAACGGTCACAGGGAGAAACCTCTCCAATCAACAAAACCCAAATTTTTATAAAATTTCAGAATCCAAATCTAACAATAAAATATCTTGGAAACATATGTTCTGTAGAAACAATAATATTTAGAATAGTAAGTTATAAATCCAAAAACTTTTGAAGAATCAATCATTTTAAAATAGCATCAAAATATCTCAAAACACATCAGTAGCAGTCGACTGCAACCCAGAGTCGGTCGACTGTCGAGAGCGAAAATCCAATATTTTTAAGAAAATAAACTCAAAGTATTGACAGTCGACTGTAAAAGACACCAGTCGACTATCCAGAGCAAAAATCCAACACATCGAGAAAATATCAAAAACAGAGCAGAGACAGTCGACTGGAGAAATGGTTCAGTCGACTGTTCTGCACGAGATTTCAAGAAAAACAAGAAAAATACAGCAGTCAGGTAGCGGCGGTCGACTTTCGAAACATACCAGTCGACTGCCTCACCTACAGACTGCAGTTTGGGTTGTGCATAATTCAACCGATACGAAGATTTAATTTACAAAAACAAAATCTATAAAAAGTATATTTCTGATATGATCAAATACAACTTATAGGATATACAAAGATCCATAAAATCCAATCAAAAACCGCTTGAATTGATAAAATAGCTTTTTTATGAACTTCTTCAAAATAAAAATATGAATGTGTGCATACATCAAAATTAGAGTTTTTAATAATAAATCATACATCAAAATAACTTTGTTTTATATTCCCAACCTACCTCGATACTAAAATAAGTTGAGATATAGTAAAATCCTTCGAAAACACATAAAAACTCAATTTCTTCTAAAACAACAAAAATACAATATTTATGAAAACGTTTGTGCATACTTGTGCACCAAAATAACTTCACAAATCCATAAGCTAAAATAACAAATATTCAGATTTAAAACTTAGTATTTGAGAAATTCAAATTCGAACAGTATCTTTCACAAAATCACAAATCCCCAAATTTAATCAAAATGTATCAATCCCCAATTTTAGTCATCATAACTCAAATTCTCAAAACATGGTCTTTTAATCCATTACTCATTCTCAAAATTCCTCAAACTCAATCTCAACTAATCTCAATAGTTGATTCATGAACAAAAACAAATTTATCATCAACATGGCCAGTTGCGTTCTTCCAACTCACCAATAGTCCAAAAATCTCATCTTTAATTAATTAATGCATAACATTCATCATACTCAATCAAATCAGTAATAATCCAAAAGAAATAGCCTACTCACAATTTATATTAGGTTCTCCAACAATCTAAAATAATCCACATGTAAATTCTACTCACAAATAACTAGGGTTCACAAAAGATCCAATTTTATCATCCATCCAACATACATATTCATACCCAACCCTAGCATGCTTTCTAATAGATGAAATTCGACATCCAAGATCAATCAAAACATTCATATCATTCGCATACAACATACACAAATCAAAAGAAAACAGACAAGTCACTCACCTCAAATGAAGAAATCTGATAAGAAAGCTTTTCTTTTGCAAAATCCAAGATCCCCTCTTTAAATCTCCAAAAAGTAAAAATAATAAAACCTTGTGTTGTGCAGCGAAAGATGGCTGCACTCCATCTTTTAAATAGGCTGGAAATTGAAGGATTAGGGTTTTTAAACACATTTGCAAAATAATCTCTTAACAAATTATTACTTTACATATATAAACCTTTCTTTATAAGGTAGTTAAAATAAGTTAAATAAATAAAAAAAATTAAAATCATTTTACTACTGAGTTTTCCAGCAATCCAGCACAGCCTAGAAATAAAGAAAATTTGGATTTGTACTCAGGGTGGCAATTTTGCACAAAAGTCCTTTTTGTAATATTTGCAAATACATCATGAAATATTCGTAAAAAAAGCTAGAAAATTCAGAAATAATATCTAATAGGCTAAATTTAAAAAAACGTCACAATAGTATGACGCTGTTTAAACAAACGTCACAAAACTTTGACTTTTTAAAAAAACCGCACAATGTTTAACTTTCAACTCACGGAGTTATCCAACCGTTAACTGGGTTATACGTAATGTTTAAAAAAACATCACAAAACTATTGTTTTGTTTAAAAAAACAACACAGAACTATTATTCTGTTTAAAAAAACATCACAAAAGTTTCCATTTGTTTTAAAAAAACATCACATAACTATTATCCCAGTTAACGGGTGAATAATTTCGTGAGTTGAAAGTTAAACATTGTGCAGTTTTTTTAAAAAGTCAAAATTTTGTGACGTTTTTTTAAACAGCGCCAAATTATTATGACATTTTTTTAAATTTTGCCTATCTAATAATACATATTATATTTTTCAATTAAATATTTGACTTTTACTTTCCAGGAAAATATTTGCACAAGATCCAACATAAATTTCATATTTGCAAAAACACCATATTTGTTTAAATCTTTACCAAATCGACTCTAAATAAAATTTAAATATATTTTAATTTCAATAATGACCATGGAAAGCCCAAAAATCAGTAAAAACGAAATTTCATTATTTATTTGAGACCAAAACGGCTTTTTACATAAAAACCCCTCTCTTTCGAGGTATTTATAAAAAATAGTTTCTTTATTCAAAAAAATCCCAAAATTTAGAATATACTCTATTATAAGTAGGGGAATTTATTAAAAATATAAAATTAGATGTTTACACCAAAAATATTTGCACGTGTTTCGGACGTGTAAAAAGATAAATCTTCAGAAAAATATTTATTAAATCTCCAGAAAATCATTTTAATTCATTTATAAATCTTTAAAATTATATTTAAAAATACGGGGTACTACACTTCTCATGGATCTCTTTTATTATTTTTATTACTATTAACCAAACACTTCAGTAACAATCATCCCCTTTTCATATTATTAACAAGTGAATTAGCAAAAACCCCCTTTATGCATAATTATCATTTCGACCAACTAAACATTCAATCATGTCTCCTTAGTTAGCACAATCAATTAATTAAAGCATGATATCATGGTCAATTCTAAACTAACAATCACAATTTGCAACTAATTTACATTCTTTTCACATACAATCAACCATTACAATTTTGTCTCATTTTCACAACATATGGCTAAATTAACTAAAGTTTCTTCTCAATTTTATCAACCATACCCTAGCATGATATCTAATTAGAAGTTTAAGAAAATCACCCACCTTTAATGGAGAGAAAACCAAACAAAACTCCTAGGGATCTCCTACAACGAACAAGTGAAGCCTTCTCCTCCTAGATTGAGCCACCAAAAGCCACCTCCTCCTTGTGCTAGATTGAACCCGAGCCTCCCCTTCTTGTTCCTTGGTGTAATGCCCTGATTTTTCATTTAATGAAAAATTATTTATTTTTGCACGTAGTGTGCACGTGCAATATTTTGGTTGAATTAAATCTTATAATTATTTTCATTTTGATGGGTATAAATATTTTAATATGTGCTTTTAATTATTTTCTTTTAAATGGATGAAAAGCCCTTTCTTTTAAAAAGCCTTTTCTTTTAAAAAGCCCAAAATGTAATTCATTTATTTTATTTTAAAATAATTATTTTGGCCCATAAACTAAAGCCCATGGACTATTTTTTATACAACTTGTCATGTAGAATACAATTTAAAGACTATTTTATTTTTATATAAAATGAAATGTACAATTTTGGACTTAGTTGCATGCACGTGCACTACACGTACACGTGCAAATTGCACTCTTCCTATGGCCGGTTGTGACTTTTTGGAGGGAAACCCAAATTTTGAGTGGTGATCATGGTGTGGTGGTTACTTGGATGTGGGTAGTTATTGCAACTCCTACTTTCATCCTAGCCCTCCATCTTGCAGCCAACCAATTGATCCTAGCCCTCCATTCCCTTTGATTTTTAGTATAAATACCCCCCCCCCCCCATGGCTAGTTATCCTTGTACCTATTAATCTTTCCAAACCTATAGTCTAAATTATATTATCTAGTAGTGATTTTTGTGAGTTAAAAGATTGAGTGTGTGTGGGATTGTTCTTGCAACACCAAGGAGAAGAGAAGGGCCGACATTCATCAAGAGGGGGCTCTCGGTTTGGTACTTTTGGAGGCGCGGGCGCACGTGTTCAAGGAGGAGCAATTCATCGCACGGACTTTCGTTTAGGAGTTGCTAATTGTGTTTGTCTCTCCATTTGAGGTGGGTAGATTCTCCATATTTCTAACTTAGAAATGCATGTTAAGTATGAATGAATGAAGCATGAAAGAAATTAAGAAGAGTACACTTTAATAATCTACTGAATGATTGAATGTGGATGTGCAATTTTATATGTGGTTCTATTATTTAAGTTGTATGTGAATTGATTAGAATCATGGATTGATTATTAAAAACACATTTATTACTATCAAGAATTTACACACAAAAGTTAGTAGATTAATAATACCCTTTCATGTGTTAAATAGATCTTTTGTGTTAATATGGGCATGAATAATTTAAAATATGAGTTGTATGTTAGGTAAATGATTAAAGACAGAGAATTAAGGTGAAAATTTATTGATAAAAAGATTAGAATGCTAAATGCGAAGAAATGTCGAAAAGAGGAGAAATGTAGTATTACAATGTAGAATTTGAATTAGTTGTATGAAAATATGTTTTAATTGCTACAAAAATTATTTTGCTCATACTGGTATGTAAATTATGTGAGGGAGAATCAATCTGGAGTTATACAGCAATTTTCATGAAAGAAAAATGAAATGAGGACTAGTTGAACATCGAGACATTTTAACAACAGAGGAAATTGGTTCAAAAGGAGTTTTAATTGTACTGTGACAACTTGAGCACGTAGCTCAAGCGGTCAGAGAGCGCGGTTGGGTTCTCTGTGGTGACCGGTTCGAATCCCGTGGGCAACATTATTTCGTTTGTTTTTTTTTTAAAAACAAATTTAAGAGCGGGTCGAGAGCATTTAATGCTCTCAGCCATGTTTATGCCGCTTAGCATGTTCGGTCTGTTGGCCTGTGCTTTCGGCCGTGTCTCTGGGGAGCTGGGTTCGAATCTTGCCCTCGGCAAGATTGAAAAAATTATTTTTTTGGGGTTTTTAATTGTCCAAAAATTATGAAAAAAATATGGTTATTCTTCTAAAATTATATAGGACTTTATAAAAATGATTTGGGAATTATTGCATGAAATAAAATATGATTTGAGAATAAAATATGTAATTAGAACTATGGTTTTATAAGTATTTTTTTGGGAAAATTATACCTTGCAAAAAGAACTTGAAATGAAGGATTAGAAGATTAATATAGTAAAGACTGAAGTGATATTATGTGATTTATTCCTAATTGAGAATAGTATGAAAAATATGAATGGTGAATATTCGTAGTGATGTAAAGTGTTTCTCATTTGAGAATATTGTGACAACTATGAAATGTGAATTATTCTCGTTGGAGAATAGTGAGACAAATTATGATGCGTGAATATCCATCTTGATTGAATACTAGTGATGTGGGTTTTAATGTGAAAATAACAATTCATGAGTTTCATGATGAATAATTAAAATTCATGTATAGTTATGGATTATTGAACAATTTAGAAATCATGATTGGAAAAGAGAAATGCTATTTGAGTATGATAACTCAACATAATGAATTTATGAATTGGAAATGCTCATTTTGGAAATTGTGAATTGGAATTGAAACGAAAGAGTAGCTAAGTCTCCCCCGGCATTTGGAAAGAAATGAAATGAAATATTGAAATGAAAGACCAAGGTTGGTCATGTTTGAATGAAATAAATAAGTCCAGTTTAGTGGAGAGGCTAACTCTAGAGCTTTGATTTTTATTCATGATTCTAATAAAAACTAAGGATTAGTGCATAGTGAAGATGTGATGAAAGTGAGAGAAAAATACGAGTATGAGAACTAGGGTTTACGGTGCGGGTGTGTGAGCCACAGAATGCATGCTTGATGAGTCAAGACATGACGTGGGCTCAGTAATGATCGGACTCTAGCCACGCTTGTGGGATGTTTGGTGACTGCAAGAGGATCGTGTGCCATGAACTGAGGCTATGCATGCTTGATGAGTCAAGACATGGCGTGGATTCCCCTCCAGAATTTTCTGTACACGAGCTTGTACTTATAGATCATCTAGGATACTCACCGTAATTACAGTAGTAGATTAAGTCATGGCGAGAGATTGAACCCTACAAAGATGAAGAACGATTAAGAGGCTTGCCCTCGGACCTATGTAGTATGGGATGCATAGAATCCGAACAAGTGCGCATTAGTGTCATCTAATATAAATAATTGCATTAAGGACTAAGTGCACAATCACAACACGACATCAATAGGGTAGTCCCTTTAGTTTGATACGTGACAAGTTTGTGTTTGCTAAATATGAAAAATAAGTTATACTATTTTCGGCATAGAGAGGATGGCCGTGTATAATGATCGTCGGTTGAATAAACTGACGTACCCACAGTCTTATATGCAGGTAAATGGCTTGATAAAGATTAAAGATGAACAAATGCTTAAAGATTACTCAATGTTGATGTATATTTATTTTTATTGTTGTAAAATTTTACTTCCGCTGTGCAATGTAAAGTGTAATGTAATCTTGTAAACTCTGATGTAAAGTGAAAAGTTCAAATTTTCCTTGTAAAATTGTACTAAAGGAAGCGAAAAGATCCTGTAGAACATCTCGAATTCAGTGTATTTGGGATTCGGGGCGTTACACTTGGTGTAGTCCGGCCTCCCCTCCTTGAGTTGAAGAAACACACACTAGCACTCAATCTTTTAATCTCACAAACTACTCAATCTTTTGTCTCACTAAATTGCCTCTCTTTCTTTCTTTCTATTCTTTTCTTTTCAAAATTTTAAGTGTGAGAATGAAGAGTGTAGGGAGGGGTATTTATACATATTTTGAGGGTGAATGGAGGGCTAGGATGAGATCAAATGGTTAGGGATCAAGGGTCTAGATGAACTAGGGAGTTATAGAAACTACCCATGATGAAGCAACAAACTCTCCACCACTCCCATCTCTCCCACTCTCCCAATCTCATCCGGCCTAGGTACAAAAGTGTGCAATGCACACTCTAGTGCATGCACGTGCCAACTAGTACCCCTTATTTACAAGTTGTTCATGTGAATAAAATTAATTGTTCACTAAACTTGTCTACACTACAAGTTAGATTAATAAAAAGAGAAATTAAATTAAATGGGCTCACTAATGGGCCAATTAAACATAGGCACTCCTAATTAAATTAATTAATTAAATAAGAATGGGCTAAAAGAGAAAAATAGGCCTAGGATTTAATTAGGCTTTTAAAATAGTCTGTTTGGAAAATAAAGAGAACAAGAAATATTTTTATAATAGAAATTATACATATGAAATTATACGTGCAAAACACGTGAAATCAAAAACTCTACATAAATAGATTTTAGGGTGTTACATCCTTTGGCAACCCAGTCGACTGTTCGAGCAGTTTTGACAGTTTTCTGATGATTTAAATTTGATTTTCGAATTCAAAATCTTTTTTGCCGTTTGATGGCATTTGGCTAACTATTTTTCAACGACTCTGGAGTTTCTACTCTATAAATAGAGTTCAGATTTCACTTGGAAAAAGGTTACCCAGGCATTAAACAAGTCTTTGCTTTTGTTCAAGTGTTTGTGAAAAGGAACTCAAAGTTTTCAAAGAACTCTCACTCTCTTAGACTTGGTTCTCTAATCTCAGTCTTGTATAACAATGATTAAGTTCAAGACTGTGATTAGAAGTATAGCCTCAATACAAAAAGCACATTCAAAAATTAAGACTCTAGGTGTTGTAATTTTCGATTTCTTTATTGTTCACTCTCGGGTTTTGAGAGTGGTACTCTCAGTTGGAGAGAAAGGCTCCTGGTGTAGAGTCAGTGTTCACTCTAGGTTGTGGAGTTAGGTCTTGCTCTTTCTAGTGGTGAGAGAGGTCTACGGGTTTGGCATAATTGTTCTCAAGGTCATAGGGTATTCTTGTAAATCTTTTCAAGAATAGTGAGAAATCTCAAGTGGGTTGCTTAGGGACTGGACATAGGTCGGGAGGACCGAACCAGGATATATCAATGTGTTAGCATTGCTGATTCTCTGTGGTTTGATCTTTCTAACTTGTAAATTTAATTTTGCTGCATTTTATTTAGTCTGCCTGTGTCTGATCAGTCGACTATAATTTCCTATTAAGTCAACTTACAGACTCGCTGTTCTTCAAGTTGATCAACTATCCTTTTAATTATCTGTCGATTCAGTTGGCCGGTTTCTCATCCCAGTCGACTTAACAGGTGTTTCAAGTTTAATATTTTTTTTAGTTTTTTGATAACATTATTCACCCCCCCTCCCCCCCTCTAGTGTTATCTGCCTTGCATACATGATCCAACATAATATTATAACGAGAGAGTTGGGGTTGTCATTTGTAGATAAGCTGTAATTTGTATGCATTCAATCATCTAATCTTAACCATTCATTTTAAGTGGGAGTTATATTAACCATTCATTTACTCAACTGTTGTTAGTTACCATAATACCTTCAAAGTTCAAATTTATTTATGCCATAATTATTTACAAAAGTGCCAATCATATAAAATAAAAGTTTTTGCCAGTAGGGGTAATTTGTAAAGAGTATGTATGAGTAAAGAGAGGTCTCAGGTTCGAGGTCAAATTACGTCTTATTATTTACTCTATAAAAAAAATTGATTAGAACAAGCATCGCACGTGTAGATTACTAGTAATACTATAATGCGAGAGTTGGGGTTGTGTAATTTATAGACAAACTGTAATTCGTAGATAACCAACCATTTAATCTCAACCACTCATTTTAAGTGGGAGTTATATTAACCATCCATTTACTCAAATGTTACCAGTTACCATAATACCCTCAAAGTTCAAATTTATTTATGACATAATTATTTACAAAAGTGCCACTCATATAAAATAAAAACTGGTGCCACTAAGGGTAATTTGTAAAGAGTATGGTAGGGATTTGCGATGGATAAAGAGATGGCGCAGGTTCGAGGCCAGATTACACGTCATAGTCTTTATTTTTAAAAAATAAAAATATTAGGACTTGCATCGCACGCGCATATTTTAATATATATGTTATGAATAAAGAGCCACAACACTTGGATTCGGCTACATCTCCAGCTCTCAATCTCTCTTTTGCAACACGTTATCAGCAATATGCCTCGAAGAAATGTATGCAAGCATTTTCTCTTTTATATCTCAAGAAATATTCATCTTAATCTTTCAATAAAAATCTCAACTTTATAATCTAGGGTTTATTGTTGTATCAAGATCCAATCTTTCTAACATGCTTGATTAATCTAGGGTTTGGACGACAATCTAGGGAATGATTTGTTTTGTTTTTTTTGATTGTGAATATGATGATGGTACTAAGGTTTTGAATTGTGCCAAGATCCGTTCCTGATTCTTTCGTTTCTATAAATTGTAGATTCTATTTGTAATGTTGCTCGTTGTTGCTTCTTATTTTGGTGTGGGAGCAAACAGATAGTGAGTTAATATTTGATGAAAATTACTAAAATTCGACCTTTGATCTTAGCCATGAAATGTGGTTAGAGCTCCTGAGATTGAATCTGGATTGTTGATTGAACACCGTGATCTAGATCTGGACCTGCAAAACGTCTGAAGCACCGGTTGGCCCCAGCGACTGACCTTCCGACACTCAAGTCAGAATCAGAGAGAGAAAAAGAGTTTGAGAGATTGATTACCTCCTGATTAAGGATGGGGGGAGGGTATTTATAGGCCTGAGAAACAGTACAGGAGATTATGAATCCATTAGATCAATATGAATTTCTTATCTCCTATATGAATCTACCCCTCAAGAGATAAGCTTACTTGTTTGGGGATAAGAGATTTGACTAACAACCTTCATGAGCTGGGTCTCTCTTAGTGGGCCTAATCCGTTATTTTTCATGGGCTTGAAAGAAGTCTATGACTTGTAGAAGAGCATGAAGAAGGCCCAGACCTGTTAAAGAGGTCCGTAGTGATTAATCTGCCTGTAGAAGCTTTGAGATATGTGCTGAAATTGTACGACCTTGATTTGTTGTAATTTTTACCATTATCATAAGTCCCCCACTCCCGAAAGATAATTTTCTTGATTTTCGGAAAGTAGTTCGCATTATTTTTAGATTCTGGAGTACAATCTTAGAATTCAGTGGACGCCGGTGTGAAGCGGCAGAAGTGGGTTTGGGCGCAGCGCCGGGGGTGGTCAAGCTCGCTGAAGGGCTTGTCGGGGTTGAGCTCAAGATGGGGGCACCGCCCGGTCCATGGAATTTTGGAGGTACCTGGAATTGATCAGAAGTTTCTAAAGGCGACGAATATTTTTCAGGAATTTTCTATATTTTTTGGAGTTTTTGGATTTTTTTCTGGATTTTTGATAATTTTTTTCCAATTTTAAAATCATTCTTTCGAATTTTTAATTCATAAACCCGAATTTAAATTATCTTTCAGATATTTTAATTAATTTTCCGAATTAATAAATTTTCTTTTTGCATTTTTAATTAATTTTTCAAATTTAAAATTAATTTATGGGGTTTGTTTATCTATTAATCAACTTAGCACGCTTCTTGACGCGATCTGGAGCGCTCATCACAGGTCGGCACATGCGCTGAGTGATTTGAGTGGTGGTGATGGAGCTGAGATGGTGAGGAGTGATCTATTGCATTGATCTAGTGCTTGCGGGCATTTGAAGTGATCGAACGACTTGGAACAGAGCGGAAGGGAGAGGAAGAAGGGGGTGACGTGGCTGAATCTGGGCCGCCCATCTTAGTCATGCGCGAAGATCTTGGTGATCTGACAGTCTGAAATGGCTGAGAGAGCCCCCCAACACGACCAACCTTTTCGTCTAGCTACTTCCGTTTTCTTTCGATTTTTGGATGCTCGTTTTTGGTGACCTAGGTCGAGCTCCCATTGTGGGCAAACTAGGAGGTCGAAAAGCAGTCTTAGTGAGTTGCTTCTTCGTTTTGGGCGAGCTGCACTCAGTCGAGCTAAGTTTTTTTCTTCCCAACGAGCTGCATTTTCAGTCGAGCTACATGTGGCTTTATGATCGAGCCCCTCTTCTCATCGAGCTGGCCTTGTCAAGCTGAGATTTTGGTCGAGCTTCTGTCGGTGAGCTGCTCGTGGTTGAGCTGAGTTCTGCGAGCTACACCATTCTCGTCGACCTCGAAGTTGATCAAGCTTGAACTTTGGTCAAGCTCCTTCATTCTTGTCGACTTCGGAGTTGGTCGAGCTGCCATTGCCTTGGTCGAGCTCCACTATCCCATCGAGCTCGAATCTTGGTCGAGCTGCCATAGCCTTGGTCGAGCTCCACTCTCCCGTTGAGCTCGAATCTTGGTCGAGCTGCCATAACCTTGGTCGAGCTCCACTCTTCCGCCGAGCTCGAATTTTGGTCGAGCTCCCACCCTTGTCGAGCTTGAGTTTGTTTGACCTCGGAGTTTAGTCGAGCTAGAGATGTGGTTGATCTCCTCATAGTTCATTTGAGTTAGAGGCGTCGTCGGGCTCGTCGTCACTTAATCGAATTTCAATACTTCGAAGTGGAAGAAGGAATTTTGAAGAAGAAGGAGAAGTGAAGGTTCGGGTTCGGAGTGCAGACCCACATACCTGTTAGCTTTAATGGGTAGTAGAAGCTAGGGTTTTGTTTGTGGGTTTGGATGACAGACCCGACCTGAAGCTTACTCCCAATACCCAGGCTTTCACCTCTTCTTTTGAATCCGTAAGACCCAAGTTTACTCCTCATTATTTGGATTTTTGAGAATTTATTGGAGTTGGTTTTTTATCTCACTTGATTGTATATTTTTTTGTACACCCAAGTTTTTGAACCCTTAACGTTGCTTTTCTTGTAGTTGGAGTTTGGGTGAAATTGAACTCGGATATGCAAGGAACTTATGGGTAGTCGAGTTAGGAGATAAATCTTCTTGATTGAGCTAAGCAGTAAGAATTTGTTCGCCTCTTTCTTTGAAGCTTTCAGTTATTGTTTATTGTTCTTGTCAATCGAACATCTTGTCGCTTATTTTACTGAACCACTCTTTTGTCGACCAAGCATTGCGTTGTTCGCTTGTTTATCGATCGAGTATTTCATCGTTGGATGAGCCTTTTATTGGTATAGGAGCAGAGTGCTTTGATCATTAGGTTCGGTGTAGGTAGCTGACCTAGACGAGCTGTTGTTGAGGTAATTCTTGTGACATTGTTGAATGTAGAGCTCGTTGTTTGATCCCGACCAGTTTAGAGAGACATCTCTCAGACGGGGTTGAACGTTGAACTTGCCATTTGCGCCCAGCAAATTTTGAGAGAACTCTGTGACGAAGTTGAACGTTGAGCTTATCGTTTGATCCTGGAAAGTTTGGAAGGATAACTCTGAGATAGAGTTAAACGTTAAACTTCTCGTTTGAGCACGACATGTTTTAAGAGGCAACTTTGAGACGGAGTTGAATGTTGAACTTTCTGTTTATGCCTAGCAAGTTTTGCAGAGACACCCTATGGAGGATCTGGCATTTGTGACTCGCTATTTGTGCCCAGCGAGTTTGTAGAGACAATTCTACGCTGGCATTGAATGCCAAGCCTGTTGCATGGAGATCAGGGGTTGTTGGAAGAGCTCGAGCAATAAACGGGCACTGAACTTGTTGTTTGGAGTTAGTGAGTTGTTGATGGAGCTTGCATGAAGAACCAGGCATTGAAATCATTATTGGGAGCCAACGAGTTATTGATGAAGCCTGGGAAAAGATCAAGGTGTTGAAATCATTGTTTGAAGCCAACGAGTTGTTGACGGAGCACAAATGGAGGTTGATGGAGCTTGAACGGTGAGCGGAGCATTGAACACATTATTTGGAGCCAACGAGTTATTACTGGATCTTGAGCGGAGAGCAGATCATTGAACTCATTATTTGGAGACAACGAGTTGCTTAATAGAGCTCGAGCGGAGTGCGGAGAGTTGAACTCGTTGTTTGGAGCCAACGAATTGCTTGATGGAACTCGAGCAGTGGTTGATGGGGCTCGAGTGGTGAGTGGAGCGTTGAACTCGTTGTTTGGATCCAACGAGTTGTTAATGTATTTCGAGTGGAGAGCAGAGTGTTGAATTCATTGTTTGGAGCCAACGAGTTGCTTGATGGAGTTGGAGCAGAGGTTGATGGAGCTCGAGCAGTGAGCGGAGCATTGAACTCATTTTTTGGAGCCAACGAGTTCTTAATGGATCTCGAGCGGAGAGTAGAGCATTGAACTCGTTGTTTGGAGCTAACGAGTTGCATGATGGAGCTCGAGTGGAGAGCAAAGAGTTGAATTCGTTGTTTGGGGCCAACGAGTTATTGATGAAGTTCGAGCGGTGATCTGAGCATTGAACTCGTTGTTTGGAGCCAACGAGTTGCTTGATGGAGCTCGAGCGGAGAGCAAAGTGTTGAACTCATTGTTTAGAGCTAGCGAGTTGCTTGATGGAGCTTGAGCAGAGGTTGATGGGGCTCAAGCGGTGAACAGATCGTTGAACTTGTTGTTGGGAGCTAACAAGTTGCTTGATGGAGCTCGAGCAGAGAGGAGAGAGTTGAACTCGTTGTTTGGAGCCAACGAGTTGTTGATAAAGCTCGCGCGGTGATCAAACCATTGAACTCGTTGTTTGGAGCCAATGAGTTGTTGATAGAGCTCGAGCGATGAGCAGAGCATTGCACTCATTGTTTGGAGCCAACAAGTTGCTTGATGGAGCTCGAGTGGAGAGTAGAGCTTTAAACTCGTTGTTTGGAGGCAATGAGTTGCTTGGTGGAGCTTGACCAGAGAGCGGAATGTTGAACTCGTTGTTTTGAGCCAACGAGTTATTGATGGAGCTCGAGCGGTGAGCAGAGCATTGAACTCATTGTTTAGAGCCAACAAGTTGTTGATGGAGCTTGAGCGGTGAACAGAGCGTTGAACTCGTTGTTTGGAGCCAACGAATTGTTGATGGAGCTCGAGCGGTGAGCAAAGCGTTGAACTCGTTGTTTGGAGTCAACGAGTTGTTGATGGAGCGTGAGCGGAGAGAAGAGCATTGAACTCGTCATTTGGAACCAACGAGTTGCTTGATGGAGCTCGAGCGGAGAGTGGAACGTTGAACTCTTTGTTTGGAGCCAACGAGTTATTGACCGGAGGAACTCAAGTGGTGTGCGGAGCACCGAACTTATTTTGTGGAGCAAATGAGTTATGGGTGTATTGAATGTGAAGTCACTTATGTTTGTTCAATGTTAAGGTTATTTCATTCTTCTCTTTGCTGACAAGTAGTTTTGCACATCGAACGAGGTTCTTGGGGACATCGAGCTTGGTTTCCTTTCCGATACGCAGTGCTTGACAGAGTTGGGACTTTTCCGTTTGAATGACAATTCACACGAGACGAGTTGGAGCTTGCTTAGGTGAAGGTGGTCGGAAAAACATGGAGCTTGCCTGCCTAAGGAAGTGTTGTCTTGACTTTATTGTCAAAAGTTGATGCGGCCCTGGGGAGCTGTTAATTGGCTGGAAGTCTGTGAAGTGGTTTGTGTCTCTTAGGCGGAGCATCGCTCTAGTGCGTAGCTGTAAAAACGACTTGCACGATGGTTTGTTGTACTGTGTTTGAAAGGCTTTTGGTAGTGATTCTTAGGCATGAAACGTATACTCATTGTAATTCTGCCCTTGTAATTAGACTTGTTGTGACGCTGCATAGATTTGTGAGAGTTCTATGATTTGAAGAATTCTTTTCATATGCTTAATCCGTGTTGTGCCACTTATCGTTGAGATTGATGAGTCCTCTACTAATTTCTTTATAGCTAAATAACAAGGCTTCAAATTTGTGGTGTATAGCTAACGAACCTTCGATGGTGTGCTTAATGTTTGACAAATTTTATAATTTATCCGTCTTATACTCAGCTAGTTGTAGCAGCAACTCTGAAGGAGAGCTATTTTCCAAACTTGTTGTATGGATCTTCCAACAAATTGTGAGTGTTGCATCGAGTGGCGAGTTGAACTCCAAATGTAGCTTCTGCAAGTTTTATTAAAGTAACTACAATCCACGATTTTAGACCTATAATCTGTCTTTAAGAGATTTTAACTAGTCTCAGGAACAGAGCAATTGGCGAGTTGAACCCTGAACATGCTTAGTTGCAGGTTGCTAAAGTAACTCCGAGCCATGGGTATGGATTCCGTAGTTGTTAATTTAAGTATTAACAAGTTGTAGGAGCAGATCGAATGGCGAAGCGAACTCTGAACTTGCTTTGTTACAGGTTGCTAGAGTAACTTCGAGTCATGAGTATGGACTCCGAACCTGTCGTCGAGACGTTAACGGATTGCAGGAGCAGATCAAATGTTGAAGCGAACTCTGAACTTGCTTTGTTGCAAATTGCTAGAGTAACTTCGAGTCATGGGTATGGACTCCGAACCCGTCTTATAGGGAGCTTTTAACAAGTTTTTGGTGCCACTTTTGTGTATAAGTTTGGCACTCAACTCATTGTATGCATCCGTAGAGTTGTACAATAATTTTGCAAAAATTAATACAAAATTTTATCGGAAAATAAAATTAAGCAGCTACTCTAGTGGCTGGCCGTTATTACATACAGTAATCGGTAGTGAAAGTCGTCTTTATTGAAAAGTAAAACTAAATGGCTGCTCTAGTGGCTGACCTTTATTACAAATTGAGAAAATTTGCCACTTCTACTAAGAGAGAACGTTTTAGACGCCCCTGTTCAACTTCATAATTTGTTCTACTTTCCAAGTCCTGCTGATATCTCCTTGCTACTGCTACTAAGAGAGAATGTTTTAGATTCCCCCGTTCAACTTCATAAGGTGTTCTCCTTTCGAAGTTCTGTTGATATCTCCTTGCCCCACGGGTCTTCAAGTTGATGAGCCATTAAGCGAACAACTTGGTAGAGCTTGCCTGGACTTGCCTGTTTTGGAGTGAGCCTCCCCTTGTTTTACAGAAACAGTGGGAGATCTTTAGATTCGTTGATGTGTTTTGGCAGGACTAGTTCTGTAACGCCCCGAATTCCCAATACATGTAATTCGTAGCACAAACATGATCTTTTACTTCAACTTCGTACAAAAATACAGTGAATTTTAAAACTTTTCATTTACAACATCATTCCTTACATTAGCACAGCAGAAATAAATAAGTACAATATATATATGTTAATGAAGCTCTTCAATCTTGTGACATTTCTTACAGCAACTTCAAATCCATGCCAAAACCAATCCTACAACTAGGATACAATGGGCTCGTCAGTTGCATACAACTTACACAATGCTACAGCGATTCTTCTACTTTAGCAATCACAAACATGAATGTAGAAACAAAATGTGAGTAGTGACTATCCTAAAATTTTCAGTGTATGATATGAACCTAATGCTTAATGCAGACACTTATACTTACGATGCACTAATGCACACTTGTTCGGATTATATGCATCCTATACTACATAGGTCCGAGGGCAAGCCCTTAACATACTCCTCATTATAGGGTTCAATCCCTCGTCATGAAAATCCTAATACATTCAAAAAAATAAGGTTTAGATGTTCCATGAGTACGGATTCTAGCCCCGGAATCCGTTGCCCGACTATACAGAATCCTCGTCATGCAAACATCCCACAAGTGCCGCTCTAGCCCCGGAATATGTTGGAGATCTGCCTCCGATCTGTCCGACTATTCATGATCCCGGATCCACCGCCCGATCATTCATAATCCCGAATTTAATTAAGGCTCGTCTCGCTCCGCAAGCAACCACAGTCCCAGAATCCACCGCTTGACTATATAAAAACGACCCACTTATGTTTGCCCAGATTTTATCACATCTTCTTTTCTAATGCCTATCCTTAATTAAATTTTAGCTTTTCATGGTCTAGAACTAGCTCATCCTGCCGACTTAAATTTACTTATCAACATTCAGGTCCATATTGACCAATACACAAATTTTTATTTATCAAAATTTTCGGACATTACGGGCCTCGCATAGCTCCTAGAACCCATCCATCTCAACATAGAGATCCTCTAGGTTAATCTCAACCTCTTCATAAAAATTTCTCATTCATTACAAGTCGTTTGATTCTTTTATTCTTTCTCTTTAAATTGACCATTTCAAGATAACACATCTCAAAATCAATTTGACTTGATAAAACCTGTACAATATCATACGTTTATTTTCCAAAATATAGTCTTTGTTTATTACTTAATCTGTCGCTTAAATCATTTTTCACAAATTCTAGGATGACATTCATTTTTCATATGGTACACACATTCTAGGATAAATCATCACATTTCAATCTTTCATAACAATAAAATATTACTAAGTCTACTCCTTAATTAGAAATATGTACACTATAATTTCCACCCAAGTGAGTTTCCCAAGTTTATATTTAAATATCTCAATTATTCCAAAGTTAGCTCATTCAAAAAAATAAGTATTCTTAAAGAATTCAAAATAATCATCTTGATATGCTATTCAATAAGCAATGTGATTTTACCTTCAAATTAAATTCAAAATTTGTACAAAATTATCTCAAAATACTCCATTAATATTCTAGTATGATTTAAATTCATTCTTATTCAAAATCATGCATATTTAGCTAATAAGAGTGATAATAAAAAGGTTTTTAAAATTAAATTCCCCTGCCTGGCTTCAAACCCAGACCCAACAGTAACCCAAAGCAGCTCAGAGCCAGTGAGCCAACTCACTGTTGGTGAAGAACTCTAAACAAATTTTCCTTATATACTTTCACTTACAGTTTTGATATTTCTCAGAATTTCAAAAAAAGAACCCCCACTGGAACTCGATCCAGCGACCACTGGTCATTATACACAACACCCTCACCCAAACGCTAAAACCAGGAAGTCAAGCCTCATATTCTGATTATATTATTATCCCAATCCTCTTAATGTAACTCTCTGTGCCATCACTTCGATAGAAATTTTAACTTTGATTTGATTTAAAATTCGATCCTATTATTTTACAAACTCAGAATGAAATATTTCTAAGATTGGTGTTTCTGTACGAAGTAAAAATATATCCTTATTTATTCTTGAAAAACATAAGAATTGTTATTTAATTTGTACGAATTACTCATAGTCTCGTAACTTAAATTAGATGAACAAACTTTTTCCTACACAACTAGAGTTCTTGGGGAGTATTTATATTACTAAAATGCATACAAGAATTTAATCCCATGAGTTTATTGTGTGAAATTTTTATTAGATAAGATTGCTATGAAACTCCCACACATACACCCATTAATTTCATTATGCGCAAATAAAATTTCTAGGGAAACTATTTCACATGCACATATCAATTTATCTTCATTTACCTATTTTAAATAAACACAATTTCTCACAAATTAGAAGATTATGAAAACATCCACACATTATCATTCAAATGCATTCACATCTAATTACGGATTCTACAAAAATATTTAGAAAATAGAAGAAACATCCACACAATATCTAATTATCATTCCAAGCATATACACCTAATCATGAATTCTAAAAATCATTATAAATCAAAAGAAGCACCCACCTCAAAAGAGACCTCCTAATGGTTGAACCCCTTAATAAAAATGCTCCAAAAGCAAAATCCTGCAACCTCCTTGCAAAATCCCGAAAGCCCAAAAACAGCAACTTGACTCTTTTTTTTTTCTTTTGTGTGTGTGTGTGTGTGTGTGTGTGTGTGTGTGTATTCATTTGGGGTTAGAATCAGGGGGTATTTATATGGGTAATTAGGAGGTATTTTAAGCAACTAACTATCCACTCACACACCCACTCACACACCCCACTCTCCCACTCATGAAATCTAAGTCAACAAGGGCAGTCGTTTTTGGAAATTGTACACATTGCATGTGTGCACGTGTGCACGTGTTTTGTACATTTTCCACTTTACTCTCATATTATCATTATATTCCATTTTAAACCCTCTTCTTTAATAAATAATTATATTATTTTTCTTTACAAAAACTTAGTATAATTAGATTAAATTAATCTTAATGAAATTTAGTGCACAACTTTTGTAATAAAAATAACGTAATTTGCACGGATATTCAAAGTACGTAAAGCACGTGCGAAAAAATATTTGAAAGAAATATTTCACGTAAAGCTAGCTTAAAATAATAAAAATAAAATATACACACTTCACAAATTTTTATTTTGAAAAGAATACAACCAACACGTGCACTGCAAACATATGTGTTGCACGTATCAATACAAAAATAAATTCGAGAGAAAGAAAAATGTTCATAAATAGTCAAAATCAAAATACGTAGAATACTTATATTAAAAATATTACAGATATTACACGTAACGGTAAAATAAACGTAATTGATACGTGCATTGAAAACAAGTGCAACACTCGTAAAAACATAAACATTAAGATTTATATTTATGTTGGCTCAAAATAGGATAAGGTGAATTTTGACAGGACGGAAAAATATATAAATAATAGAAGTACAAAAGGTTTAGGATATTTATACATGTGCGTAACACACGTAGAGAAAAATTGTCATAACTCAATTTTGCGGGGTGTTACAAGTTCTTTCCGTTAAATGAGTGGGTGGCTTCAGGTAGAGGACTCAGGTTTATTATTTTGTTCTGATGAGGACGAATTTGGACCTTGTGGGATATGATTTGGCAGGTTTGGAAGTTCTCGGCAAGATTATCTAGTGCAGTAGATTCAAGCTTGTTTATGGGTTTGGGTTTACTGTGACTGCTTTCTGGCTGTAGCTCTATGGCATCGAGGAAAAAACCGAGCCCCCCATTGTGGCAGTGCAGCATGCTCGGGCTGCCTGTTGGCTCCATACAACTTGGTCTACGCCTGCTATTGTTGGGAACTTCATTTTCATGTGGAAGGCAGAAACAACTGCATGGAAGACCGCTAGGCCGGGATGGCCGAATATTGCTTTGTATGCGGCTTTGACATCGACTAGTATAAAGTCTAGTGCTTCTGTTCGAATAGTGGGGGCTTTTCCTACTGTCACATCGAGTGTGATGATCCTTTCTACTTGAACTGGGATACTAGAGAATCCATGGAGGGTATAGCCGGCTGGCTTGAGGCAGTCTTGGGACACCTTGAGGCAAGTGTTCATGAACAGGATGTTTACTGAGCTTCCGTTGTCCACAAGGATGTGGCGTATCTCATGATTCACCATGCAAAAGTTTATGACCAATGCGTCGCAATAAGGTGTTCGGAAAACCTTTTATGTTTTCCTACTGTCACATCGAGTGTGATGATTCCTTCTACTTGAACGGGGACACCAGAGAATTCGTGGAGTGTATAGTCGGCTAGCTTGAGGCAGTCTCGGTACAACTTGAGGCCATTGAAAATGTTCATGAACATGATGTTTACTGAGCTATCATTGTCCTCAAGGATGTGGCATACCTCTTGATTCACCATGCAAAGGTTTATGACCAATGCGTTACAATGAGGTGTTCGAACACCTTCTAAGTCCTTGTCGAAGAAAAATATCGGGACCCCAGTGCTTTTGGCAGGTGGAATGGTGGAATATTGTGAACTAAGTTTACCTCTCAGATGAAGGCTTTACGGGAGGAGTTGGAATATCCCTTCATCGGGCCTCTGTGAATAGAGTGAATAATGACCATCTGTTATGAGTCTTGTGATTCAGAGCGCCTCTCTCGACACTTATTAACCCCCATTCCAGAGGGGTTTCAGCGTTGTTGTTTTATTGTACAAATTGGGAGAGATAGCCCCGGTGAATTAGGTCTTCAAGTTCTTCTTTGAGGGTTCGGCAGTTGTCAGTAGTGTGTCCATGGTCTCTATAAAATGTGCACCACTTGTTTATATGTCTTCTCTTGATGGATGTGCTCATCTTGGTGGGAGGGCAGATCATTCTCAACTTCCATGAGGATGGCCGATACGCTTGCATTGAGAAGAATGAACTTGTTGAAGCGTGGTGCTGGAGGTGGATGGCGTTGACCTACACTGTCTTTCTGAAACTTCTTGGGCACTTCCTTCTCGCATTTTCCTGTTTGTTCCCGGAAGGTGAATCATTCTTGCTTTGAGAATAAAGAGGTTCCTCGACCCTGATATACTTGTCACTCCTTTCTAGGAGCTTAGTGAAATTTTTGGGTGGCTTCTTCGTAAGGGAGGCCTTCAGGTCTTTTTTAGTGATGTTGTGGCGGAATGCAGCAGCTACCATTGACGAATTTAGGGAGGAGATGGACCTTGCCTTGGTTGTGAAATGTTTGACAAAGTCTTTCAAAAGTTTTCCATCATTCTACTTTAGTTCCAAAAGGGAAGCGCTTATTTTTTCAGCCTTGTGGCTAGTAACATAGTGCCCTATGAAGAGCTCCTCTAGCTGGTTAAGGAGAATATTGACTCTGGAGTGAGGCGGGAGTACCATTCCCTTGCTGATCCTTTAGTGTTGCGGGGAATGTTCGGCACATGAGGGCATTGGTGGTATTGTAGATCATCATAAGTGTTTTAAAACTCTCAAAATGGTCCGCCGAGTCTGATTCACTATCGTATGACTTAGATTAAGGAGCTTTGAAGTTCCTTGGAATGGGTGCATCAAGTATTGTTCAGCTGAAAGGATGTCGGTTGGGGCAGTAGGCCCTGCTGGAGCAGTTTCCTACATTTTTCATCGGTTCTAAGCGATCTTCTACTTCTTGGATAAGGCGAAACTTGGTCGTCCTTCCCCTTGGATCTAGTTGAGTCACAAGATTCTTCTTCTTTGGGAGGAGTAAGGTGGCGACTTCGTGATTGTCGACCAAGATCTTGACTGCCTTGGATGGCTCGGAGGATGTCGAGCTTGAATTTTTTCAATTCGGCCTTAGTGACTGGGGCATCTTTCTCTTTGTTTTGCTCAAGAAGATTTCAAATTTTATGAGTCAGGCTTCTTTCTGTTGTGCGCCCCCTGTGAGAGGAGGAATGCCTTGATCTCTGTCTAGGAGAGTTCTCCTGTTTGCCTGACGTTCTGAGCGGAAGGCCGTAGTTCGAGCATGCCTCTCGTCCAAGCAGATTCGTAGGTCAGTTTCTTGTTGCCAGGCACTGATGATTTGGCAGAGATCTCTGGATCCGCGAGGTCCTCGGGAGGCCATTGAATCGGTTGATGCGTTATGGACTGAGAAACTGTCGTACGAAGGATGTTGTTCATGACAGCTTTGTTGAGAGCCCCTGGGTGTCTCTCCGTTGACATGAGCTTGACTAGGTTGTCGGGGTGACTGTTGAGGAGGAATCAGATCTTCCACAGAAGGAGCTAGTTGACGAAGAGAGTTGGTGCGATGGCTTGAGGCCACCGCTCTGCCTCTTAATCTTGGTGGCATAGCGATAAGTCATATTGGTGTAGTTTTCCACAGATGGCGTCAATCTGTTGCTGCTTATTTGAGTGTGGGAGCAAACAGATAGTGAGTTAATATTTGATGGAAACTACTATAAATCCGACTTTTGATCTTTGCTGTGAAATGTAGTTGGAGCTCCTGAGAATGAATCTGGATCGTTGATTGAACACCGTGATCTAGATCCGACGGTTACTGATGATGCCGATGGACCTGCAAAAAACCCTGAAACACTGGGGGTTGGCCCTGGTGACAGACCCTCCGACGCTCAAGTCAGAGCCAGAGAGAGAAAGAAAGTTTGAGAGAGAAATTGTCGATTACCTCCTGACTGAGGAGGAGGGAGGGTATTTATAGGCTTAAGAAATAGTATCGGAGATCGATATGAATTTCTTATCTCCTGTTTGAATCTACCCCCTCAAGAGATAAGCTAACTTGTTTGGGGATAAGAGATTTGACTAACAACCTTCATGGGCCCGGTCTCTCTTAGTAAACCTAATCTGTCACTTTTTCACGGGCTTGAAAGAAGCCCATGTCTTGTAGAGGAGCATGAAGAAGGCCCAGACCTGTTAAAGAGGCATGTAGTGATTAATCTGCTTGTAGAAGCTTTGGGATATGTGCTGTAATTGTATGACCCTGATTTGCTGCCGTTTTTACCATTATCACCCATCTTGTTTGATTGAACCTTTTGCCACTTGTTTATAATATTCTTTGCAAAAAAGAAAAAAAAATCTTACTTCTCACATGTTTTTCATTGCTTGTGTGTCTGGCGAGTACTAGATTATTTAAGGTTCCTTTTCACCTCTTATATAAATTCGAGTAGTTGTAGCTGCTAATTACAAGTTGACATGGATAAGTGGTGGATCCCGTTAACTCCATTTAACTCTGTCCTCATGCACCAGTATGTTTGTGTCAATTGTTTTTTAAAAATAAATTTCAACTTGTTTAAAATTCATTTGTACTCACTCAAAATCTAGATCTTTTTCCGAGAATGTGTTCTATCAAAATACAGTATAGTATATTTATTTAAACTTTATAAAATTCTCTTTTTGACAATGTAACAAAAAGCTTTCTCCTAATTTGTATTAGAAAACACCTATAATCAATTTTCAAAAAAGTGTCTCTCATCAAAACTCCTTTATAAAAATTTCTAAACTCGTAAGATATATACTAATGAGATTAATTCCACATTTCTTTACCATATTAGCATTAAAAAAACCCTTTTTCAAACATGTTGCATTATTCTAAACTGCATCAATTCTCATTCTAACAATTCACTAAATGATACTTTCTTTTTTCTTTTTTCTATTTTAACAAGGTTCTAGTCATTTATATAAATCACAATATCAATTCAACTCATCATGACACAATTAAATCAAGATTATTCAATCTACAATTAACATACCAATCAAAATTTAACAATCAAATTATATGTCAACTAGCATGCAATGTACTCCTAAATTAGAAAGGATTTAAGAAACACCCACCCAATGAAATACGATTTCTAGCAATGGAACTCCTAGAATGAGAAACTCCTAGTAGCAAAACTCCTTCAAAAAGCTCCAAGAGAAGCTCCACTTCGTCTCCTCGAATTCTGCGCACCAAGAGAAACTCCAATCTCCAATTCGGCCCGCAACAGGAAAGCACCTCCACCATGAACAGTGACCAACTCAGAGTACACTTATATATATATATATATATATATATATATATATATATATATATATATATATATATATATATATATATATACATACTTATATATATGTGTTTGCTAGTGGTTTTTTATTTCGGCAGAGAGATGAAGAAAGAAGGAGAGGATGAGGAGAATGTGAAGATGGTTTAGGGGTATTATATAAGGGGATTAGTAGATAGTTATTAAAACTACCCATTAATCAAACCCATTATCCCACTAACTCCACTCTCTAATTCAAAAGTTCATTGTTTCCCTCCATCTCAAACAGCCGGCCACTCCTCTTTCCATGTAAAACACGTGCTCATGTATAGCACTTGCACACACTTCACAAAATTGATTATTTTTATTTAAATTAAAACATATGTATATAATATATAAGATTGCATATAAAATTAGTTTAATTAAAAATTATAGTTTTTCATGCACAAATAAAATAAACATACACACTTTAAAATTTCATTTTGAAAAGAACACGCCTCAATACGTGCACCGCAAACACGTGCGTCACACATAAAATAATTATTCAAGTACGAACATAGATTTGATCGAAGGGAAATGTTTATAAATAATCGAATGTAACATACGAAAATATATTTCATTATATATATACAGTATCGTAACCAATACGTACACAGAAAAACACGTGCACCGCACGTATAAAATATTTAAATCAAAATGAGGGGAAAATGAATTTTCGTTTATAAAACGAATTCGAACATGTCATTAAATAAATAATTGAAACACATAGAGAATATTACACGTAGCGGTGGAAAATATGTAATCGATACGTGCATCGATAATACGTAAAAAGTACGTAAAATACATAGATTGAAATTTAATATTTGAGTTGACTCAAATAGGATTTTAAGAATACAAAAAATGCATAAATAGTCGGAATCCAAAATACGTAGTGAAACACGTTACAAATATCACAAGTAATGGTACAAAATACACGTGCGTAATATGCAAGGGGCAAAATTGTCATTTCCAATTTTGCGGGGTGTTACATATTATTATCCAGACACCAAAGGATCCCTCATTTTAAAACTTTGGCATGAATGTCTAGGCCATTCTGGTACTACAATGATGGAAAAAATTATAAGCAATTCTAGTGGCCATCCTTTGAAAACGTGCAACATACCAAATGGTCATCTATGTGTTCGCTGTTCCCAATGAAAACTCATTACAAGAGCTTAAATCCTGAAGATTTTTGGGGATCTTGAGGAACAAGAAAACACAAACTTGATATTTTTTGGGGGGGATTATCAGTAGCTTAGTTTTATTTATTTAACATTGCACTACTTGACATTGAGACTTTATGGCTTATGTTGGAATTTTTGGAACTATGTTTTCAGCACTTATTATTTGGAAACAATATTACTTTAGAATTTGTTGATGAATAATTTTTATTTGCCTTTACTGATTAAATATTGCATTTTTAGATAGTTTATGGTATTACTTGATACTTCAATCAGAACACATTTTTTCTAGTCTACTGACCCAAATCATCCAATTATCTGAATAAGCTATCAAATCGATAAGACTAAATGATGCAGCTGAATTTACCTCACAGACCTTCAGTGACTTTTGTATACCTTTAGGAATAGAGATTGAGAATCCTATTTCGATAAGACAATATTCTCGTCGTGAGGGGGAGATAAAAAGGATGATAAATGCCCCATTCCAGATGAACGCCGTGATTTGTCGAAATACCCAAAGAACAAAAAACAACAAATGAAACTGTTCCACATCAAAAAATCTGGAACACTTAAAGGTTCTAAGGATTCGGCTCTCCCGAATAGGAGATTGAATAACATAACACACCTTAATGTTCTTGAAGAAGAAGCTCCTAAAATAGCATATCCTGTAGAGAGAGTTCATGATGCCCCTGAAGAAGCAACTCCTGAAGTAGCATATCTTGTAGAGAGAGTTCATGACGGTCTGGAAGATGTCTTAAACCAAAGATATAATTTCTCAAAAACAAAGCATATCACTCTGGTCGAGGATATGCCTCAGATATCAGAAGAGACTGGGAAAGATGTACCGGTTTCCCAACAATAATGAGAAATCTGTGTTTTACATATGCTCATGAGAAACATGAATCGAAAAGAATTTTTCATGGATGACATTTTCTCATATGCACTAGAAGAAGAGATTAAAAAGAGTGATGAAAATAAGAATAACACTGAACCACAAACAATCCTTGAACGCCGAAAGAGACAAGATTTTCCAAAATGGAAGGATGCAATTTCAGCGAAACTAAATTCTCTCGCAAAACATGGAGTGTTTGGTCCAATGGTACAAACCCCAAAAAGAATAAACCCGGTAGGTTTTAAATATATGTTTGTAAGAAAAACAAATGTAAAGAATGAGATCCAACAGTATAAAGCATGGATAGTTACTTAAGGTTTCTCACAAAGATCAGGAATATATTATGAAGAAACATATTCTATGGTCATGGACATCATCACATTTAGATATCTAATAAATCTCGCTGTTTATAAAAAACCTGAAATGAGACTCATGGATGTGATGATAACAGACCTATATGGTAACCTAGACAGTGAGATCCCCGAAGGATTTAAATTACCAGAAACCAAGTCTAGAAATACACACTGTAATAGATTAAAATGAGGCCTATATGGACTAAAACAATATGGAAGAATGTAGTAGAATAGGCTCAGTGAATATCGGTCTAGGAAAGAATATAAACTTGATCGAATCTCCTGAAGATATTGAAAAAGCTACTAGCTATCTTAAGAATGAATTTGAGATGAAAACTTAGGTGAAACAAAATTTTGTCTCGACCTGCAGATCGTGCACAGTGAAAATGAAAATTTTCTACATCAAGCCAAATATGCTGAAATTCTTCTGAAGAGATTCTATGCCTAATGTACCATAGTTGAGTGCAACAGACGCATTCTTTTATTTAGCATAGTGCACTAGATCTTGGTTTATATTATTCGTGTGAATGTGCTGACCTTGTTGGATATATAGACACAGGTTATTTATCTGATCCCCAACTGGGAAGATCACAAACAGGATATGTTTTTCTTCATAGTGGTGCAGCTATTTCATGGAGATCAGTCAAATAAACAATGATAACAACATCGACCAATCAATCTGAGATACTAGCACTTCTTGAAGCAAGTAGAGAATGTGTATGATCAGGGTCTCTAGTTCAGCATATCAGGAGGAGTTCAGCATATCAGGAGGAGTTGCGAGCTCCCAGAAGTCACAAACAAGCCTACGATCATTTATGAGGATAATGCAGCCTGTATAAAGCAAATTCAAGAAGAAAAGATGATTAATGTAAAATAGATCAAGTCTTTAGAGAACCTTACAGATCTTCACAAAATCCCTCCCAAAGTCCAGATTTCAAAAGTTAGTAGACAAGATTGGCATGAAAATAGTTTAGCAGATAGACATAAATGTATAGGCTAATAAATTTTTAGGCTGGGATGTAATGACTAAATGTATTATTATTTGGGGGGGTGATTTTTCATTCAAGTTGATGTAAAATCTAAATGTAATAATTTTTAGTGTTTTGAGGAGGAGCACCCTGTAGGTGTAAGCATTCTGAAGGTGCTAATGGAGACATCCTGAAGAATGTCATTGAGCATTGTACTCTTTTCCTTCGACGAGGTTTTTTCCCACTTGTTTTTTTCCTTCGAAGGGTTTTTAATGAGGCAATGTAAGTCGCACCCACTTAGATTTCTAAAGAAATGATTCCTGAAGAATTAGTTGTACTCTTTTCTTTCGCTAACGATTTTTCCAAATTGTGGGTTTTTCTTCAAGAAAGTTTTTAATGAGGCAATATTTTAAAAGTGGGCATTCAAGGGAGAGTGTTGTTAAACTGTGATCACCTATTAGGTGGATGTCCATCTATTAAGGTGACGGCTCAAGCCCACCTACTCAGGTGGCGGCCCATCCACACTACCAAACCGTAACCCGAACTTCCACCCTATATATATATATATATATATATATATATATATGTTATGAATAAAGAGCCACAACTCTTGGATTCGGCTACATCTCCATCTTTCTATCTCTCTTTTGCAACAATTTGGGGTTTCTGGGCTTTTGATTGATTTATTTGTATGGATTAGTTTATTTATCTATTTATCTATTCCCCAAATCTCCATTAATTTATCCCCACCTGCCCACTTGAACACCCACACCAGAGTACCCAATCCAACACCCGAACCCGAATACTCTTCCTCTAGCTCCAACTCGAACCGGATCCAAATTCCAATCCCATCTCCATTTTATTCATGTTCTCCCCAATTAAATTTCTAATCTCCAATCCCTAATTCTAATCCCCTAGTCCAGTCTCTGATGCCTCCATCTCTGACGACAACCCCACCCGACAGTCACTCTATTGACTCTGACATCTAACTCCAATATCCATCCTCTATTACTTATTTCTCTAACCTCCATACAAACCACCCAACCGAAGTATTTCAATCTCCTCCCCTCCCGGCTCTCGGCTCTCTTTAACATCATCCGAATGAGTGACTGACTCTCGAAGTCCCGATTTCTGAACTGACTCCTGAACTCGTCGATTCCATTGAGTCTCACTGTTTGTTGTAGCTGCTTGCTTACTGCTGCTTTGCTTTGTAGCCGTTGGCCCAACCACCGATAATTGACCAACACCAACCAACTGGTAGCTGTTTCTTTCCCTCTTTTACTTTAAAAGAGTCATAATTGATTGATTATTTGATTCTTGTAGACTTGTAGAGTTATAGCAGTAGTCTTGTAGAGTTGTAGACTTGTAGTATTATAGAATAATAGAACTATAGAAGCTTGACTGATTGAGTGATTATTGTGAGTCTCAAGCTGGGGTTTCATCATTTCAAATTAATGTTTTATTTCATGATTTGTGTTTTTAGGGCTTAATTGAATAGATTAGTATTTTTGTAAGTTAAAATTTGATAGATTATGGCTTAATTAAATAAAAAATTCATTCTTTCAGTTTTGTCATGCCTAGAAAGTATCTATCTGGAGCGTCAAAAAGAAAAAAAGAAACAAGATGTAGATAAATTTATACAATCTGAAATCGGGGCTTTTGATACCTTTCTTACCAACAAACCTATACTTAATGATAGTGAGTTTGCTTCAAGAATTGTGAGAAGTTATACTTTATTGTATGCAATTTTTAATATATATATGTTTTTAATATATATATATATATATATATATATATATATATATATATATATATATATATAAAATTTGCCGTGCACCAAGTGCATGTGGCTTGGTGGACGTGTCAGCTTAATATTTTAACAATGTTTTATGGTTAATGACAAACAATGATTTGGTAAAATTTAAAAGTTATAGTTTAACGTCTTCAATAACCGAAATGCCTCATATTTCTCCACAAAATCTCATATGGCTTAATTTTTTCCCCTAATTCTCCTAAATCCTAAAAATCTCTCAGAGCATAGATAAAATTCTCCCATGATTTCATAAAGTAGTTAGAGAATATTTTAGGATCAGAAGAGAACCGGGAGGAGAACCGAAACAACAAAAGTATAATATTGCTGGACAAGTTGGATGCCGATTTGTTAATAGGTAAATGAGTAAAACTTAAGAGGAATACAAGGAAATGCATAAGTTGGCCTGCGAAACAAAGTGACTGCATCCCGACTCATATAGTAGGGAACAAGTGATGCAAACACCTAGGCTCCTACAACATATAGAATTAAGTAATTAGCTTTTGATTTTTGTTAACATTATGGGAACAAGTTTTATATTAAAAAAAATTGGAACAACCCAAAAAAAAAATCAAAACTATAACGCTATTGGCTTGTAGATGCATGTGATTTATCAACTTCATCATAATTAGATGAATAGTAATAGTCTCGGGTGAAAAATAAAGCCCTTCACATTTATCTTCGATCAAAACCAATATTCGTGTACACTAGCTATTAAATTCTTTAAAGCATAGGTTATTAGTCATTGTATGATTCTGTGATGTTGCGGTTTTTTATTAGTTTAGTTATTGTTTGATGTTGCCCTATATGTCATATTGTCATGTCCGAAGTTTTTCAGGTCTACAACTTTCAGTAAGCTTCATTATTTTCTTAGCAGATGTGAAACCTTAGTTAAGAAACTCATAATTGAATGCAATATTTGAAATATTTAAATAAGTAAAAGATTTTGGTTTTTACTAGTTTTTTTCACCTTATAAACAACCATTGAAATTCACATCTTAGACAACACCTTCCTGAATAACCTATCTCAAGTGGTTGTGTATATAAGTTTTAATATATAGTTATAATTATAGGAGCAACAATATTAAAGCATAAATATATCACATATCATACACTTATATCATGTAACAAAAGTTACGAGAACAATTTTTTGGACCCTTGCATTGTTTTTTTTCCCCTTCTTCCTTTTTCTTTCTACTATCTTTAAAGCATACCATGCCTTCATAGAACAATATGAATTTAGATATTTGTGAGCTACATACACCCAGAAAATGATGTTTAACTAAAGATAATGTTAACTTAGCTCTTGCAACAGGCACACGCACTAATATGATACTGGAATTAATGTTTAAGGAGCACTATTTTTCAATGTCTTAACCCAAACTTTTAACAAAAAGAAATACATCTAAACTAATTCAGATGAGAAACAAAAATAAATTTACTGCTTATCTTGATATCTGTTAGAACAAAAAATAATATAGAAGCTTAACAATGACTCGCTTGTTACAAAAAAAGAAGAATACAATATGAAATTTAACAATGATTCATAAACTTAATAACATAATATTACAAGCGAAGACAAATTTGGGTGAGTTTTCACTACCGATCTTTAGTTTAACATTACTTTGCATCCAATCGGAGAAAGAATGCGGAGGAAAGACAACGACTTCTAAATTCAAAGCAGCGCTACATTTTTCCAAGGTGCAAGTAATTTGCACCATTCAAGAGTTATTGTGTAGTATATCTTCAATTTGTGAAATATCTATCGCATGCCTACAAGGCATATCGGGTTGTTTTTAATAACTTTGAAACCCACATGCAAAATAACAAAATACAGTGCAGAGTTGATATCAAAACATTAGTTTTCAGTTCATATTCTCACAATGCAGCAATACTTGAGAAAGAACCATACCTTGATTCTGAAGAGACCGTGGATGTTGTTAATCCCATACATAATCATAGTTGGCCTTGTTTAAAAAAGAAATAGAGTAAGGTGAAAAAAGCTACTGAAGGTGTTTCTGGAGTCACTGACATTAACTAAAGATTCATTTTAATTGAAGGAGTAGAGGTTTGCTAACTTCAGTTATCACACCTTTACCTACACCCAATGAAGATTACTCAAGTCCATTATTTTTTGGGTGTTTCGAAGGCCAATGGAAGTTACTTAATTCCATTATATTTAGAGAGAAAGAGAGCACAAGTTCTTAATCGATAAATTTGGTTTGAGTGTAGTTATCTCAACTGTTCTTAACCCAAAAGTTGAGATGAGTATAGTTATCTAAACTCCAAATAGATATCCAAACAATGCAAAGTTAAGAAAACAAAGTTTTTGAGAGAAAACTCTACAAAACTTCACTTAGTTTGGTACAAAGGGTACAACTAAAAATGTATTATTCTTTTTAAGGAAAAACAAAAACAAAATCCAATAACAAGTTTAAAATATGCATTCAACTACAACATATATCTATTGCCATTTAAATTTACAGTTTCTTTCCTTTCCTGTTAAATTCAAAATCCGTCGCAAGCTTGCTCAAAAATACGTTATGCCTAATTGGGCATAGAAATTTCTATGACAGAAGGAAAGGGCCTTTAGATTTCCTCTAAAACAATGGCCCCTAAACGGTTCTCCAGGATTTTGATGGGGGTGGAGGGGGGGAGCTTTTGAGAATAATCAAGGCAATTACTGCCTTTCTGTCATACAAATTCTATGCCCAATTGGGCATTTGATTTTTTTTTTTTTTCCGAAGCTTGTAGCCGAGAAATGAAACACTGTAGACGCTCCCTGTGTTGATGTTTTCATTTATTTTAAAGGCATATTTAATAGACAAGTTTTCAATCATATAGGAAGCTTGACATTTCAAATTCTAATAATTCAGGGCAACACTAATTTCTATCCATCTATACATTCATATATGGTAGCTGGGTTTGATTTGCCCTCCCCTCTATTATTTGTTTGCAATAAAATGTTTGAGAAGGCCCAGAGCTGAATGGCCTTTCATCACTATATTAGGTGCACCTTTTCAAGTACTCTTCATGTTTTTCTTGTTTCAGTTCTTATCACTCTTTTGTACAATCCAACAAATAGACCATACATCAATATTTACTTTCCTGGTAGAACTTTTTTGTTTTAAATCTTATCTAGAAGGATTCATTTCAAATTTAAGAAAATGATTCATTTAAATTTATTTAACTATCTCTCTTTTTTGACTATACATACATGATATATTCTTTTAATTGTATTTACATGCATTATAAACGTGTCATTTACAGAAAATTTAGTAGTGAACTCGCATTAAAGGAAAGTAGTTACCTTTCCAAGGAAAGACCCCAAGCTATAACTGAAACATCTTCTGGAAGCCCCATGGTGTGTAACATTATAGGCCTGAACATGCCTGAGTTGCCAACCTCCACTCATTTCTGGAAGCCCTCATGGTAGCTACAACATAACCAAATAACATAAATAACAAGAACAAAGGGAAGGAACCAATAGTTAAATACAGGAAAGCGAAAAAGAGAAACATGGGTTTCATATAATATTATAGACTACCTAAAGATTTCCATACTCGGTTCAGTGTAAGGATTATAAGCAGGCTTGAATTTCAGCTTTGACATGCATGTATAACCAGGAGAACAAATGCTAAATATTACAGAGAAACTGAAGAAAATTGATTCAACAAGAAAATGGTTGAAACTGATGTGAGATCGAACTCAACAGAAAAGTTATATTAGATGAATAAAACATGACGTATGAACATATGTGGATGTTAGATAGCACGATAGAATATGCACGTTTAGAATATAACTGCAAGATGATCAGTACAATACATTAAATATAATCCAATGATTGGGATGAACCAAGTTCAAAGAAAAAATTGAGTGTCCAAGCCAGAGGTAGTTTTTCCTCCCATCTTAAATTCACTTTTTCTCGCGCTTTAATTCTCCTCCATAGCTATAGGAGAGCCAACTTGAGATGAAATGCAAAAGGTATTAGCCTCAATATAATAAGTTAATTTTAGACATCTGAATCTAAGTTGAAAGAATAACATTTCAAACGCAGAATAATAATTTCAAGTTTGATTGAGGCTTCACAACTCGGTGATAAGAGCTTTACATTTCTAATACAAATGGACCAGATCCAAATTTATGTGATATTCAAATTAAATTTAGCCCGAAGAAGACTTCCTGTTTGTTTCTTTCTATCAAAATTTATATAGGAAAATTCTCAAAAGTCTATTTGTTGACACTTGTTATTTAGGTTTCTCTCATATTCTGGCAATACTCTATTTAGTGCGACTTGTTGATAAGGTTTTTCTCAGATTTCAACAATAATTGGTACATAATGAGCACTCTTCTAAGTCTGATAGACCAATACAAATAATAATTTAAGGCACAATATTCGGTTGTAGATCTCTAACAGATAGAAGATTTTTCTCTTATTGGTATTGGTTAGAAAATCTTAAGACCTCTATGTATGAATGGAGGCCTAAACTAAGGATAGATCTAACTAATTAAAATGGGCCTGCATGCAACCCTTCTTTCCCTCCAATCATCAAACCCAGCCACGTGATAAAGTAAACTGATTAAGGAGGAGGAAAGCAGCTTCTACGATGGTGAATTTGAGGGGCAACAGGATTGGAGTGAACAAGAGATGAGGGAAAGAGGAGGAGGGTAACATCTTTGACGGCTGAGATGAATGCGACGGTCGGGACCGGAAGTTGCTGCAGAGGATGACAGAGATGACGACCACGATCGGGACTAGAAGTTGCGACGGAGGATGCAGATGACGGCTACAACCTATGGCGAGGTGGGTCAGCGGCAGGGGGTTTGGGGTTTGGGGTTAGGTTTGGGTTTTGTTTCTTGCCCATTAGTGGAACTGAGAGGGATTAAAACCCTAATAACATGATTGGTTGGTTTTTGGGATTAGGGTTTGAGATGGTTTGATCGAATTTCAGGGAGGGAGAAGAATATAGTGGAATTATGGGAAACTGATATAAACATTTGATATGATAGGCATTGCACGTGTAATACATGTTCCCATTAAGTAATTTAATCTCACCCTTTAATTGCTTAGATCAATACAATATATGAACGACTACGATCGCCTCCTGATAGATTTTTTTTTTTAATTCTTGCTTTTATAATAGAAATATATATATGATAAATATGTTTTTTCAGAATTGTAGATTTTTTTATACCATTTTTTAACTAAAATTATGTATGGGAGACGATTTCGAGAGTTTACCTTAACCCCCCCCCCCCCCCCCCCCCCCCCCCCCCCCCCCACGTGAACTCAGGGCTGGCCCTGAAGAGGGGAAAACATTTTTCCCATTTTGCTGATGTGAAGTGGACTTCACTAAAAAATTTGGTTGGAGCTCAGTTGCCGAAAGCAAAATTACCAGCCAAGAAATCACTTGAGGTTTCCAAACTTTGATTTCTAGTTGTATATTTCTTCCAACCAGAGAGCCCCTAAGCGAGACAAAGGATGGGTTAGGGGATGAGCACGTGGCCTGCCTTAAGAGTTATTTGAGTACTAGATTTTCCCGTGGCCATGTGCCTACGACACGTCTTCAGAACGATATAGCATATGAAAAGCCTTGTAATAGTAAACCAACAATTATGTAGCTGAAGTTTGAATAGTATGACAATAATTAGTTGTAAATAAAATTCCATGTTTCCATTAGTATATGGTGAAAAATAATTATAAATTGGGGTATAAAAGTCCATATTGCCATATATATATATATATATATATATATATATATATATATATATATAGAGAGAGAGAGAGAGAGAGAGAGAGAGAGAGAGAGAGAGAGAGAGAGAGAGAGAGAGAAATAATTAAATAAATAAATGAGTTGTTTTTTTTTGGGGGGGGGGGGGGGGGAGGGGGGGGGGGGGGAGAGGGGAGGGGAATGTGTTTTGTAAGGTTAGATATGGGCTTTTGATTTTGGGGGGATTGAAGGAGAGCCACTTGATAGCTTTCTTTGTATTTTATTATATAGATTTTGCTATACCTAATCTTTTATATGACTAACACAGTGTTTGGTTAGAGGGGAATGGAGGGGAGGGGAGGGGAGGGTTTTTTTTAAAATATTTTGGTTCAGTTTTTAGGAGGGGATGGGAAGGGAATGGAGGGGTGCAGAATCCCTCCTGAGCCACTTTTGGCTTCCTTCCAATCTTGAGGGATTTGTAGGGGAGAGAAAGTGGGTCTAAGTGATTGGACTAAGTTGTCATTTGTTTAATTGTAACATCCTTTCTTTTTTATATTTTCTTTTTATTGAATTTCTCTGTGTGTTTAATCCACCACCTGGAATGGATAGCACTAGTAGTATAATGACGAACTAGAGGATGTTTGATATAATGAACATTAAGAGTTGAGTAGTCATAAAATTTGTAAAGATGAAGGCCATAGAACTACAGTATGAACAGTACAAATATATAGAGGTGTTTCACACTGCAAAAATCAGTTTGTTTGAAACATAAGTAGGAGTATGTGGGATGAAATCTACTGAATTTTCAGATTTCAATAATTTCTGTTTGTTTTGTATCTGAAAGTTGCGGTATGGTACCTTTGGTGGCATTTATCTGTGTATACCCCATGCTGTTTGTTTGGAATGTAGTTTTCTAACAGTGCACTTCATAGAGTGTGTATTTCATATTGCTGAGCCATACTGGCGTTGTTTCTAAACCTGACTGGAAACTCAAAAAAATTTGCTGGTGGTGATAGCCTGAATTAGGAATTTGATGGTAAACTAATTACTGAACTCAAGTATATAGTAAAATTTTGCTGAAACTATATATAAATGCTTACAAGCATTTGGAGTCTTTAATTCTTCTCCTCATCATTTTCTTCGGAAAAAAGGATATAAAAGTAATTTAATTATAAAATCATTTTTCTCCCCTTGTGAGCCAAACAAGATGATAATTATTTTTCCTTCCCTCTCCTTTGAACCAAACATAATCTTGATTAAAATATATTCCCTCCATTAAAATTCCTCTCCTCTCCTCCCCTCCCCTCCCCTCCCTTAAAATCCCTCCCCTCCTTTGAACCAAACAGAGCCTAACATTATCTGTGCTCGGAAGTCATGTGATGTCCTCTTGTTTCACCTCGTTGTATAATATTAGGAAAATGTGTCCATTTTGCTGATAATTTGTGTTATACTCTGTGAAATATAAATACCCATCAAATTTCGTTATGCCCATACCGATTTTGAACTGAGGAAAAGGCTGGTTCATACCCCAAAATATTTGGTAATGCTGAAAGGAAAAAACACAGTACAACTGCTTTAAGCCAAGACGTGATGTATAGAATTAAATAACTTACTACATGTCGTGAATAAATTACATGAATACTAGGATACCATTATTTTCAGTCTTGATGGAATGGATCATCTTAAGGTGACAATTGCTTACTACTGACTCTAATGGATAATTTTAAGGGTATTTTATCTGGAATATGATTTAGCCTTTGTAAGAACTTATGTCCATGAAATCCGATGCTCCCTTCCGAGATGCCAAAGAAAAGCTCTTGGAAATTCGTCTGCAGCAGTCAAAGCGTCATGACAACTCAGATGTCAAGGAGAGCAGAAGGAAGAAAAAACAGAAGGCTTCAACCTTCAAGTGAGACTAATTCTGCTGCCCAACTAGTTTGAGCATACCAAAATTGTAGCATCTATTTTATGGAATGTATAGCATTGTGTTCATTTGCTTATCCATGGGATTGAGCATATAAATTTTGATTTGTTTGAATGAATGTATGATTATTTATTTTGTCAGAATTTTTGATCATGTGTGTCATTACCAACCGTCTAATGCTGAAGAAAAAAAGATTTTTATCCAACTTTTTGTAACAGTAATCTTGAATGCAAACAAAGAGGCAACCACAAGTCAATGTTCTAGTAACGCAATCCTTTTCTGAATTTAACGTAAAATAGCATGAAGCTCATTCTCTTGTGCGATAAATCATATTGAATTCATGAAGTCTGTGTCTAGTAAAGTTGTCTACGAACCACTGATCTGCTAGTAAAATTGATATATAAATATTTATGCTCAAAAAGAAAATATTGATATGTCATTTATTATATAATTTGAGGTTGGTTCGTGGGAATTTTTTGCCGCCATAGGCCACTTTTTGATAGTATTTGTGTTTTTGGGCCAGTTGCCCAACTATTAGCGCTTTTGGGCTAGCCTGTGCCACGTCAGCAGCAGCCGCTATTCCCAATAGCGGCCTCTTTATTTCGAGGTCGCTAATATGCATAGCGACCTATGTTTTAAATTTTTTTGAATTTTTTGTTTGCTGTCGCTATTCCCCCTAGCGACCTTAGTATAATGAGATTAGTCGGCTCGAATGAATGTATTGAGACACTTAGCGATTACTAAAAAGTTATCCCCAAAAATTTAAAACTAAGGTCGCTATTGGGAATAGCGACATTAGTATACTAAGGTCGCTATTTCCAATAGCGACCTCAGCAGGAAACACAATCTACTTATTCTTTGTAAAATTTGCAAAATAGTTTTACAACTAAGGCCTCTATTCGGAATAGCGACCTTAGTTAATAAAGGCCTCTATTCTGAATAGCGACCTTAGTTTTAAAAAAAAATTGATTGTCATTTTTCAGAGAGCAAAAGCTCTCTAGATTTTGCTAAGTACTAGAATACAACTCATTAAAGGTCGCTAATCCCATCAGCGACCTCATTATACTAAGGTCGCTAGTGGGAATAGCGACAGCAAACAAAAAATTCAAAAAAAAATAAAACATAGGTCGCTATTCCCATTAGCGGTCTCGAAATGAAGAGGCCGCTATTGGAAATAGCGGCCGCTGCTGACGTGGCACAGGCTAGCCCAAAAGCGCTAATAGTTGGGCAACTGGCCCAAAAATGCAAAATCTTTCAAAAAGTGGCCTATGTACGCAAAAAATTTGGTTCGTGGAGGTTGGGCCCATGTAGGGTGTCCATCGAAGCTGAATCTCGAGCAAAAAATACCGTCTTCGTTGAGGTTGTGCCCTGAGTGAAGAGGTTTCTTTTTCTGTTAAGGAAACTGAAAGTTAGGGAAATTAGTTTGGTTATTTTACTGAGTCTTTATTTCTGTTTAATAATACCGAGTCCTAAGGAGCTGTTAGAGTTAGAATAGAACTTGTTTTCAATTTCAAACGTGATAGAAGCAGTAGCTAATCACGCTCGTTTGTAGGAGTTCTGTTAAGATGTAAGGCTATTTAAAGCCAATAATGTTCAATAAGAGAGTAGGTCATTCATCCATATTATTCTTGAGCTCTGTTTATTGGACTTTCAATCAGAGTTTTCAACAATCTGGTATCAGCGCCCCCACTAGGGCCTGAGATAAAGGAGAGATGCAGTCTTTCGAGTGACACAAACACGAGAGAATAGTGTGAAACAGAGGTGTGTAAGAGATGGCAGCAGAGAAAGATACCTTGTTGAGTATTTCGAAGTTCGACATAGACTATGAGCATTGGGAGATGCTTATGGAAAACCTGCTACATTCTAAGGAGTGGTGGCATTTGGTGGAGACACGGTACGCAGAACCAGGCAGAGGAGAAGTTTTGAATGGTGCACAGAGAGCATAGCTTGCTGACTTGAAGCTAAAGGATCTAAAGGTGAAGAACTATCTCTTCCAGGCCATCGATAAGACAACCTTGAAGACCATCACCCAGAAGGATACTACCAAGCAACTTTGGGACTCCATGAAAGAGAGGTTCCAAGGAGTTGAGAAGGTGCGCACGGCACAGTTGCAGGCTCTTCGGAGAGAATTTGAGTTACTTGAAATGAAAGTTGGTGAGTCAATTACTGATTATTTTTCAAGGGTGGTGTTAGTGTCTAATAACATGAGCAATCTCGGAGAAGGCATGGAGGATGCTAAGATTGTAGAGAAGATATTGCGTACACTCCCTAAAAGTTGGAATTTTGTTGTGTGTTCCATTGAGGAATCGAAAGACATCAAAAGTCTTTCGGTGAATCAACTTCAAAGCTCTCTCTTGGTCCACGAACAGAAATTTCGAAAGAGAAATACTAGTAATGGCAAGGAATAAGAAGTATTGAAGGCCACGGTTGAAGTGGGAAGAGGCAGAGGAGAAAGAGGTTGTGGCAGGGGAATGAATAGAGAACGAGGGCGTGGTAGAGGAAGGCACGCCTACAACAAAGCTACGGCTGAATGCTTCAAGTGCACAAGTTGGGTCACTTCCAATATGAGTGTCCAACTTGGGAAGCAAACTATGTTGAATTAGATGTGTTACACCTCGAATTCTAAAATACAACTGATTCGAGTTCCACAGGATCTTTACACTTCTTTCGTACAATTTTACAAGGAAATAAAAACTTTTCTTTCATCAGAGTTACATTACATCTTTACATTATCACAGCGGAAGCAATATTACAATAGATTACATAAAATATATTTAAGATAGTCTCGCGCAGCATGTATACTTCAATTGTGTCAACACCTTTACCCTACATGTAAAACTGTGGGCGCGTCAGTTCATTCAACGGACGAAATATTATACACGGCCTTCCTCTCTATGCCGAAAACAGTATAACGATTCTCATTTCTTAACAAAACACAAACTTGTCACAATCGAAATTAAGGGACTATCCTATTGATATCGTGTTGTGAATGTGCACTTAGTCCTTAATGTTGTTGTTATATTATATGACACTAATGCGCACTTGTTCGAATTATATGCATTCCATACTACATAGGTCCGAGGGCAAGCCCTTAATCGTACTTCATCTTATAGGGTTCAATCCCTCGCCATGACTTAAACTACTACGGTAACTACGGTAAGTATCCTAGATGTTCTATGGTCTACGAGCCCATGTCCAGGAAGTCTGGAGGGGAATCCCACGCACTGACATGACGCATCAAGCAGGCAGACTATGGCCAATTCAACCTCCGCCATGGAACAATGACACCACCCGCAGTCACCAAACACCCCGCAAGCGTCGCCACCGGGATGATAATTCTGGAGTAGTGCCCACGCCATGTCATGACGCATCAAGCAGGCAGTCTGTGAATCACTCTCACACCGCCAATCCGATGGCCCTCATACTCGTGTTTTTCTCTTACTTTCATCACATCTTTACTATGTATCCAGTCCTCAGTTAAAAGAATCATGAACAAAATCAATTCTCTAGAGTTAGCCTTTCCACTATACCGGTCTTAACCATTTATTTAACATGACCCAAATCTTGGTCTTTTCATTTCAAATTTCATTTCAATTCATTTCTTTTCAATGCCGGTATGGGGCTTAGCTACCCTCTAGTTCTCATTTTCAATTCACAATTACACAAGAATTGAGCCTTTCAAACTCATAAATTCATTTTTCATGTCTAACAATTGTTTTCCCTTTTCATGCTCATCGTATTCATATTAATAAAACATTTCATAATTTAACAGGATATTTCACTTCACTTCATACACAATTTAGTGCAAAAGACAAATAAAGTTCACTTTTTCTAATTTGTCATATTCAATCTTCATTCTTTCCATTATCAAATCTCTTTTCAAACTCTTTCATGTAGTATGTTTATTTTTATCATGAGGCAAATTTAAGAATCTGAGATGTAAAAAAAAATAGTCTGGACAGTCGACTCTCAAAACATAGCCGGTCGACTATTCAGCAGAAGATTAAGAAATACTCAAGAAAATGGTCGAGATAGTCGACTGCTAAATATGATCAATCGACTGTTCTGAAAAGATTTAAAACTCAAAAGGATCAGGGCAGTCGACTGTTAACAAGACCAGTCTGCTGTTCTGCAGTGTTTTAAACTCGAAATTACAAAGTACGGGGCAGTCGACTGTTTAACGTATACGGTCGACTGTTCTGTGAGAATTTCAACTCGAAGAATTAAATGTTCAGGACAGTCGACTCTCTATGCCTATTCGGTCGACTGATCAGCAACAAAAATCGAAAATTGGAATCATTTCTTCTTTCTTTTCGATTAACACACAAAATTTGGTTTAGAAATACATTATGTTCATTTCCCGAGACTAACATACACTTTATTTAACGACCATTACAACAATGCATAGTTTACTAAATAATCTTAATAATAAAGAGATTTTTTACGATTAATATTTTCCACATAAACACGACTTCTAAAAACAGTACTTTTTCCATAACCACAATTTTTCCACAGAGATGAACACTTATTTTAGAATGCTAGATTAAAATCAACATATCATAACATCAATCATATCATTCAATCAAATTCACTCATTCATTTCATACAATTTCACGCGTGTTCCATAATCATAGTATTAACAAAGAGCAATGTTTTCACTTGTTTATTCTTGCATAATTAGCACAAAACTTAGCATGATATCTAAATTAGAAGTCATAAGAAACACCCACCTTTTTGAAGAAAATGAATAGAAAGCTCCTAGAAATCTGCACGAATAGATCCTTCTCCTCCTAGGTGTAGCAAAATCGAGCCTCTCCTAGTGAAATTCCGGTCTTCTTTTGGATGAGCACCCACACACAAGAATCTCCTCAATCTTTTTCTCCCCAACACTCTCAATATTTTCTCACTCTAATTGTTTTCTCTCTTTAGTCAATTTTCTAATGTACTAAAATGGGAAGAATTAGGGTATTTATACATAATTTTGGGTGGATTGAATGACTAGGATTAGATCAACTGGTTAGGGACTGAAGGCTAGGATGAGTTTGGAAGTTGCCATAACCACCCATGACTTGAGAAACCACCTCACCACTACTCCCATCTCTCCCTTTCTCTTGACCCAATCCGGCCTACTCCAATGAGGCACGTGCTAGTGCAATGCACGTGTCTCCAAGGCACCCCTAGCTCCTAATTGTACATGTTTAATTATTTAATGGTCCAAAAGTTAGCCTACACTACAAATCACCTTAATTAAAAGAGAATTAAACTAAATGGGTTTACTATTGGGCCAAAAAAATCATGGGCTCAAGGAAATTTATTAAATTAATTATAATGGGCTAGAATTTGGCCTAGGATTTATTTAGGCTTTTTTAAAAAAATAACCCATGTAGGAAGCAAGGAGAATAATCAATATATTAGGTTATGAAGAAAATATTTGACTCTAGAAAAGCATATGAAATTATACATGCGAAATATGTACAATCTCAACTCTTATAAGATAAAATAAAATAAAAATCGGGATATTACAAGATGAGCATGAAGAAATGCTACTAATGGCTAATGTCGATTTGAATGAAGGAAAAAGAGAAGATGTGTGGTTCCTAGACTCAGGGTGCTCAAACTATATGAGCGGTGATTTATCGAAGTTCTGTGAATTGGATGATCAGGTTTGGCACCATGTCAAGCTTGGCAACAACTACAAGATGATGGTGCAAGGAAGAGGTAGAGTCAAGATATAAATTCATGGTGTCACGTACAGTTTTCTAGATGTATTTTATGTGCCAGGGTTGACTAACAATCTCCTCAGTGTTGGTCAATTACAAGAAACAGGGCTTGCTATTCTAATGCATGCAGGAAAGTGCAAACTATATCACCCTGAGAAAAGTCTCATCATTGAGACTACTATGAAAGCCAACCAAATGTTTGTGATTGTTGCCAATACGCAAGAAGAAAAGTGCCTTCACACCAGTGCACAAAAGCAAGATCCAACCAATCTATGGCACTTTCGTTTTGCTCATTTAAGCCACAAAGGATTGAAGTTGCTACAGGAGAAAGAGATGGTTAGTGGATTGCCGAAACTTACCTTTTCAACATCAGTATGTGTGAGTTGCCTTGTCGGGAAGCAGCATAGAGTGAGTTGCCTTGTCGGGAAGCAGCATAGAGATCCTATTCCAAAGAAAAGCTCATGGCTACACATAAGCATCAACTTTTCCATGCTAATCTATGTAGACCGACAACTCCAGAATCAAATAGCAAGAAGAGGTATGTCCTATGCTCTATTGATGACTTTAGTAGAAAAGCATGGACATTTATTCTTGTTGAAAAATCAGAAGCTTTTAGCTACTTTAAGAGTTTTAAGAGCATGGTGGAGAAGGAATCTTGTATGAGTATTAAGTGCTTGTGTACTGATAGAGGGGGAGAGTTCAATTCAAATGAGTTCAATCAATTTTGTAAGGAGCATGGAATTAAGAGGCAGCTCACAACTGCCTACACCCCGCAACAGAATGGGGTTGCCGAACGGAAGAATCGCACCTTGATGAATCTTGTGCATTCCATACTGTCAGAGAAAGCAGTACTAGAACCTTTCTGGCCTGAGGCTGTCAAGTGGACCACTTATGTACTAAATAGAAGACCAACCTTGGTAGTAAGGAATGCTACACCGGAGGAAATGTGGTATGGTGTCAAACCAACAATAAGCCATTTTTGTGTGTTTGGGTGTTTAGGGCATGTCCACATTCCAGATGCTAAAAGAACCAAGTTATAGGACAAGAGCCATGTTTGTGTGTTGATAGGGGTCAATGATGAGTCCAAAGCCTACCGTTTGTATGATCCTATAAAGAAGAAGGTTGTTGTTGGCTGTGATGTTGTGTTTAAGGAAGACAAACAGTGGAGATGCGATGAAGACGAAACTAAGAAAAGGGAACTCACTTGGGGAGACATGTATGATGACGAGAGTTATGGTGAAATGAATGAAGATATTGAACAGGAAGAAGATAATGCACGTGGTGATGTTCAGATAAAAGTGCAAGTCAGTAGAAGGTACGAGCAACGAACCTATAACTCGCACCCTCTCTGGAAGAATCAGCCGAGTTCCAATTTATTTGGAAGACTACACCACCGGAGAAGGTTTGTCGGAGGAAGAGCTTGAAGCCAACATGGTCATGACTGGAGCCGCTAATCCAGTTACATACGAGGAGCAGCTCAAAGTTTAGAATGGAGGAGGGCCATGGATGCTGAGATCAACGCAATAGAGAGGAATGCCACCTGGTCACTTGTTGATTTACCAACTGGAAGCAAGAGGAACAGAGTCAAGTGGATCTTCAAGACGAAGTTCAATGAGCACGAAGAAGTTGATAAATTCAAGGCTCGGTTGGTGGCAAAGGGTTACTCCCAAAAACATGGGATTGACTATATCGAAGTATTTGCACCAGTGGCAAGAATGGAGACGGTGAAGATGATTATGGCACTCGCAGTTCAGAGAGGCTGAAAGATTTACCAATTAGATGTGAAGTCCGCTTTTCTGCACGGTGAATTGAGTGAAGACGTGTATGTAGAGCAGCCAAGACGGTATGAGAAGAAAGGAAATGAGGACAAGGTGTACAAGCTTCATAAAGCTCTGTACGGTCTAAAACAAGCTCCACGAGCTTGGTTTAGTCGTATGGAGGCTTGGTTCGTCAATGAAGGGTTCGAAAGGTGTGCAAATAAACAGACTCTGTTCACAAGAAGAAGCAAGGGAGGTAAGTTGTTAATTGTCAGAATATATGTGGATGATTTAATCTATATTGGAGATGATGAAGATGTGTTACGGGAATTTAAAGCTTCAATGATGAAGGCTTTTGAGATGACGGATTTGGGAATGATGAAATTCTTTCTTGGGATAGAAGTCTCTCAATGTTCAGAAGGCATTTTTATTTGTCAGAAAGCTTATGCACAGGAGGTCTTGAAGCGTTTTGGGATGGAAGAATGTAACAAACATTCCCATCATCCTGGTCACAGGCTCAATAAGGATGAATATGGCGTGAGAGTGGATGAGTCTATCTTCAAACAGATTGTTGGAAGTTTGATGTATCTCACAACAACTCGTTCCGGATTTAATGTACAGTGTAAGCCTTATTAGTAGGTTCATGGCCAAACCAACTGAGGCTCACTTGTTGGCAGCAAAAAGGATACTGCATTACTTGAAAGGAAGCTGGAACTATGGAATTTTGTACAAGAAGGGAGGGTCTGAAGCACTGGCAGCATTTACCGATAGTGATTATGCCAGTGATGTAGAAGATCGCAAGAGTACGTCCGGCTATGTCTTCCTTCTGAGTTCGGGAGCAGTTTCATGGGCTTCTAAGAAGCAGCCAATAGTCACTCTGTCCACAACAGAGGCCGAGTTTGTAGCTGCAGCAGGTTGTGCAAGTCAAGCGATTTGGATGCGGAGGGTGCTAGCAATGCCTTGTCAAGAACAGGAGAGGTGTACTACCATTCATTGTGAATATAACTCAACAATCAAATTATCAAAGAATCCAGTGATGCATGGGAGAAGCAAACACATTGACGTGAGGTTCCATTTTCTACGTGATCTTGCAAAGGATGGTGAAATTGAGTTGATTAATTGTGGAACTCATGATCAGATTGCGGATGTGATGACAAAGCCACTGAGGTTAGATGATTTTCAGAAGTTTCGAGAGAAGCTGGGCGTGTGTGCTGTTGAATAACTAAACTAGTTGCTGTACTGCAGTTAGTTTAGGGGAGGGATTGAAGAGGTTTCTTTTTATGTTCAGGAAACTGAAAGTTAGGGAAATTAGTTTGGTTATTTTACTGGGTCTTTATTTCTGTTTAATAATTCTTAGTCCTGAGGAGCTATTAGAGTTAGAATATGACTTGTTTTCAATTTCAAACGTGATAGCAGTAGTAGCTAATCACGATCTGTTTTGTAGGAGTTCTATTAAGATGTAAGGTTATTTTAAGCCAATGATGTTCAATAAGAGAGTAGGTCATTCATCCATATTGTTCTTGAGCTCTGTTTATTGTACTTTCAATCAGAGTTTTCAACACTGAGAAGTACTCGGAGGGGTCCTTTGCTGCCACCCTAAGGAGCTGTCTTCGGAAAATGCAAATCCAAACTCGTCTCGGCATGGAGTTGGTAAGGCCTGCATAGCCTAAAGTCCCTTCTGCTCGGTGAGATGGCACTTACTCATAGAGGTCTAAAGGCATGAAAAAAACAGAAACATGATAGAAAAAAAAGAAACATGACTGTACAAAACTATCCAGAGATGCCAGATATGAGGTATACAGCCGTGGGATCTGGTGGCAAAAGACAGTCTTCTGGAGTTTCCTTGTTATGGGCGGAATCTGTCCGTAGCACATTAGGTGCCTCTAGGTATCTCCATTGTAGTTAGTGGTATAACCCAGAAAAGAATTAGACGGTGAATTTAACCCGATTGAGACCATGTCAGTATGTGATTTATCTTGATCCTACCCATTTTATTACTTTTTAAGGCAGACTTGATTTTAGCAAGAGCATGGCCTGCGATGGATAACAAGTCCCTGAGATAGGAGAATGTGAGAGTCAGAGGGATCTTGAAAAGAGCATTGGCCTGCAAATATTCTAATTTGGCTATAGGGAAATTGGGTATGATATAAAAATAATAATAATAAGAAAAATAATAACAAGGGACAAAAAAACACACATAAACAAAGGGGAAATACCGAGTAGGGGCTACACACATAAAATTTTACACCGCACACATTGTAATTTTGCTTGTAGCTCTTTCTTTGCCGATTTGGTTGGCCATATAATAGATTACGTAACAAATTTACAAGACTTATTTCAAATATTATCAAAAGAAGAAGAAATATATAAAGCCTTAGAGTCATATTTCCTAAGAGCAATATTACGAATCTTAGAACTTTCTAGCAAGAAAGAAAATAAATAGACCCCCCTCTCTTATGGTAAGAGCTTATAAAACAGATCCAAATAGAGTACTCAAAATTAGAATATTTAGAATTAGAATTAAGTACGAAATCTAAAATAGTTACTAGTACAGATAAACATTTAATTAGGTGTAATTTTGAAAACGTAGAAGACGCTAAACATCTTTTTCATAGTAAAGATTCAGTTTATAGTACTCTAAGGGTCTGTTTGGAAATATTTAAGTTGGGGAATGGAAAGGAATTGAATGAAAATGAATGGAGAGGAATGGAAAGAAAGGGAAAGTGATGAATTAACTTTATAAGTTGTGTGTGTTTGGTAACTGGTGGAATGGAATTGACTTTATTTTGTTTCCATTTCCTAGTCTTGTTTGGCAAATATTGGAATACTATGGATTATGACATCTTGAAAAACATTTTTGTAACATTTGTACATGAACATACTTCTGACATTTTGCATTTTGGATTAAGTAATAAATAAAACTGTTTTCCTGGAGAGAAAAAACATACTTTCATAGGAATTAGGTTTAAAGCTATTACAAATTCATAGGAATTAGGTTTAAAGTTAATCTCCCTTCTCAAAGTAATATTGTCGTAGAAGACCTGGAAAAAGTAACTGGAGACATATATACAAATAAACCTCGATTCCTAGACAAAATTTATTGGAGCCAAATAGAGTGAGAGAGATAGAACTCACAATCCATCATTCCATCAACTCAATGCAATTTACGAGAACAAAATTCAGGTTATGTAAGACTCCAGTTTCGACAATAACAGTGAACCTTTGCAAGGGAAGCCATGTAGTCATCTGATCTGTAATTTAAAATATATATATAAAAAATTGAGAGTTATCACAATCCTCTGGTAACACATTGAAGGACTAATCCATGATTTATAAGGTAGCTGCATGAGGACGACAATGCCCGAGCCTTACAGTATGAAGACTAATATGCAAATATTTATAAGGGACTGAAAAAACTCCTCTGATTTCACGAAGAACCTTGACGAACTAGTTGCTATCTGTGTTAAGTACAACTATTCTATTTACTCTAGAAAAAAATTAAACAACAAAATATCAACTTTGATCCATATGGAGACTGACAGGCAACAATAATGTAGACTTTTGCTCAATCCAGGTCATTCTGTGACAAGTGAAACACAATCCTTAATTTCATATGCTTAATTTAGGAAGGCTAAGATATGATACCAACCTGAGACTCATGGTAAAGACCAGCATATAATCAGGCATAAAAGTACTCGCCAGCTTGGCCATTCAGAAAATTTGAGATGAGCTGTACAAACCAACATGAAATTAGAATGGTGTTTGTGCTCATAAAAACAAGTTCAAATATAGCTAGATCTATCTCGACAAATAATAATAAAAGTTCTTTCCTACCGATTCCAATTTCAAAGCATACATCAATTCTCACTACATCACCAAGCTTATTCACATCAAGCACTCCACTATATGCTCAAATAATACTCTTATGTACCTTATGTGCATTTTGGTTTAAACAAATTTTAGTATAAATTAGCAAAAAAATTGTGAATTAGCACCAAAAAACAAACTTGTATATAGTTTTGGACCAGGGAATTAGATTCAATGGACTACCAAATGATATATTTTTTTTTCCATCTAAGTTTTTATCTATCGTATTTCGGCTTTCAGATTAGGAAGATGAAGGGTTTGAAACAGAAGAAAGCCCATTTGATGGAGATCCAAGTGAATGGTGGTTGCTGGCGATGGCTGTCGACGAGGAGGAGAGGTTGTTCGGAGGCGGAGACAATGGCGCTTGCGGTGCTACGACGGGATGCTGGTCGCAGTCGACGGGGGTGCGCGGGGCGGTCGGGGAGTTAGGTTAAAGATGGGGATAACGATGGCAGGGTGAGCAATGGAGGGCGAGGGCGATGGGTGCTCGGTTGAAGAGAAAAGGCAGGAGGAGAGGGCAGTGTGGCGGGACTGTGGGGCGAGGGCGAGGTGGTTCAGTCGGGGCGACGAGGTTGAAGATTATGGAAGGGGGAGGGTTGCGAGGTGGCAACTAGAAGTTGCTGAGGTGGAGAGGCTTGGGTTTCGTGAGAATCGGAGGAGGAAGAAGAAGGAGAAGAGAGAGATGTTGGTGAGGGAGTAGGAGGTTATTCTCCATTCCTATACGTAGCTTTCCGAGGGGGGTGAGACTGGAATAGAAATTGGCTAAAATCTTTCTCTAGGGAATGAAATTTAGTTGTTTCCTTTGTTTTCTTTTTCAAAACAAACAGGCTGTGGAATAGGATAAGATGAGCCCATCCGCAGTATTCCATTCCTTTTCCTAGTTTTTTGGGTTCTTAAACGCGCCCTAATTGATTTAGTTATTAATCAAGGAAGAAATTTAGCTAATAAACAGACTAGATATAATACCTTTTTAAATACTATAGTATATTCTATTAAAGAAAAGAATAAGATATTAAGAGAGATATCAGAAAAACTAGATAATATTAAGAATCAGAATCTAGCCAAGCTTGAGAAACTAGCCAAATTAGAATATTTGCCTAGTCAGAAAGATATTTTAACCCTAAGAAAATCCTTAGACCATAACAAACCTAAAGACATAGAAATAGAGAGACTAAGAAATTATTAGAAGAATTTAAAAATTATATACGATCTTTGCAAGAGATTATTGGAGAAAATAAAAGATTTCTCCAAGAAATAAAACATATTTCTCTAGGTTAATGACAAATCCTTATAACGAAGCAGTAGAGAATTCAAAAACTCTCCAGGATTCATAAGGTTATAGTGCATACATTCTGCAATCTCAGTCAGATAGAAGTATAATTAGACAAAATAATATAATAATTAGACTTCATGTTAAGCTTCACGAAAAAATAGATAAACAATCTACAACTCCTATTATTCAAAGATATCTTAACAAACTTATTGAGAACTTATCTAAGATATCTCTAGAACCCACAGGAAAAGAAACTGTTACTAGAAGACCAGTAAGAGAGTCTAAATTCCCATCACAAAAACCAGTATGAATAATAGACAATCAACTTTGCAAACATTTTCAGGACCCTCTAGAACTATTAGATCAGAAGAACATGGATCAACCAGTAATACTAGACCTATTCTTGCAAGAATATTTAGTAGAAGACCTAGTAATAGCAAATTCATCATTTGCCTATAAATAGCAAGGACCTCTACGACTCAAGATAATTAGACTTCTTCCAATTTTTTTTTTTAAACATCTTGTAGAAAAACTAAGGATCCAAGGTGTGTAAGTTTGGCTTGTACTGTAAGATATCTCTGTAAGTCTATCTTTCCTTTAAGGGATTCCCGAAAGGGAAAACCCTTAGTTATGTATGTTTTATGTCCCTTCAATGTTTCATATAACTAACAAACATTTTTTTTTATAGTATGAATTAAAACACTAAGAATCATTCTTAATATCTTTCATTTATGCATATCATAACAGCATAGCTAAGCTTTAAGATTTCTTAGTAATCATGAGTGACCTTATAGGCAAGGAAGGCTGAGGGAATGACAGAAGACCATTAGAATACCCGAAGGGGAAAGTGGTTATGTTCAGCTGAAAAATTGAACAAAGTTTGACTCACCTTGATATGTCCTAAATGGGAAACAAGTTATGATAAAAAAAAAGTATTAGTAAGGGACAAAATATACACAGAGAGTAAAGGGAAGTAGCGAGTAAGGGTTACACATAAAAATTTACACCGCACACAATGTAATTTTGATTGATCTCTGTATAACTCCCACATAGCTTTGGTACATTCTCCAAAACACGTCTAAATATTTATACATTTCTTCTGCTTGCATATCTTTCACAGATCTATACTATTATCCTATTATTGTATATTTCCAAACATCTAAAACATTTGCCCATGTTTGCGGATCATGGGCTGCTAGGTTAAGAATTCGAGGTTCTCCTTTTGTTTGAAATTTAATGGGCTGTTCTAAAGGCAATCTTTTACCCATACTTCTATACCGGTTTTCTAGTTCTCTATATTCAGAGTAAGGAATACTTGGTGCATTTCCTGCAGTATATGTCTGTGGTGGTAATTGTACAGTTCTATGAAAAGGAGAGGGTGAAGTAGCAGTACTAGTTTCTGCTGTATCAGCTAATTCTTTTTCATAAGATATATCTGTAGCTATTTGTTGTATGTCTTCATCATCAGAATCTATTAGTTTACCTATTCTTATATTCTTTTGTTGATCATAATATAAATATTCATCTTTGTTTATAGACTGATTTCTGTAGTGTATTTCTTCCCATTCTAATAATTCTTGTTTTGTTAATTCTACTAATCCTAATTCTTTTGGATAAAGAATTTTATCTTCAGGTTGTTCTATATGGACTAATTCTGACTCTAAGTCTGTTTCTAGGTTATCTATATTTCTATTGTCTTGTGGTGTATAATCTGTAAATCTTATGTTAGTACGTCCTTGAATGTCTTTATAAATTAATGATAATTGTCGAACTACAGTTTTATTGGATTCTATGAATTTTTCTAAATTCCAATCTTAACCTGCAAGTTTTTCAGAATTATATTCTAAAGGCTTAATCATTTTAATTCCTTCACTTCTAAGTAGTTCTACTGTCACGTCCCACTTCCCAAAAGGAAATACGGAATACGGATACTGACTAAGTCCAGCGAATGATTTTCATCATCCATAAGCTGTCAGGATCTTTACAACATTTCACAGGAATAACAGGAAGTAAACAAGGAGAAATCAACCACGCATGCATGAATGAATCCATATACCAACAGAATTTTCTTGATTTTTTTTTAATAATCTCAAATAAATCAAATCTGGACAATTCAATAATTCTGGGTCGCATTGCCCAACACCAAATTCATGTAGCAATTACATGTTTTCAAGAATAGCTAGAAAGAAAATTATAGCAAGAACTCCAGCAACTAGAATCTTAGATCACCTACTCTATCGGGCAAATGATCACCATAATCTGCAATTTAACAAATTGCAGGAAAAAGGAAAGAAAAACAAAACGCCTGTCAATGCAAGTTACGGGCCGCTTGTAGTGCAGGCACAAGTACAAGAAAAAAATAAACAACATAGAGTAACAGCAGAAGCAAATATAGCATAGAATAGACCTGATAGAATGTCTAGCATAAATCAAAAAACAGGATCAAGTAGTGTGATGAGATCACAGGTGCATGTGACATGTGACAGGTAATAGGTATCATGCAAGCGAGTTGTAACGCTCCGGATCCCCATCATAGGACATCCGTGACATCACCAAGATCTTTGCCTTCAAATGCATCTCAACACAGTAAATAGTACGGAAATTTAAAATACTTTTATTGCCATCAGAGTTAATACATTAATAATTACGAATATCAATTTATCATATCGAACTGTAACGCCCCCATTTTGACTCCAAACCTAATTCTTCCAATTTCTATATCACTTTAATCATAAACTAAGATAGTTATATTTCAAAGAAAAATCGGGCAGAGTCTCCCCTGAAATTTTTGCCCCGAAACACAAAAAGCATACGGAATTCTGCTCTAAATTCCGTAGCTCACATCACAGGCAATTATATCACGGGCTCCCCAGGCCAAAATGAGCAGAAACACACAGGCAATATATATATATGCTCTGGGGGCCAAACTCATAATAGAATGTCAAATATCAATTAAAAACCATAAATCCCTTTGAAAATGTAGTAAGGATTTTAGAAAATAATTTATAAACCACACCACAGGGCTCGGTACTCCACAACGAGATGGGTACGGGTCAACAACATAGCATACCACCCCACACTATACTCATCATCATTATCCACATACTTATACATCACAAATACAGTTTAAATCATAAAATGCACTATTCACACAATTAAACCTTAAGCGACCATGGTAAAATGAAGCTCCGTCCACAGAGTCTACACCTCACCTCTACACCGCTGAGGACCTGTAACAGTAGGGGCCTAGGTAGTCCAGAGACTCCCTAACCCCCCAAAACACTAAGGGGTTAGCCATTTCTGGTGTGAGTATAATTTATTAATAAGAAAATAAATTAATTTTATAAGTAAAACAGAATGAACTTATAAATACCAAGGTAAACCTGAACATGTAAATATCATAAATGGAATTTCACATCAAATACTCACTGCATCACTTCCTGTATGCGTATCCATACCTGCTCACAGCATACTTATCATAAGTTCGGAAATCATTCTAATTTGTCACTCAAGGCCCATAACTTTACGCCTTAAGCAACCATTCTTATAGCCTTATTTTTCCATAAAGCTTTACATTCACAAACACTCTACTATCACGTAACTGCACCATATTTACCATTCATTGCAAATACAGACTCACGACTTACCTTCTTTCCCAATCTCATATCACATAACACCGCATTCATTCATTCCTTACAACATATATCATCACGTCTCGCAATACATCACTTCCACACTGATACTTCATTTTAAATGGAAAATAAACGTGTATCCTAATTAACTAGAGTTTGTGTATGCCATGACCTGAGTCTAATGCAACAATACAGAATATAGAACAGATGCACTTAATCTAATGTCAGCAAGATTCTGGATGCACAGGCATCCCATACTACATGTGACCCAGGTCAAGCCAACATACTTAGTCTAATGCAAGCGAGACCTTGGAAAAGTATGCATCCCATAGTACATACTTTCCAAATCAAGCCGTTGTCTCTAAGTTTAGGGATTCGAACCCTCGCTATGCAATGCATTCTAATTTGGTCTACTTCCTGTTCCTGATGGTATGACATGGTTGGATTCAAAGCCGTGACGAACTTAAAGATATACTGCAGTATACCTATAGCATCGTATTTCACCGGACCGCAGTCCGTACGACCCGTTTGTGTCCACTAGCATATACCAGGATCCCATTCAACAGCCGTGACGAACTTAAAGATATACCGCAGTATACCTATAGCATCGTATTTTACCGGACCGCGGTCTGTACGACCCGTTCGTGTCCACTAGCATATACCTGGATCCCATTTAACAGCCGTGACGAACTTAAAGATATACCGCAGCATATCTATAGCATTGTATTTTACCGGACCGCAGTCTGTACGACCCGTTCGTGTCCACTAGCATATACCTGGATCCTATTTAACAGCCGTGATGAACTTAAAGATATACCGCAGTAAACCTATAGCATCGTATTTTACCGGACCGCAGTCTGTACGACCCGTTCGTGTCCACGATGAGTACTAAGCACAGGAACTTATCTAAGTCCTAAATGAAATGCTAAAACATCATTAAAACTCTATGATCACCATACTGCGGTATGCAGAGGGCTCCTCATCAATTGTCCGATAAAATAACTCAAGAATTAGCAGTAGCTGTGACCTAATCTACGCTCATCGGAATTCAACACTATCAGACTTCAAGCAGGGTGGGGAGATCCCCAGCAGTCCCCTAGTGGGCGACTCTCAGCTATTTAAGAGCTCAAGTCCCCAAGCTAACTTAATCTTTAAGTCAATCTCAACAACAGGGTGCCAAACTTACAACAACCACAACTTCCAACATAGCACACAAATTCAGCCACTCCTTCAGCAGAGCGTTTACTACCCTTGACCAAACGAACTCTAGAATTTCTAAAACTTGAGAATCATCAAATAAACCCATACCAAAAACTACTCTCAAGGTTCATAGCAAGATCATACCTACACAATTGGTCATGACCTTTCGGACTTCGGTCCAAAAGCAAATCGACTTCAGCTCTGTCCTTTCAGACCAGCTGCACTCCACAATTTATTTTGAGGTATCAACCAACCTCGATAATTTATGAAATTTAACTTATAGTGTGGACACATACAAGAGTGTCCACACAAATCCTTAGTTCAAACACCCATGCTACACTAAGATACGGAAGCAGAAATACACCGCAAATCGTAATTTAAAATCTTCATATCACACCACATGCGTAAAAATAACGTATATCATACTCACAAATTGTCCCGCGAAGACTCGAAGGGCCACCACGCCTCCAAAGCCGCCAGTATATCCTATCATCAGAGTTCAAAGCAATCAAGGCTCAAGCATCCAAACCAGTTACGGGAAAATAATAATACTAACTCTAATATCACATAGGCATTCTATTGAATGCCTATGATGCACACGTGCTTTGCACGTAATCATTCGAATTCCGACGAGATTCTTATTTTCGAACAATTACTAAAAGCACTCCAAAATTATTCTAATAGTCCTACTACAATTTCTACTACCATACGAGGACTTATTCTTACATATATAATTCCATTTTACAAACCCAAAACTCTACTTTATTAACAACTTGCAAATCCTCTGTCAATTTGCTAACTTCTCGTATCTATAACACCCAACTCCTCCTAATCTCCCTACTACCAAAATCCTACTTAATAGGAATTGAAAATACTTTATTTTATACAATAAAATAAAATAGGGTTTACCTTCCTGAAATCCAATCGAAAATCCGACGCTACTACGATGTAGAGAATCCCTCCATTAGTCTACCCTTCGATTTAATTTGGATTTGACGAAGGATCGGGGGGAATTTGAGCGAGGTAATCGTCGACGATGGGTTCTCGGTTTTGGGGGTCGGGAAAGAAACGGGATGGAAAGAAGATGGAGAAGGAAGAAGATGGAGGGGCAGGCTTCATTTCCTTCGACTGGCGCGAACGGGAGGAGGAAGGGAGGAGAAGGAGAAGGGAGGATTTTTCTTTTGGGTCGGTTTGGGAAACGGACGGGAAGAAGAAAAGAGAAGGAAGAAGGAGGAGGAGAAGGTGGGATGGGGTGGGGTTTTATATAAAATAAATATATAATAGATAAATAAATAATATAAGGGGAATATTACATATAAGCCCCAAAGTCCCAAAACATTTCAAATAAACCCCAACTCTCACTCTATAAAATACTAACAATCAAACATACATAAAATCGTCTCATAATAACCCTCCAAAAGCATAAACTAAGATAGACAGTATATTTGATATTTCTCAATAACAATCAATTATTATTAGAAAATACATAATTGTGTGCAATTCTCAATTGCGTACGGATTACAATGCAAAATAGCCATATGCTATTTTTGCAGGGTATTACACCACTCCCTCCTTAGAATCGTTCTGTCCTCAGAACGCTGCTAGTGGAGAGAAAAACAAAACACAACCATCAATGGTTCATGAGACATTTCCTGAACCATCTCTAGTTTCTCGAGTGATATTCTCGAAAAACTGGTCTTCTACCAGGTTGAACTGTTGTCATTCAGCCTTCTGGATAGACCCATCATGAATTTGATGTTGACATTCTTCTGCTCCTGCTCTGGAGTAGCCAATGGCTGCATTACCTTGCTCTACTCTTATCTGCGAGTGATGTTGTTTTTCTCCTTGATCACGACTCCTGTTGGTTGGTGACCACTCATGTTGGTTGGTGACCACTCCCTCCTTAGAAAGAACGAAGTCACACATTGTCGCTTCAGCCCCTGAGTAGCTCCTCTTGGTGACCTGACTGAAATGTTAACACGATTGCCCTATGTCTGAGAGAGATTTCCTCCTTGGCGTGCTCCTGGTGGCTGTTTAATCACAGGTTGATCTTGGAGAACCCTGCCGCTTCTGAGAATGATTGGGTTGATCGTTGACAGATCCTTCCTCGAGCTCAGTCTTGATTTGTTCCTGGTGACGGCGTCTGGTTTACGCTAATTTCTCCCAGGGCCGTCCTTGGTATGTCGCAAATTCTAACCTCGGTATTGAGCTTGTCGGTGTGGCGTTATCGTTCTTTTTCAACTTTTGTGGCTCCATTCGCCCTCACTTGTCATTTGACTGCAGACTTGTTACCTGCACATCAGGTTACGAATTGGCTTTTTTCGACATCTGGTTGCAGATTTGCCTTCCGATGTCCAGTTGCAGGCGCTTCCATTGATGTCTGGTTACAGACTAGCCGCTACTGAGCACGACTGCACCAAGCTCATTAAATAAATGACATTCACTGAGACTGGTTCAGATATATGAAAGATCATGATCATAGTTGTAAAGCGCTACCATATGATTTATGATCGTCATATCTGCCGAACTAAGCTTCAATTAGAGGAAAAGTCACTCATCTAAGAAGTAGCACAATGAAAAGGTCTTCCCAAATGTCATATCACTCATAACTGAGTTGAACACTCATAATACAAGGTAGATTACATCTTCCTTCAACCCTCAAAACATTTCAAAATATGGTTGGTTCATATGATCTTAATCTTTGTTACTGATGTTCTGTTTCTTGCTTGATGAGCATCCTCCTTGTAGTTGTGGGCAATTCGGCTTGATAAGTCCAAATTTCCCACAGTGGTAACAATTCTTGGCTATAATTGTCGGGCATCTTGACTTGAGATGTCCGTTTTTCCCACATTCAAATAACCCTTGGTGGTAATTGCCTTCTTGGAGCGTTCTCTTTTATAACGTTCGGTTCTTTTCCCAGTTCCCCTTGGTTTGGTAATCTCCTTAGCAGTTCTTGGCTGGGTGTCTTCCTGGATTTCACACCAATGATTCTGTAAGTGTATCATATAGGATTGAAGTTGCATTTGCTCTTTCCTTAGGTGTGTAATTTGCTGTTCGGCCTGGCAAACCTCCTTGTCCTTAATTTAATTTAACATTTTCATTCTCAGATATATGTCAGCTTTTATCTGTTGCTCCATGGTCTGGCTTGATGTTGGTGGGAGTGAGCCCCCTACGCTCTCAATCTGTTGTAGGACTTCCATTATCTCTCCCTCCACTGGCATTGGTCCATTCGTGGGTATTGGTTCATCTGTTGCCACTGACACATCACTGACGAAGATATCTTCAACACCATTCTGCAAAATGCAAACGAGATCAGACTTGTTAGAGAGGAATCTCAGATATATATCGATTGCTCGAACTATCTGATCACAATCCTGCCTCTAACCTGGCACTTTAAGATTTTAATTTCCTACTGTGTTAGACTGCAATTTGAAGTCAGCTCTGATACCACTTTGTAACGCCCCGGATCCCCATCATAGGACATCCGTGACATCACCAAGATCTTTGCCTTCAAATGCATCTCAACACAGTAAATAGTACGGAAATTTAAAACACTTTTATTGCCATCAGAGTTAATACATTAATACTTACGAATATCAATTTATCATATCGAACTGTAACGCTCCCATTTTGACTCCAAACCCAATTCTTCCAATTTCTATATCACTTTAATCATAAACTAAGATAGTTATATTTCAAAGAAAAATCGGGCAGAGTCACCCCTTAAATTTCTGCCCCGAAACACAAAAAGCTTACGGAATTCTGCTCTAAATTCCGTAGCTCACATCACAGGCAATTATATCACGGGCTCCCCAGGCCAAAATGAGCAGAAACACACAGGCAATATATATATATGCTCTGGGAGCCAAACTCATAATAGAATGTCAAATATCAATTAAAAACCATAAATCCCTTTGAAAACGTAGGAAGGATTTTAGAAAATAATTTATAAACCACACCACAGGGCCCGGTACTCCACAACGAGATGGGTACGGATCAACAACATAGCATACCACCCCACACTATACTCATCATCATTATCCACATACTTATACATCACAAATACAGTTTAAATCATAAAATGCACTATTCACACAATTAAACCTTAAGCGACCATGGTAAAATGAAGCTCCGTCCACAGAGTCTACACCTTACCTCTGCACCGCCGAGGACCTGTAACAGTAGGGGCCTAGGTAGTCCAGAGACTCCCTAACCCCCCCCTCCCAAACACTAAGGGGTTAGCCATTTCTGGTGTGAGTATAATTTATTAATAAGCAAATAAATTTATTTTATAAGTAAAACAGAATGAACTTATGAATACCAAGGTAAACCTGAACATGTAAATATCATAAATGGAATTTCACATCAAATACTCACTGCATCACTTCCTGTATCCGTATCCATACCTGCTCACAGCATACTTATCATAAGTTCGGAAATCATTCCAATTTGTCGCTTAAGGCCCATCACTTTACGCCTTAAGCAACTATTCTTATAGCCTTATTTTTCCATAAAGCTTTACATTCACAAACACTCTACTATCACGTAACTGCACCATATTTACCATTCATTGCAAATACAGACTCACGACTTATCTTCTTTCCAAATCTCATATCACATAACACCACATACATTCATTCCTTACAACATATATCATCACGTCTCGCAATACATCACTTCCACACTCATACTTCATCTTAAATGGAAAATAAACGTGTATCCTAATTTCCTAGTGTTTGTGTATGCCATGACCTGAGTCTAATGCAACAATACAGAATATAGAACAGATGCACTTAATCTAATGTCAGCAAGATTCTGGATGCACAGGCATCCCATACTACATGTTACCCAGGTCAAGCCAACATACATAGTCTAATGCAAGAGAGACCTTGGAAAAGTATGCATCCCATAGTACATACTTTCCAAATCAAGCTGTTGTCTCTAAGTTTAGGGATTCGAACCCTCGCTATACAATGCATTCTAATTTGGTCTACTTCCTGTTCCGGATGGTATGACATGGTTGGGTTTAAAGCCGTGACGAACATAAAGATATACCGCAGTATACCTATAGCATCGTATTTCACCGGACCGCAGCCCGTACAACTCGTTCGTGTCCACTAGCATATACCTGGATCCCATTCAACAGCCGTGACGAACTTAAAGATATACCGCAGTATACCTATAGCATCGTATTTCACCGGACCGCAGTCCGTACGACCCGTTCGTGTCCACTAGCATATACCCGGATCCCATTCAACAGCCGTGACGAACTTAAAGATATACCGCAGTATACCTATAGCATCGTATTTTATCGGACCGCAGCCCGTACGACCTGTTCGTGTCCACTAGCATATACCCGGATCCCATTCAACAGCCGTGACGAACTTAAAGATATACCGCAGTATACCTATAGCATCGTATTTCACCGGACCGCAGCCCGTACGACCCGTTCTTGTCCACTAGCATATACCCGGATCCCATTCAACAACCGTAACGAACTTAAAGATATACCGCAGTATACCTATAGCATCGTATTTTACCGGACCGCAGTCCGTACGACCCGTTCGTGTCCACTAGCATATACCCGAATCCCATTCAACAGCCGTGACGAACTTAAAGATATACCGCAGTATACCTATAGCATCGTATTTTATCGGACCGCAGTCCGTACAACCCGTTCGTGTCCACTAGCATATACCTGGATCCCATTTAACAGCCGTGACGAACTTAAAGATATACTGCAGCATATCTATAGCATCGTATTTTACCGGACCGCAGTCCGTACGGCCCGTTCGTGTCCACTAGCATATACCTGGATCCTATTTAACAGCCGTGACGAACTTAAAGATATACCGCAGTATACCTATAGCATCGTATTTCACCAGACCGCAGTCCGTACGACCCGTTCATGTCCACTAGCATATACCTGGATCCCATTTAACAGCCATGACGAACTTAAAGATATACTGCAGCATATCTATAACATCGTATTTTACCGGACCGCAGTCCGTACGGCCCGTTCGTGTCCACTAGCATATACCTGGATCCTATTTAACAGCCGTGACGAACTTAAAGATATACCGCAGTATACCTATAGCATCGTATTTCACCGGACCGCAGTCCGTACGACCCGTTCGTGTCCACTAGCATATACCTGGATCCCATTTAACAACCGTGACGAATTTAAAGATATACTGCAGCATATCTATAGCATCGTATTTTACCGGACCGCAGTCCGTACGGCCCGTTCGTGTCCACTAGCATATACCTGGATCCTATTTAACAGCCATGACGAACTTAAAGATATACCGCAGTATACCTATAGCATCATATTTCACCGGACCGCAGTCCGTACGACCCGTTCGTGTCCACTAGCATATACCCGGATCCCATTCAACAGCCGTGACGAACTTAAAGATATACCGCAGTATACCTATAGCATCGTATTTTACCGGACCGCGGTCCGTACGACCCGTTCGTGTCCACTAGCATATACCTGGATCCTATTTAACAGCCGTGATGAACTTAAAGATATGCCGCAGTATACCTATAGCATCGTATTTCACCGGACCGTAGTCTGTACGACCCGTTCGTGTCCACGATGAGTACTAAGCACAGGAACTTATCTAAGTCCTAAATGAAATGCTAAAACATCATTAAAACCCGATAGCTTATGATCACCATACTGCGGTATGCAGAGGGCTCCTCATCAATTGTCCGATAAAATAACTCAAGAATTAGCAGTAGCTGTGACCTAATCTACGCTTATCGGAATTCAACACTATCAGACTTCTAGCAGGGTGGGGAGATCCCCAGCAATCCCCTAGTGGGCGACTCTCAGCTATTTAAGAGCTCAAGTCCCCAAGCTAACTTAATCTTTAAGTCAATCTCAACAACAGGGTGCCAAACTTACAACAACCATAACTTCCAACATAGCACACAAATTCAGCCACTCCTTCAGCAGAGTGTTTACTACCTTTGACCAAACGAACTCTAGAATTTCTAAAACTTGAGAATCATCAAATAAACCCATACCAAAAACTACTCTCAAGGTTCATAGCAAGATCATACCTACACAATTGGTTATGACCTTTCGGACTTCGGTCCAAAAGCAAATCGACTTCAGCTCTGTCTTTTCAGACCAGCTGCACTCCACAATTTATTTTGAGGTATCAACCAACCTCAATAATTTATGAAATTTAACTTATAGTGTGGACACATACAAGAGTGTCCACACAAATCCTTAGTTCAAACACCCATGCTACACTAAGATACGGAAGCAGAAATACACCGCAAATCGTAATTTAAAATCTTCATATCACACCACATGCGTAAAAATAACGTATATCATATTCACAAATTGTCCCGCGAAGACTCGAAGGGTCACCACGCCTCCAAAGCCGCCAGTATATCCTATCATCAGAGTTCAAAGCAATCAAGGCTCAAGCATCCAAACCAATTACGGGAAAATAATAATACTAACTCTAATATCTCATAGGCATTCTATTGAACGCCTATGATGCACACGTGCTTTGCACGTAATCATTCGAATTCCGACGAGATTCTTATTTTCGAACAATTACTAAAAGCACTCCAAAATTATTCTAATAGTCCTACTACAATTTCTACTACCATACGAGGACTAATTCTTACATATATAATTCCATTTTACAAACCCAAAACTCTACTTTATTAACAACTTGCAAATCCTCTATCAATTTGCTAACTTCTCGTATCTATAACACTCAACTCCTCCTAATCTCCCTGCTACCAAAATCCTACTTAATAGGAATTGAAAATACTTTATTTTATACAATAAAATAAAATAGGGTTTACCTTCCTGATATGGCTAAAAATGGGGGTTAATCGGAACCTTCCAAATCGGGCACGAATCTTGAAGCCCAGGGGTAAAACGGTGATTTCACCCACAAATAGGGTCTGAGATGGGTACTGGGTCTCTCCGATAAAGACCCAATAACCCACAAACGGACCCGCTTCAATCGGGCGTGGGTTTTAACCAGCAATAAAGCCCGATCAGAGGGATAGAATTAGGGCCCCTGATTAGATCCTAATCGACGGCCCTGATTCATGCCTATCCCTCCACTGGGAATTAGGGATTACATTCCTAATCTGTTTACAAGGAGAATATTCCTTATCAGATCACGGGGATTACATTCCTAATTCGTTCCCTAAGATGCCTATAAATACCCCCCATCCATTTCCATGAAGAGGTAATCAATCTTTCACCAGTTTTTGCACTCTTTCATAGTTTTCCAGATTACTGACTTGAGCGTCGGAGGGTGCGTCGCCGGGAACAACCCCGGTGTCTCGCACTTTTTGCAGGTGTATGGCAGGAGCAACGATCATACCCCGACGGAACAGGTACGCAGGTTCACTATTCAGTTTCCCTAAGAATCCACAAATACTATCTGTTTGCCCCCACACCAAATTTAGCGGCAACAGATTGGCGCCGTCTGTGGGAAACTAACAAATAGAGACCTCTCCTCTTCCCGGTGAACAGATCTCCTCCAGCCATGCCTCCTAGGAAAGTCAGATCGAGGGGGTCCAACCGAGGACCCAACCCTGATCAGCAGCAAGAAGTCCTACCCAATCTTGCTCAGCAACAAGGGCAACTTCCCCCTACCGCGGAAGACCCGCTCCAACAAGACCTTCCTCCTCCTAATCAGCCACCCCCGAAGGGTCCTAACCCTCAAAAACAGCCTCTTCACCAAGAGCACGTCTCCATCCACAACGCCTCTACGGACTCTATGGCCTCCCATCATCTCCGAGCCTCTGGTCGCCATAATACAGCCCCCAACCGCCAGAACGACGATGACCTTCGCCGCCACCTGGATGAGAAGCGGGCCCGAGAGGGAACATCCCGCCAACACCATCCGGACGAGCGGTACCCTCGCCACCAGGAGTATAGAAGGTCTCCTAACCGAAGAGGTCGGAAAGAATCCCCCGAGCACTACCGAAGGGGGCCACACTCCCCCACAGGTCGGCAACAGCCTAGGAACAATGAGGCACCCATCACACGTGCCGAGTTCCGGCAGTTCCAAGCGACCGTCCTACAAGCTCTCAACCTCCGTCCCAACACCATCGCACCCAAGCCTCCATCTCCTTCCCTGGTCCGAAGCCCTCGCCGACGGTCTCCCTCTCCTCGTCCTGCTCCTAGAAACTCCAGGCGTACCCCAAGTCCTCGTCGCTCCCGAAGTTACCATCACTGTAGCCCTCGCTCTCCCTCATACGAAGACGAGTCTAGGGGCTCGGCTGGTTACCGTCGGAGGGATGACACCATGTACCGTCGTCTTCATGAAGTAGAGAGGCGCCTGGGCCAGATAGACCGAGAAGAGGAGCTTAGGGGGAGGACCCTACGTCCTAGCCGACCCCCTTTCTCCCGAACCATAGTGGATGCACTTGTGCCGTTCGGTTTCAAACCTCCCTAATTTGAGACTTACACCGGGGAGACCGATCCAGTTGATCACATCGAAAGCTTTAAGACTTTGATGCTCCTCCATCAAGCTTCCGATGCCCTCCTCTGCAAAACCTTCCCCGCAACTCTCAAGGGACCAGCTCGAGAGTGGTGTTCTCGCCTTGCCCCCTCCTCAATATTCTCCTTCGAGCAGTTCGAAACTCTCTTCGTCACACATTTCGTAAGCAGCCGTAGAGCTGAGAAAACCAGCATCTCCCTATTGCACCTCCACCAAAAGAAGGGGGAGAAACTGAGAGACTATGTGAAGAGGTTCACAGCTGAAGCCAGGTCCATAGCATCCCTCGACCAGTCGGTCGCTACGGCAGCATTTCAATCTAATGTCCTTAATTCCAACCTCCGTTCCTCCCTCGCCAAGAAGCCTCCACAGAACTTTTCCGACCTCCTCCTTCGCAGTGAAAAGTATATCTGGGTTTAAGAGAAAGGGAACAGAGGAGGAAGGAGCCAAGAAGCTCCAAAAGGACAATGCCGGCCAGCACCGAACTCCCCCCAGGTTTGAGAAGTTCACACCTCTCACCACTAACGTCGCGACTATTCTGATGGAAGTTGAGAAAGAAGGGGTCTTACCCCCTGCTCCGAGGATGAACACCCCCGCCAAGAGAAGAGATAAAGAAAAATGGTGCCGTTATCACCGGGTCCATGGGCATGACACCAACGATTGTCGTGCCCTAAAGAACGAGATCGAAGCCCTTATCCAGAGAGGGCAGCTGACCAGGTTTGTAAGAAAGGACCGAGCCGAACTTCCTCCCTCGCCTCGGGGAGCTAACAAGCGTCCGGAACAAGAAGAGACGCCTGACTTTGAGGAAGAACGAGTCCTCCACCTCATCCATGGGGGGCCAATGGGGGGCTCCTCCAACTCCTCTCGGAAAGCATTTATAAGAGAAGTCAACTCAGTCCGAACCACCCCTCCTCCCAAAGGCCTCGGAGTGCCCGTCACTTTCTCTGACGAAGATCTTGAGGGTGTCCGCACCCCTCATTGTGACGCACTCGTCATCAGTCTCCACATGGCCAACGTCAAAGTGGAGAGGATCTTAGTAGACAACGGCAGCTCCGTCAACATCCTCTTCCTCGACGCTTTTAAAGGCCTGAATCTCTCGCGGGACAGACTCAAGCCCGCCGGTTACACGCTCCACGGGTTCACGGGAGTGCCAGTGACTATTGAAGGGGTGATTACCCTCGACGTAACCACTGGCAAAACTCCTACTACCCGAACGGAGTCGATGGAATTCATGGTCGTAGATGTCCCAGCAGCCTACAATGTCATTTTGGGTCGGCCCGGTCTGGCCGCCCTTGAAGCCGTCCCTTCTGCCTATCATCTCAAAATGAAATTCCCCACTCGGGCCGGAGTAGGAGAAGTAAGGGGCAATCAGGAGCAGGCCCGCAAGTGTTATATGACCTCTACCCTCAGACTCGTCCTCTCCTTGGAAACACTGGAAATCACCCAAGATGCTGCTCGGCCGACTGCTGAGCCGGTGGACGAATTGGAGGAAGTACTCTTCTCTGAGCAGGAGCCGACCCGCAAGTTTTTTGTTAGCAAGACCCTCCCGTCCATCGTATACTCAGATATTGTAAAATGCATCCGAAGCAATCAAGACCTCTTCGCATGGTCAGCTGCAGATATGCCCGGTATCTCCGAAGAACTCTTGGTCCACCGCCTGAGCATTGATCCGGGGTCCAAACCGGTTCAGCAGAAGAGGCGCAAGTTTGCCCCCGAGCGTCAACTCGCCATAAAAGAGGAGGTAGACAAGCTGTTGAAGGCACGATTCATACAGGAGGTGAACTATCCTGAGTGGTTGTCGAATGTGGTGATGGTGAAAAAGTCCAATGGGACGTGGAGAATTTGTATTGATTTCACCGACCTCAACAAGGCCTGCCCCAAAGATCCCTTCCCTCTACCGAGTATCGACACTCTGATTGATGCAACCTCGGGACATGAGCTCCTCAGCTTCATGGATGCTTTCTCAGGTTACAATCAGATAAGAATGTTCCCCCCGGATATCCCGAAGACTTCGTTTGTGACCGACCAAGGCCTCTATTGCTACAGAGTCATGTCGTTCGGTCTAAAGAATGCAGGTGCAACATACCAACGCCTCGTCAACAAGGTTTTCCAGGCTCAGATCGGCCGGAACATGGAGGTTTACGTTGACGACATGCTTGTAAAAAGCATCCGAGGCATTGATCATGTGACCGACCTCCAAGAAGCGTTTGACGTTTTGAGAAAGCACAATATGAGACTCAACCCGAACAAGTGTGCGTTCGGCATCTCATCAGGGAAGTTCCTCGGCTTCATGGTTAGCCAACGAGGAATTGAAGCAAACCCGGAGAAGATCAAGGCCATATTGGACATGGCCCCTCCTAGAAATGTTAAAGAAGTTCAGAGACTAATAGGCCGCCTCGCCGCCATAGGGTGCTTTCTCTCAAAATCCGGGGAAAAATGCCTCCCCTTCTTCAAAGCCCTCAGGGGGGCTAAAGTGTAGCGCCCCGATTTCCGATACTGGAAAACCGAGACACGAGCCAAGATCTTTGCTTCAATTAGTCACAATACACAGAAAAACAGGAGAATTTAAAACTTTTTATTCAATACACAATATGTTACAAGTCTGAATACTGTACAACTGTAATACTTTATAATGGAGTTACAATATTGCCTTTACATTTCTAAGTATTACAACCTTCACATCTTACATCAGAGTACCTTTTAACTAATACAGAATCAATACATATTTTTGCAGCGGAACTAAACTTAATACTGACTCCTTGCTTTCCTTGCCTTGAGTCCTCCTGAATATCGCCTTTGTACTTGGGCGATCCAGTACCTATGGAAGTGGGGACGTCAGTATTCACTGACGCTTAAAGGCTGATCATATAGCAGCGAATCTTCCAAACAATATACAAAATATACAAACATAGCCATGGTGTCGGTGTAGTTTAAGTGTACGTGAGTGCTATGACTAGACTCTAATGTGACACTTAAGTAGAACTAGGACACTCCTATTCTAATATTAGCAAGTCTCCGAAAGCAACATGCAGCCCATACTACATGCGACTCCATCTCAAGCCGTTTCTCCATACATAGGGATTGAACCCGCGTTATGAATTCTAATTGTACACAACCTGTTCCTGACACCCTACACGTGACTCGCGAGGCTGCAGATGTGGTCATGTGCCACTGTTGCATATCGCCCGTGGTGTCTATGTTCGCCACCGCGACCCGGCTAACCGGACCTCACTCAAAATAGACGAACCCAGTATATCGGGCGTCATAACAAAAATCAAACCATAGAGTTTCGCAAGCGCAGGGTAGCACGAAGCCTACCCTGTGGCACTCTCTGGGGTATCGCAAGCGCAGGACTGCACAATGCATCCTGTGGCACCCCTAGCCACGGTACCTCAGGAATTAACAGCGCGAGATACGCAACCCGTGTCCTCAACCTGTGAGACGGCACCGCACGTATCCCTTTGACAGGAAGGCACAACCCTGTACACCACCTATGATCTGCCTCAAGAGACGAGTTAGTGTCGGGGCCCCCTACAACTGACTCCTCTCTCCCGGCAAAAGTTAAAATGATCCTTGTAAGTCACTATCCTAGTGATGTCCCTGACTTGAACAATCCTAGGGACGACAGTATTATCCACAACGTGCTAGGCCTTAAGTTAGGCTTCGCAAGACAACTCTACTAGGCCGCTCAACCTAGATTTACCCGAATCCTTCAGGACCCGGTTCGTGGCTCATCGATCCAAGACTTTGGCCGTCGCGAATATATACGCACGCCGCTACCCTAGACTTGGATTCTGTCTATACTCCGGTCCTCGATCAACCTACCCTGGTTAAGATTCGACGGTACACAAGGAGCGACTCCTCCACAGTTCCTTAGGGTAGAAACACATGTCTTGATGGTCGATAGCCCTTAGGGTGGTAACATCACCCTAGATAGCACATCTAACTGTGTACTAGCTAACAAGCTATACACGAGTAATAACCACATACGAGCCAACTAAGCTACGTATGAAACAATAACTACCTACGAGCCAGGCGGGCCTCGTAGGAGATAACCACGTACATACCAGCCAAATAAGCTGCGTATGAGACCAACAGCTATGTACGGGCCAGTCGGGCCGCGTACGAGACAACAACCTACATACGAGCCAACTAAGCTACGTATGAGACCCCCAGCTACGTACGGGCCAGTCGAGCCACGTACGAGCACGACCATGTGCAAACAACCATACAGGTAATCAATCCTAGAAGCAACCAAACGTGCTTACTAACAAACTTAATCTTCTTCTATTAGAAGCAACAAAGGGATCTACTAGTAGTCTAAGATCGGTATTCTACTAAGGAAGAATCCGAAGGCGACATAACCGCCTTTATCGAATTAACTATCGCTAGTGGTCTTCCCGATCTTACTACTTCGACCTATAATGTCTTAGGCATGACATACACTCGTAGGCATCTTCCTAAAGTAATCCAATTACAAAATAGAACTACTCACCATCACACTCCTAAGTATGAATATTATTAATGCTTGTGCTTTCATCGAGCTTAAGCATAAAAATCACTACGACCTAGACATAGAGTCTAATATAGTCAAGCGAGCATGGAAGTTTACTACTTATCTTGGCTAATCACCATAACACAAGCACGGATAGATAACTAATATAACATACAATCATTCTAAGGTATAGTAGATATTCTAGCATTACTCCTACAATGTTTTAATCATGTATTACTCTAGCATGGCATAGAATCCAACATAATCACTACAACTAGCCACGGGTAGTTTCTTTACCCTAAGCATGAACATCCTAGTATGGGTATCCTTATCTTAATATGATCAATAATTTGCATGATCCCTACTTACTTAGCATGAATCATGGTCATTCACTAACATAGTATACACTTCTCTACCATTTATCTAGCATGGTATACAATTTGCATACAATTTAAACTAGCATGGTATATGATTTTATCATGGATCCTACAACACTCTAGGCGCAATAAAATTTATCCAAACATTGTAGGAAACCTTTGGATTGAATCCTACACATTCTAAGCATAACTAAGTCACTAAACATAATAGGAAACTTTAGGAATGAATCCTACAAAATTCCTAGTATAAGTGAGTTACCAAGCATGATAGGAAAAGAATCCTACAACATTACCAAGCATGCTAGGAAAAGAATCCTACAACATTCTAAACGTTAAGCATGGTAGGATAAGTTATAAAACATTCTACAATTAATTAAGCATAGAATCATGGTAGGACATTTTTAAAGCAATCTTACAATTAATGGAGCATAGATATGGCTTCTAATTATTTTTAGATGCAAGCTACAACTAACTAAGCATGGCAAGCATGATAGGATATTTTTTAGAACTAATTTAGCATGAACATGGCTTCTAACATTTTTAGAAGTGGTCCTACAACATTAGTAGCATAAAAAGGGCTTCTAAACATTTTTAGAAGTAATCCTACAATATAAGTGGCATAAAAATGGCTTCTAAACATTTTTAGAAGTAATCCTACAATCTTAGTAGCATGGAAATGGTTTCTAATCATTTTTAGAAAAGATCCTACAACATAAGTAGCATGAATATAGCTTCTAACTATTTTTAGAAAAGGTCCTACAACATAAGTAGCATGAATATAGCTTCTAACTATTTTTAGAAAAGGTCCTACAACATAAGTAGCATGAATATAGCTTTTAATCATTTTTAGAAATAATCCTACAACATTAGTAGCATGAATATGACTTCTAATCATTTTTAGAAGCAATCCTATAACATTTGGAGCATGAATGTGGCTTCTAATTATTTTTAGGTGTAATCCTACAACACATGAAGCATAGAAATGGCTTCTAATTATTTTTAGAAGTAAAGCTACCACTAACTAAGCATGGTAGGATATTTTTAAATGCAATCCTACAATGTCTTAGGCACAAACATAAAGGAATATTTTTTTAGAAAACATCCTACAACATTCTATTACTACTACTACTTCTACTTTGATTAACATATAACATACAACTTACTACTACTACTACTACTTCTACTTTGATCAACATATAACATACAACTTACTACTACTACTACTACTACTTCATTATCAAAATCACAACATACAACTTGCTACTACTACTACTACTACTTCATTATCAAAATCACAACATACTACTTACTACTACTACTACTACTACATACAACTTACTACTACCTTATTAATCGACATACATGCTACTACTTCATTTCATTACATACCATTACTTATTATTTTAGCCTACTACTACTTAGTTGCTTCCTAACCTTATTTATTATTAGTGATAAAGAAAGGATTAATTTATTTAAGATAGCTACAACTAGTGGGTAAAATAAAAGAAGATCTTTTTGATTAATAGCTACAACTAGTGATTAAGAATAGAAAGAAGATCTTTTTAATTAATGGCTACAACTAGTGATTAAGAACAAAAAGAAGATCTTTTTAACTTATTAGCTACAACTAGTGTTTTAAAATAAAAAGAAGATCTTTTTAAATTTATTAGCTACAACTAGTGTCTTAAAATGAAAAGAAGATCTTTTTAATTTTATTAACTACAACTAGTTGGTTAAAAAGAAAAGAAAATCTTTTTAATTAATTAGCTACAACTAGTGTTTTAAAATAAAAGAAGATCTTTTTAATTAACTACAACTAGTTGGTTAAAAAGAAAAGAAAATCTTTTTAATTAATTAGCTACAACTAGTGTTTTAAAATAAAAAGAAGATCTTTTTAATTTTATTAACTACAACTAGTTGGTTAAAAAGAAAAGAAAATCTTTTTAATTAATTAGCTACAACTAGTGTTTTAAAATAAAAAGAAGATCTTTTTAATTTTATTAACTACAACTAGTTGGTTAAAAAGAAAAGAAAATCTTTTTAATTAATTAGCTACAACTAGTGTTTTAAAATAAAAAGAAGATCTTTTTAATTTTATTAACTACAACTAGTTGGTTAAAAAGAAAAGAAAATCTTTTTAATTAATTAGCTACAACTAGTGTTTTAAAATAAAAAGAAGATCTTTTTAATTTTATTAACTACAACTAGTTGGTTAAAAAGAAAAGAAAATCTTTTTAATTAATTAGCTACAACTAGTGTTTTAAAGTAAAAAGAAGATCTTTTTTTAAATTCATTAGCTACAACTAGTGTCTTAAAATAAAAAGAAGATCTTTTTAGTTTTATTAACTACAACTAGTTGGTTAAAAAAGAAAAGAAAATCTTTTTAATTAATTTACAACTAGTGGTTAAATAAAAAGAAGATCTTTTTATTATTACATTAGTTACAATTAAGTCCTACAACCAATCAATGGTTGTATTGTTCAACAATATGCCATATGTAAGTTTCTTAGTCCAATCACATACAAAAACAAACTACAATGCACAAGCTATGTTCTTTATGGGTTAGTAGGTTCTACTACCACCTTTCCTTTCCTTTTCATTCAACATAACCACACAACAACACACCCAAAAAGAAACAAAACAAGAAGGTGAGAAGAAGAAGAAGTCAAACAACAAACAACAAACAAACAAACAAACAAACAAAGAAACAAAGAATCAAATGAAGAAACCCCCACCTTGGCTTTTCTATTTGGAAGAACTAGCTAGCTATTCCTTCTCCTTCCCCTAGCTTTCTCTTAGAAATCTTCTATTACCTACAAACAAAACTCTCTTAGTTAATTTGTTCTCTCTTTCTTTTCCTTTCCTTCTTTCTTTCTTTCTTTTGTTTTTTCTAAAATGAGAGAAGGAGGAGAATGAGGGGAGTTTTATAAAAGAGAAGGGAGGAGGTAAGTGCACCTATTGGCACAATTTAACCCCAAAAGGGGGAGCCGGCCATGCTAGTAGGGGGGGGGAGGGTATGGTGTAGACTAGTGAGGTGGAGTGATAAGGTTTCTAGAAAGGGTTTAGTTCTAATCTTGTGCATACAACTCTTAATTCACCCTCTTAATCACCCTAATTCTCTAATTAAGTTACCATGACAAGCATAAGTATATTGTCCTTAAAGTACATACTATATACTAGGTGTAATACTAAGTATCATACAATTAGGTGTATGTGTACATGTATGTGCATACAAAAATCTTCTTATAAAAATCCTCATAAAATTCCCAAAAATAATTTAATTTGGAAAATAATAGTGAAATAAATTTTATTATTACTTCGGAGAGTTGTGTTATCAATTCGATGCGCTTTGGATGCGCACCGACCGATAGACGTGCGTAGGCACTGTTTGTGGGCAACCCGGCGAAAATCGCCCAAAATAGTCCGATTTTGGAGTTAAAATAAAATAATAATAAAATAATAATAAAATAATAATTTATGTGAGGTAATATCCGTCCGGGATATTACATTACTCCCTCCTTAGAATAGTTCTGTCCTCAGAACTACCTTAAGTTAGGAGAATGAATCGACAAACATGAAACAGTATAGTCGGAGAACAAGAAATGAACCGAAATTTTCCATTGATCATCCATCAAATGGGTTACATTCATATGTACATCAACCCCTTGTTTACAAAATGTCATTTTTTTCCTAAGTACTAACCTTCCTACCTATACTTACACGAGTAGGAGTCAAAATAATAACACAGTCTTCCTAGACCTACCTGTTTACAAAGTGTCACATTTTTCTTAGTGACATCCTCCCTATCTATACATCATACATGTAGGGGTCAAAATCCACAAAATGACAAAAACAGCTTCTAGGTACCCGACTGCCTAGTCGGTACTGCTGGCTCCTTCTGGCGGGTCCTGCCCGGTGATCAGCGCCAGTAACTGCGCAACCTGGACCTGAAGGTCCGCGCATCGGCGCTCCAAGCGCTCAAACTGTGCCCTGTAGGCACGATCCCGGATCACCATACGACGCTGCGCCCTGGCGTTGGCGCTTCTCAGTCTCTCCATCTCCCTGGCGTGGTGGTAGTTGACGAACTCCGAGGAGTCCATCTTCGTCTCCAGGTGGATGTGTGACCACGTCAGTACGGAGATGTCGTCGAAGACCTGCTGGAAGGCCTCCTCGACGGGAGTAAGCTGGGGAGGTGGCGGTACCTGGGCCTGACCTCCAAAAGCGAAAGCCCCCTGCTGTGGCAGCTGCGGGGCTCCGGGGGCCAGTCCGGCCTCTACCGGTGGCTGTGCCTCCTCCATGATAGGCTCAGTATCCGAGTCTATCTCGATTACCTCTCCCTGTCCCCACCCACTCCCTGTGGGAACTGAGCTGTCCGTCATCCTGCAAGGAGTGGAAACAGAAATTAGCATCGATATAGAAATATTATAAAACATAAGTTGAAAGAACAACAATATGAGATATAATAATCTACAACTAGCTAAAACCCAATCTCCTACAGTCATCTAAGTTTAAATTTTCCCACTGTGTTGGACTGTAAATTGAAGCTAGCTCTGATACCACTCTGTAGCGCCCCGATTTCCGATACTGGAAAACCGAGACACGAGCCAAGATCTTTGCTTCAATTAGTCACAATACACAAAAAAACAGGAGAATTTAAAACTTTTTATTCAATACACAATATGTTACAAGTCTGAATACTGTACAACTGTAATACTTTATAATGGAGTTACAATATTGCCTTTACATTTCTAAGTATTACAACCTTCACATCTTACATCAGAGTACCTTTTAACTAATACAGAATCAATACATATTTTTGCAGCGGAACTAAACTTAATACTGACTCCTTGCTTTCCTTGCCTTGAGTCCTCCTGAATATCGCCTTTGTACTTGGGCGATCCAGTACCTATGGAAGTGGGGACGTCAGTATTCACTGACGCTTAAAGGCTGATCATATAGCAGCGAATCTTCCAAACAATATACAAAATATACAAACATAGCCATGGTGTCGGTGTAGTTTAAGTGTACGTGAGTGCTATGACTAGACTCTAATGTGACACTTAAGTAGAACTAGGACACTCCTATTCTAATATTAGCAAGTCTCCGAAAGCAACATGCAGCCCATACTACATGCGACTCCATCTCAAGCCGTTTCTCCATACATAGGGATTGAACCCGCGTTATGAATTCTAATTGTACACAACCTGTTCCTGACACCCTACACGTGACTCGCGAGGCTGCAGATGTGGTCATGTGCCACTGTTGCATATCGCCCGTGGTGTCTATGTTCGCCACCGCGACCCGGCTAACCGGACCTCACTCAAAATAGACGAACCCAGTATATCGGGCGTCATAACAAAAATCAAACCATAGAGTTTCGCAAGCGCAGGGTAGCACGAAGCCTACCCTGTGGCACTCTCTGGGGTATCGCAAGCGCAGGACTGCACAATGCATCCTGTGGCACCCCTAGCCACGGTACCTCAGGAATTAACAGCGCGAGATACGCAACCCGTGTCCTCAACCTGTGAGACGGCACCGCACGTATCCCTTTGACAGGAAGGCACAACCCTGTACACCACCTATGATCTGCCTCAAGAGACGAGTTAGTGTCGGGGCCCCCTACAACTGACTCCTCTCTCCCGGCAAAAGTTAAAATGATCCTTGTAAGTCACTATCCTAGTGATGTCCCTGACTTGAACAATCCTAGGGACGACAGTATTATCCACAACGTGCTAGGCCTTAAGTTAGGCTTCGCAAGACAACTCTACTAGGCCGCTCAACCTAGATTTACCCGAATCCTTCAGGACCCGGTTCGTGGCTCATCGATCCAAGACTTTGGCCGTCGCGAATATATACGCACGCCGCTACCCTAGACTTGGATTCTGTCTATACTCCGGTCCTCGATCAACCTACCCTGGTTAAGATTCGACGGTACACAAGGAGCGACTCCTCCACAGTTCCTTAGGGTAGAAACACATGTCTTGATGGTCGATAGCCCTTAGGGTGGTAACATCACCCTAGATAGCACATCTAACTGTGTACTAGCTAACAAGCTATACACGAGTAATAACCACATACGAGCCAACTAAGCTACGTATGAAACAATAACTACCTACGAGCCAGGCGGGCCTCGTAGGAGATAACCACGTACATACCAGCCAAATAAGCTGCGTATGAGACCAACAGCTATGTACGGGCCAGTCGGGCCGCGTACGAGACAACAACCTACATACGAGCCAACTAAGCTACGTATGAGACCCCCAGCTACGTACGGGCCAGTCGAGCCACGTACGAGCACGACCATGTGCAAACAACCATACAGGTAATCAATCCTAGAAGCAACCAAACGTGCTTACTAACAAACTTAATCTTCTTCTATTAGAAGCAACAAAGGGATCTACTAGTAGTCTAAGATCGGTATTCTACTAAGGAAGAATCCGAAGGCGACATAACCGCCTTTATCGAATTAACTATCGCTAGTGGTCTTCCCGATCTTACTACTTCGACCTATAATGTCTTAGGCATGACATACACTCGTAGGCATCTTCCTAAAGTAATCCAATTACAAAATAGAACTACTCACCATCACACTCCTAAGTATGAATATTATTAATGCTTGTGCTTTCATCGAGCTTAAGCATAAAAATCACTACGACCTAGACATAGAGTCTAATATAGTCAAGCGAGCATGGAAGTTTACTACTTATCTTGGCTAATCACCATAACACAAGCACGGATAGATAACTAATATAACATACAATCATTCTAAGGTATAGTAGATATTCTAGCATTACTCCTACAATGTTTTAATCATGTATTACTCTAGCATGGCATAGAATCCAACATAATCACTACAACTAGCCACGGGTAGTTTCTTTACCCTAAGCATGAACATCCTAGTATGGGTATCCTTATCTTAATATGATCAATAATTTGCATGATCCCTACTTACTTAGCATGAATCATGGTCATTCACTAACATAGTATACACTTCTCTACCATTTATCTAGCATGGTATACAATTTGCATACAATTTAAACTAGCATGGTATATGATTTTATCATGGATCCTACAACACTCTAGGCGCAATAAAATTTATCCAAACATTGTAGGAAACCTTTGGATTGAATCCTACACATTCTAAGCATAACTAAGTCACTAAACATAATAGGAAACTTTAGGAATGAATCCTACAAAATTCCTAGTATAAGTGAGTTACCAAGCATGATAGGAAAAGAATCCTACAACATTACCAAGCATGCTAGGAAAAGAATCCTACAACATTCTAAACGTTAAGCATGGTAGGATAAGTTATAAAACATTCTACAATTAATTAAGCATAGAATCATGGTAGGACATTTTTAAAGCAATCTTACAATTAATGGAGCATAGATATGGCTTCTAATTATTTTTAGATGCAAGCTACAACTAACTAAGCATGGCAAGCATGATAGGATATTTTTTAGAACTAATTTAGCATGAACATGGCTTCTAACATTTTTAGAAGTGGTCCTACAACATTAGTAGCATAAAAAGGGCTTCTAAACATTTTTAGAAGTAATCCTACAATATAAGTGGCATAAAAATGGCTTCTAAACATTTTTAGAAGTAATCCTACAATCTTAGTAGCATGGAAATGGTTTCTAATCATTTTTAGAAAAGATCCTACAACATAAGTAGCATGAATATAGCTTCTAACTATTTTTAGAAAAGGTCCTACAACATAAGTAGCATGAATATAGCTTCTAACTATTTTTAGAAAAGGTCCTACAACATAAGTAGCATGAATATAGCTTTTAATCATTTTTAGAAATAATCCTACAACATTAGTAGCATGAATATGACTTCTAATCATTTTTAGAAGCAATCCTATAACATTTGGAGCATGAATGTGGCTTCTAATTATTTTTAGGTGTAATCCTACAACACATGAAGCATAGAAATGGCTTCTAATTATTTTTAGAAGTAAAGCTACCACTAACTAAGCATGGTAGGATATTTTTAAATGCAATCCTACAATGTCTTAGGCACAAACATAAAGGAATATTTTTTTAGAAAACATCCTACAACATTCTATTACTACTACTACTTCTACTTTGATTAACATATAACATACAACTTACTACTACTACTACTACTTCTACTTTGATCAACATATAACATACAACTTACTACTACTACTACTACTACTTCATTATCAAAATCACAACATACAACTTGCTACTACTACTACTACTACTTCATTATCAAAATCACAACATACTACTTACTACTACTACTACTACTACATACAACTTACTACTACCTTATTAATCGACATACATGCTACTACTTCATTTCATTACATACCATTACTTATTATTTTAGCCTACTACTACTTAGTTGCTTCCTAACCTTATTTATTATTAGTGATAAAGAAAGGATTAATTTATTTAAGATAGCTACAACTAGTGGGTAAAATAAAAGAAGATCTTTTTGATTAATAGCTACAACTAGTGATTAAGAATAGAAAGAAGATCTTTTTAATTAATGGCTACAACTAGTGATTAAGAACAAAAAGAAGATCTTTTTAACTTATTAGCTACAACTAGTGTTTTAAAATAAAAAGAAGATCTTTTTAAATTTATTAGCTACAACTAGTGTCTTAAAATGAAAAGAAGATCTTTTTAATTTTATTAACTACAACTAGTTGGTTAAAAAGAAAAGAAAATCTTTTTAATTAATTAGCTACAACTAGTGTTTTAAAATAAAAGAAGATCTTTTTAATTAACTACAACTAGTTGGTTAAAAAGAAAAGAAAATCTTTTTAATTAATTAGCTACAACTAGTGTTTTAAAATAAAAAGAAGATCTTTTTAATTTTATTAACTACAACTAGTTGGTTAAAAAGAAAAGAAAATCTTTTTAATTAATTAGCTACAACTAGTGTTTTAAAATAAAAAGAAGATCTTTTTAATTTTATTAACTACAACTAGTTGGTTAAAAAGAAAAGAAAATCTTTTTAATTAATTAGCTACAACTAGTGTTTTAAAATAAAAAGAAGATCTTTTTAATTTTATTAACTACAACTAGTTGGTTAAAAAGAAAAGAAAATCTTTTTAATTAATTAGCTACAACTAGTGTTTTAAAATAAAAAGAAGATCTTTTTAATTTTATTAACTACAACTAGTTGGTTAAAAAGAAAAGAAAATCTTTTTAATTAATTAGCTACAACTAGTGTTTTAAAGTAAAAAGAAGATCTTTTTTTAAATTCATTAGCTACAACTAGTGTCTTAAAATAAAAAGAAGATCTTTTTAGTTTTATTAACTACAACTAGTTGGTTAAAAAAGAAAAGAAAATCTTTTTAATTAATTTACAACTAGTGGTTAAATAAAAAGAAGATCTTTTTATTATTACATTAGTTACAATTAAGTCCTACAACCAATCAATGGTTGTATTGTTCAACAATATGCCATATGTAAGTTTCTTAGTCCAATCACATACAAAAACAAACTACAATGCACAAGCTATGTTCTTTATGGGTTAGTAGGTTCTACTACCACCTTTCCTTTCCTTTTCATTCAACATAACCACACAACAACACACCCAAAAAGAAACAAAACAAGAAGGTGAGAAGAAGAAGAAGTCAAACAACAAACAACAAACAAACAAACAAACAAACAAAGAAACAAAGAATCAAATGAAGAAACCCCCACCTTGGCTTTTCTATTTGGAAGAACTAGCTAGCTATTCCTTCTCCTTCCCCTAGCTTTCTCTTAGAAATCTTCTATTACCTACAAACAAAACTCTCTTAGTTAATTTGTTCTCTCTTTCTTTTCCTTTCCTTCTTTCTTTCTTTCTTTTGTTTTTTCTAAAATGAGAGAAGGAGGAGAATGAGGGGAGTTTTATAAAAGAGAAGGGAGGAGGTAAGTGCACCTATTGGCACAATTTAACCCCAAAAGGGGGAGCCGGCCATGCTAGTAGGGGGGGGGAGGGTATGGTGTAGACTAGTGAGGTGGAGTGATAAGGTTTCTAGAAAGGGTTTAGTTCTAATCTTGTGCATACAACTCTTAATTCACCCTCTTAATCACCCTAATTCTCTAATTAAGTTACCATGACAAGCATAAGTATATTGTCCTTAAAGTACATACTATATACTAGGTGTAATACTAAGTATCATACAATTAGGTGTATGTGTACATGTATGTGCATACAAAAATCTTCTTATAAAAATCCTCATAAAATTCCCAAAAATAATTTAATTTGGAAAATAATAGTGAAATAAATTTTATTATTACTTCGGAGAGTTGTGTTATCAATTCGATGCGCTTTGGATGCGCACCGACCGATAGACGTGCGTAGGCACTGTTTGTGGGCAACCCGGCGAAAATCGCCCAAAATAGTCCGATTTTGGAGTTAAAATAAAATAATAATAAAATAATAATAAAATAATAATTTATGTGAGGTAATATCCGTCCGGGATATTACATAAAGGATTCGAATGGGGGCAGCAGCAACAGGAGTCCTTCGACCAGCTCAAGGCCTACCTCGTCGATCCCCCTCTCCTCAGCAAGCCGATCCCTGGTAAGCCCTTATACCTCTACCTGGCAGCCTCCGAGCAGACCCTAAGTGCGGTCCTAGTGAGGGAAGAAGACTGGGCCCAGAAGCCCATCTACTATGTCAGCAAAGTGCTTCGGGATGCTGAGCTAAGATACCCGAAGATTGAAAAGATGGCTTATGCCCTGGTGATGGCCGCGAGAAAGCTTCGCCCGTACTTCCAGTCCCATTCGGTGGTCGTTCTTATCGACCAGTCGCTGAAACAGGTTCTTCACAAGCCCGAGACTTCGGGACGCCTTATGAAATGGTCAATCGAACTGAGCCAACATGACATATCATATCAGCCTCGGACCGCGATCAAGGCTCAGGCGCTGGCCGAATTCATAGTTGAGAGTACCATCCCCGAGCCCAGCCAGACAATGAAGGGACCACCGGTCTGGTCGATTTATGTTGACGGATCCTCTTGCAATGAGGGAAGCGGGGCAGGAGTCATTCTGGCAGGCCCAGATGACTTCATCCTTCAATACTCCCTCCGTATAAATTTCAAAGCCTCGAACAACGAGGCCGAATACGAGGCACTAATAGCCGATCTTGGAATGGCCCGAAATGTAGGGGCACAACGACTGCAGATCTTCAGCGACTCTCAGTTGGTCGTCAATCAGGTCCTCGGCGAGTATGAAGTCCGCGATGATAGGATGGTTAAATACTTGGCCAAAGTCAAGAGCCTCATGGCGCTGTTTGAAGAGGCCCTCATCCAAAGGATCCCCTGAGAAGAAAATGCTCAGGCCGACGCCCTATCCAAATTAGCCTCCTCTTCCCTTCAAGGTCTGGAGCAGACCGTATTGATAGAAGTCCTCCTGAAGCCGAGTATAGAGGACGAAACACCTGACTCCGTTGAAACATTGCCCGTCCTCCTCGAAGACAACTGGATGAAACCCCTCGTCGAATTCTTAAGGGACGGACTCCTCCCCGAAGATCCGAGGGAAGCAAGAAGAATTAGAACCCGAGCCGAGCGTTATACATTAATCGAAGGTATCCTATATAAATGCTCCTTCACCCAGGTGGACGGTCGGCCTTACCTGAGGTGCCTTCCCCCGGGCAAGCCGACTACGCCCTGCAAGAACTCCACAAGGGCATCGGCGGGGCCCATTCTGGGTCCAGGACTCTAGCGCGCAAAGTGTTGAACTACGGGTATTTTTGGCCCACTCTCCTACGGGACGCTGAGCGACACGTTCGGCAATGCAGCTCCTGTCAGAAGTATTCAGACATCCGATGCCTTCCACAAGCACCGCTCACCTCCCTATCAAGTCTGATCCCCTTCGCCATGTGGGGGATGGATTTACTAGGGCCGTTTCCACCAGCCCCAGGACAGCTTAAGTTCCTAGTCGTGGCAGTCGACTATTGCTCGAAGTGGATAGAGGCCGAGCCCCTGGCCACAATCACCGAACATAAGGTCGTTCAGTTCTTTTGGAAAAGTGTGATCTGCCGATTTGGCGTTCCCAGGGTCCTGGTTACGGATAACGGAACGCAATTCACCGGGGCCACCTTCCGAGCTTTATGTGAAGACCTCGCCATACAACACCGGTTCTCCTCCGTCTCCCATCCTTAGTCGAATGGCCAGGCCGAGAATGCCAACCGACAGATCCTTTCAGGCATCAAGAAGAGGTTAGACAAGTGTTCCAAAGGACTGTGGGTCGATCAGCTGCCTAACTTGCTCTGGAATCACCGCACCACCAAGCGGACCCCGACAGGCGAGAGCCCATTTAATCTCACCTATGGGGCCGAGGCCATCATCCCCCTAGAAGTCGGGATACCCTCTTCTCGTCTGATAGCTTATGAAGAAGAGCAGAACGCTAGAGAGCTCAGAGCAAGCCTAGATCTGATAGATGAAATCCGAGAGAGAGCTGCCATACGCCAGCAAGCTTACCGAAGGAGGATCGAGCTAGCATACAACAAAAGAGTCCACCCAACAGACCTCAAAGAAGGGGACCTGGTCCTTCGAAAGTTGGGCATCTCGTTCCCTGGTCAGAAAAGCAAATTGGCCCCGAACTCGGAGGGACCTTACAAGATCTCAAAAGTAATCCGCCCCGGCACATTCCGACTAGAAGATCTCGAAGGCAGGAAGATTCCCAGGGCTTGGAATGCCGACCATCTCTTAAAATACCAAGAGAAAGCAACAACGCCTCTCTAAGTAATCCGAGATGTCGAGCCATTCTTTTCCTGTCACTTGTAGTAATTTTCTTTTATTTTTCATTGTAATAACGGCTAGCAACTTTAGAAGCAGCCGATCATTGGATATTAATAAATAAAGTTTTTCATATTTTTGCTACTATTACATCTCTCTACTTTTAACTCTTTAATCTAACGATGGTTCGGAGTCCAACACTTGGCTCGATTCTACTTCACAAGTTCGCTCCTAAGCGAGCTAGAAGTCGCTCGCCATTCGGAATTGCTCCCATAGCCGTTGAATGGTTCGGAGTCCAACACTTCGTTCGACTCTACTTCGCAAGTTCGCTTCTAAGCGAGCTAGGGGTAGTTCGCCATTCGGAAATGCTCCCACAACCCTTAAACTAATCTAACGATGGTTCAGAGTCTAACACTTGGCTCGATTCTACTTCACAAGTTCGCTCCTAAGCGAGCTAGAAGTAGCTCGCCATTCGAAATTGCTCCCACAGCCGTTGAATGGTTCGGAGTCCAACACTTGGTTCGACTCTACTTCGCAAGTTCACTTCTAAGCGAGCTAGGGGTAGTTCGCCATTCGGAAATGCTCCCACAACCCTTAAACTAATCTAACGATGGTTCGGAGTCCAACACTTGGCTCGATTCTACTTCACAAGTTCGCTCCTAAGTGAGCTAGAAGTAGCTCGCCATTCGGAATTGCTCCCACAGCCGTTGAATGGTTCGGAGTCCAACACTTGGTTCGACTCTACTTTGCAAGTTTGCTTCTAAGCGAGCTAGGGGTAGTTCGCCATTCGAAAATGCTCCCACAATCCTTAAACTAATCTAACGATGGTTCGGAGTCCAACACTTGGCTCGATTCTACTTCACAAGTTCGCTCCTAAGCGAGCTAGAAGTAGCTCACCATTCGGAATTGCTCCCACAGCCGTTGAATGGTTCGGAGTCCAACACTTGGTTCGATTCTACTTCGCAAGTTCACTTCTAAGCAGACTAGGAGTAGTTCGCCATTCGGAAATGCTCCCACAACCCTTAAACTAATCTAACGATGGTTCGGAGTCCAACACCTGGTTCGATTCTACTTTGCAAGTTCGCTACTAGGCGAGCAAGAGGTAGTTCGCCAATGGTTCGGAGCTCGACTCCTGGATCGATCATACTTCACATGATCGCTCCCAAGTGGGCTAGGGGTAGTTCGCCGATCGGGATCGCGGTCATAGCTGCCGAACAACTCTAGCAACAATCCGAGGCCCAGCACTTGCGCTTTGACGCAGTTTGAGAGGCAGCCGCCGAACTTGCCTCACAAGACGGCATGATTGGGCATTAGAGACAAGGCTCGGCACCACTGGCCGAACATTCCCCTCGCCGATCGACAGACAAGTATGCGGCCGGCTTAGAAGCCTCGGCGCAGCAGACAACAGTCGCGAAAGTAAAAAACATACAAGTTTGGCAACAACACTTTTATTGATGAAACAGATGCGGTACAAAGACAGACACAGCAGGATTACAACTCGTCAAAGAAAAAGTTACAATGCCGACTTATTACACTTAGCAAAAAAATACACAAAAGCTCGCGGAGTCGACGACTTCAGCGCTTTTTTGGAGCCGGAGCATTCCGCTTCAGAGACACTCGAGAATGACGACGCTTGTCTCCGGAGCGCGACCCCAAGCCGGCGAATTGAGATGTATCCTCGGCACCACTTCTAGTAGCTAATCCGACGGATGCTCCGCTCGACGAAATTGCCACCGAGCTCTGCGCGTCCCCCGGACTTGGTTGGCCGATCCACTGACGGGTCGCCATCTCGTAGAAGGTAATGCCCCGATCGCTCTCCGCGCGAGTACACGAGGTGCTCCGAACGTTGATAGGCCTCGAATGCGGCTTGATGCGAGCAACTTCCGCCTCCAACTCTGAGATCCGATCACGCAACGAGTCGTCTTTCACGTTAACTTCGAAACGAGGTGGTATCGCGGAGTTCGGAACTCCTGATCGGCTGGCAATGAGGCGCCGAAGATGGGTGACCTCGATGCTTTTATCCACCGTCGCTCTCTTCAGCGCTTCGACCTCGGCAGTCAACTGGACCCGTTCGGTCGTCAACTTGGCCACTTCGGCCGTCAGCCCCTCGCCCTCACTCCGAAGCTTCGTCTCTACGGACTGCAGATGCTGTATCTCGGAAAGCAAGTCATCTCTCTCCGCTATTATTTTGGACAAGTTATGACGGATGCACTGAATCTGAATCTCATTACTGAAAGCAGTTGGCGAATATTCACCTTCACCCGTGGGGGTAAGCTCTTCGATCCTGCTTTCCAAACGGCGAATCTCGATATCTCGCCGGCCGAGGACGAGCTGGAGATGGTTCCTCTCGCTTTCAGCTCGGCACAATCCGAGCTCGACTTCGTAGAGCCGCTCTCGGCACCTCGCCAGACACAACCTCGTCGCCCCTAGGCCAGCCTCGGCTCGAGCTTCCTCGTCCGAGCTCATAGGCCCGACATCTTGGGTAACCACCATAAGCTGCAAAGAGATCGAAGTAATCAGCAAAAAGATCGAACACTGTCGGAGCACCACACTTGGAAAATTTTTTTAAAAAAAAAAAACTAGAAACTCTCGAGGCAAGAATAGAATGTTTGGCGAAAAAGGGGCAAAAGACGGAGGTCCGAACACCAATACTTCAAAAGATTTTCTTTTCATTCATTTCAAAAAGGCAGCGGTGGCCAGTCCACTATTAGGCGTTACAATGATTGAAAAGAAAAACAAAAAAACAAACAAAACAAGAAAACGAGGAGCGGAGTCAAGGCTCGACCTCTTTCCCCGGGCGACGAGGTGGGGTAGGGGTTGACTTCGCCGAAGGGGACGCCACCGACAGTGGAGTAACCGCGGTGCTAGGGGCCTCGCCAGTGACCCCGGCCCCGACATCAGCTTTGTCGTCCCCTTCATCCTCCTCCCCCTCGGGTTCAGGGTCAAAATCCTCGACGTGGCCGGGGAACAACCTCCACCCCGAGACGTCCACATCGGGGTACTCCTTCGACACCCGTTCGAGGGCTGCGGCGAAGGCCTTCGCCATGTTCTGGGCGAGGAACCCCTGCGCCTTCTCCAGGGTTGCGTCCTCCACCGCCTTCACAGCCGCAGCATTGGCAGCCTTGACCTCGGCCAGCTGCTTAGCCGACCCCTCCTTTTGACGAAGGAGCTCACCCTCCAGTCTCGTCACCTCGGCCTCGAGGTGCTGGATCCTCGCCGACCTACCCTCATGCTCGATGCGGAGTTTGTCCAGCTCGTTCGACATCCGAGCTTTTTCGTTCCGAGCTTGGTCGGACTCCTGCTTTAGCTCCTTGTCCAGAGCTGTCAACTTCTCGGTGAGGTGGACGAAGTGGACGATAATCTGCAGCAAAGAAGAACAAAGGGAGTTAGAAAAACTTGGGCTATGGGAGTACAATTAATAAAGAAAGCTCGAGGCTTACCGACACTGCCGAACGAGCGATCTCGATCACGTCGTCGCCCTCTCTCCCAGCCAACATGGCGGCTCGGTCTTTCGGAGTGGCGAGATGCTTGACGGCTTGCATGCTCGCCAGCGAGTTCCCGTGGAACCCATCGTGCCTCCGGACCTGCCAGTCCGGAATGTGAATCCGCTTGTGCTCCTCTGTCAGGAGCTCCTCGCCTACCACCGTCAGTGGCGGCGTCGGCATGGCGAGGGCGGCAGCAATGGGGAACTCGCCCACAGATGCTGGAGCCGAAGTCCCCGCCACAGTGACGGCCGGACTGTCGAGGACCTCCAATCCTCGGCACCTTCGAGGACGAGGGCAGCTTGGATGCAACCCTCTTGCGCTTCTTAGGCACCTTGCTCGCGAGTCCTGCCCTGAGCGCCAATACTGCGTCGTAGTCCATGGTTTCTGCATCAAAAGCGAAAATTGGTTAACACATTAAAAACAACAAGGAAGAGGGTACGGAAAACAAGAACTTGACGAGAGCCGCGTACTGGGATCTACGCGGCAGAGCCCTCCCTTGTAGAGGACGTCCTCCGTCAGCTCCCTCCAATCATACTTCGGTCGATCAAGGAGTATCCGGACCGCCTCTTCTTCTTCTACTGAGATCTTCGGCATCGCCCTCGTCCTCTTCGGCACCCCTTCTACCCAGTCCGAAGGGATCGGCCATGCCTCTCGACTCTGCACAACGAACCACTTCTCTCGCCAGTGCTTAATGGAGTCGGGGCATATGACGAGCCTGCCGCCGTGCCTCGGAGTCAAGTAATACCGGTACTCTGACTTATTCCCTTGGTGGAGCCGGTATAGCGTCCGAAGCACGTTTAGCTGCGGCTCGATCCCTGCGGCCTGGCAGTGGAGAACAAAACCATTTATCACTCGCCACGCGTTCGGCATGAGTTGGATGGGGCTGACCCCGAACTAGCTCACCACTGTAACGGCGAACGCGTGGAGAGGAGCCGAGCACCGGCGATAAAGGCGTCAACCGGCCAGCAACACATCGTCACTGGTAGCGGCGAGTTGGCCCTAACTCCGGGGCACGGCAGCATAATTTCGTACTCCTCCGGGATGAGAAAAGAATCCCGGATCACTGCCAGATCCTCCTCGCGCAGGATCGACGCCGCATCGTCCGCCTCCGTCGTCTCCCTCGCGGCATTCTCCTCGAAGGACCTCCGGGAGCTGCCTAACTCTATAGAGCCCCGTCAGCAGCCCAGGCAGTTGTCCGAACTCCCCCATCCTCTTCGGATCCACAACGATCGAGTCCTTGCCGAACACCTTCTTGCCTTTGGTCGGGGTCGGGGTCGAATCCTCGACGACTTCAAGGGAGGGCTCGGACCAAGAGACTTCTTCGGAGACAGAAGCTACAGACATAATTGATGATAAATTACCTTAAGAGAGATAGCCGCCGGAAAACTTCGCCTGAATCAAACGCCGACCACCGGAAGAATCCGCCTGAGCACAAGAAACCGTCTGAGCAAAAGAGAGGAGAAATGAGAAATGAGAGAGGGAGGAAAGGATTTATAGTGAGGGGCGCTCCAAACGAGGTTAATGGGCTCGTACGACCGGCCCATTTAAACAAAACGACGGAGCGACCCCAATCGTCGCTTTGCTAACCACGCCAAATTATGAGTCGAATTTAATGCGCATCCCGTCTGATGGAAGCCCAGAGGTAACTGCAATTAATAAACGTCCCATCTGTCAGAGTTGTCAGAAGCTGTCAGAAGCTGTCAGAAGCTGTCAGAAGTTCAGAAGGCGCACAGTAGATACAAACTCCTATGACGAAAAACGACAAGTTTAGGAGCTCGGCACCCACTGCCGAGCGTTCTTGACACCGACCTCGTTACGGGAGAAAAAATCAAGCTCGGCACCCACCGCCGAGCGTTCGTGACACCGACCTCGTTATGGGGAAAAAATCAAGTTCGGCACCCACTGCCGAGCGTTCTTGACACCGACCTCGTTACGGGAAAAAAATCAAGTTCGGCACCGACTGCCGAGCGTTTGTGGAACCGACCTCGTTACGGAAAAAAAATCAAGTTCGGCACCCACTGCCGAGCGTTCTTGGCACCGACCTCGTTACGGGGAAAAAATCAAGTTCGGCACCCACTGCCGAGCGTTCTTAACACCGACCTCGTTACGGGGAAAAAATCAAGTTCGGCACTCATTGCCGAGCGTTCTTGACACCGACCTCGTTACGGGGGAAAAATCAAGGTCGGCACCCACTACCGAGCGTTCGTGGAACCGACCTCATTACGGGGAAAAAATCAAGCTCGGCACCCACTGCCGAGCGTTCGTGACACCGACCTCGTTACGGGGAAAAAATCAAGTTCGGCACCCACTGCCGAGCGTTCTTGACACCGACCTCGTTACGGGGAAAAAATCAAGCTCGGCACCGACTGCCGAGCGTTCGTGGAACCGACCTCGTTACGGGGAAAAAATCAAGTTCGGCACCCACTGCCGAGCGTTCTTGGCACCGACCTCGTTACGGGAAAAAATCAAGTTCAGCACCCACTGCCGAGCGTTCTTGACACCGACCTCGTTACGGGGAAAAAATCAAGTTCGGCACCCACTGCCGAGCATTCTTGGCACCGACCTCGTTACGGGGTAAAAATCAAGGTCGGCACCCACTGCCGAGCGTTCGTGGAACCGACCTCGTTACGGGGAAAAAATCAAGCTCGGCACCCACTGCCGAGCGTTCTTGACACCGACCTCGTTACGAGGGAAAAATCAAGCTCGTCACCCACTGCCGAGCGTTCGTGGCACTGACCTCGTTACGGGGGAAAAAATCAAGCTCGGCACCCACTACCGAGCGTTCTTGGCACCGACCTCGTTACGGGGGAAAAAATCAGGCTCGGCACCCACTGCCGAGCGTTCTTGACACCGACCTCGTTACGGGGGAAAAAATCAAGCTCGGCACCCACTGCCGAGCGTTCGTGACACCGACCTCGTTACGGGGGAAAAATCAAGGTCGGCACCCACTGCCGAGCGTTCGTGGAACCGACCTCGTTACGGGAAAAAATCAAGCTCGGCACCAACTGCCGAGCGTTCTTGACACCGACCTCGTTACGGGGAAGAATCGGACCTCGCGCTACGCCGGACTCCCTCCTAGTACTCGCAACTACGCCGAACTCACTCTCCTCTTCGGAAAAACGCGCCGAACCGCATACGGACCTCGGCCCCCTAGCCAGCGAGCCCTAGAGGCAGTCAGAAGCGTGGTACAAATGTAAATACCCCTCAACAAAGGATAACGGCCAAGCCATTGTGCCAAAAAACAATTAAAAAATTCGAAAAGGTAAGGAAGAATCCCTGGGAAGCAATTATAAAGTGGGGGAGTACCTTCTCACCCCCAAACAAACAATTGTTGCCCAAAAACAATCTTCCAAAACCCCAGGACGACGAATCGACACTTTCTTAAGTCAAAAGGATATCTCTGCAAGGACACCGCATGATCATAAGAGCTCAGGAGCGACTCAGAGTTCAATCCACTTGAAAAATCACCAAACTACCTCCTTCAAGATTCAAAACCTTCCAGTTGGGCTCCGATACAACTCCGTTAGCCATTAAAACAGTTAAACTACTCCTCAAAGGCCGATCAAGCTCAGCCTTTAGGAGTGGGGGGCTCGTTATATGGCTAAAAATGGGGGTTAATCGGAACCTTCCAAATCGGGCACGAATCTTGAAGTCCAGGGGTAAAACGGTGATTTCACCCACAAATAGGGTCTGAGATGGATACTGGGTCTCTCCGATAAAGACCCAATAACCCACAAACGGACCCGCTTCAATCGGGCACGGGTTTCAACCAGCAATAAAGCCCGATCAGAGGAATAGAATTAGGGCCCCTGATTAGATCCTAATCAACGGCCCTGATTCATGCCTATCCCTCCACTGGGAATTAGGGATTACATTCCTAATCAGTTTACAAGGAGAATATTCCTTATCAGATCACGGGGATTACATTCCTAATCTGTTCCCTAAGACGCCTATAAATACCCCCCATCCATCTCCATGAAGAGATAATCAACTTTCACCAGTTTTTGCGCTCTTTCATAGTTTTCCAGATTACTGACTTGAGCGTCGGAGGGTGCGTCACCGGGAACAACCCCGGTGTCTCACACTTTTTGCAGGTGTACGGCGGGAGCAACGATCATACCCCGACGGAACAGGTACGCAGGTTCACTATTCAGTTTCCGTAAGAATCCACAAATACTATCTGTTTGCCCCTACACCAAATTTAGCGGCAACACTTCCCGAAATCCAATCGAAAATCCGACGCTACTACGATGTAGAGAATCCCTCCATTAGTCTACCCTTCGATTTAATTTGGATTTGACGAAGGATCGGGGGGAATTTGAGCGAGGTAATCGTTGGCGATGGGTTCTCTGTTTTGGGGGTCGGGAAAGAAACGGGATGGAAAGAAGATGGAGAAGGAAGAAGATGGAGGGGCGGGCTTCGTTTCCTTCGACTGGCGCGAACGGGAGGAGGAAGGGAGGAGAAGGAGAAGGGAGGATTTTTCTTTTGGGTCGGTTTGGGAAACGGACGGGAAGAAGAAAAGAGAAGGAAGAAGGAGGAGGAGAAGGTGGGGTGGGGTGGGGTGGGGTTTTATATAAAAAAAATATATAATAGATAAATAAATAATATAAGGGGAATATTACATATAAGCCCCAAAGTCCCAAAACATTTCAAGTAAACCCCAACTCTCACTCTATAAAATACTAACAATCAAACATACATAAAATCGTCTCATAATAACCCTCCAAAAGCATAAACTAAGATAGACAATATATCTGATATTTCTCAATAACAATCAATTATTATTAGAAAATACATAATTGTGTGCAATTCTCAATTGCGTACGGATTACAATGCAAAATAGCCATATGCTATTTTTGCAGGGTATTACACGAGTAAACTTATAACAGGTGTCAAGTAGTATATACAAGTAATCATGTAATAGGTAAGCATGTAACAGGTATTATGTCATGTCAAGTCTTGTATTTATTTCTATCTAGGTAGCACTTCATGTGTCCCAAACTTTTACCACATGGTTGCTACATACATGCAATTGCGTTTAGATCTAGTGGTGGGTTTCTATAGGGCCGTGTACTCAGGCATAATGTAACAGGTAACAGGAACATGTTCATGACTCAAATAGTAAACAGGTACACGAACCAACGGGTTCATGTATCAACAGGTTCATGAATCAACAGGTAACAGCTACACAAACCAATAGGTTCATGCATCAAAGCATAAAGTACAACAGGTTCACGAATCCACAGATTCATGAATCAAACATAAAGTGCAATAGGTTCATGTATCAACATGAGTCAGACATAAAATGAAAAATACGGGCTCCCTTCTGAGTACACATATCTATATTGTCCACTACTAAGGTCTTTCCCTTAACCCCGACTTGATTACTTGTTATTATTATTAAACAGGCATATACGTGCACAAAACAGGACAAGAATAACATGGCATGAACAAGTAACAAGTTCAGGTCAGAAGATAAACATGCACAGGTGATAGACAACACATAAAAGAGTAGGACAACGAAAATTCTAGTTCAGGACAGGAAGACAGTACTGCACCAAATCTGGGATTCCCGTTGTCACAAACATGCAAATCTGGATCCGTCAGAAAATCTAGAAAATAGACTTTCGGCCGAATCCAACAAATATATATAAGCCTATATATAAGCCATATGGTATTTCACAAAACAGGACTCAAAATAGAATTGTATCCAGAAGATATGTTTAGCCAGAAATCAGAAGTTTGTATTCATAAACAGGAAAACAACATAAAAACTTACTGATTAAATCTAAGAAGAATCTGGGGTATTTTCTAGTATATTTAGTATCAGCAAATAAAGTTTCATAATTTTCCAACATAGATAGTAAACTCAAATAAAATCAGAAAATAGCAAGATACAGCAAGTTCATAAATCTGGAATCATAAACACAGCAATACTAAAACAGCAATAAATTACAAAATATAAATCAAAATCTAGATCCGTCAAAAGGGTGATAAAGTAGATACAATAGGCTACAATTTATATTTACAAAGTTTTTGTAAAAAGCAAGTAGAATTAGGTCGAAATTAAGGTTCTTTACTGAACAGCATGAAAATTCTACAAGTATAGTAGTTACTGCAAGTATAGAATAGTTTATAAAAGTCATCAATTAAATTCATAAAAATTAAGAGTTAATCCCAGTCAAGTCTAGTTGTACTCCGCAAAATATTGGATCAAAATATTATCTTTAACATCAGTATAAAAATAAATTACCATACAAAATTCATATAAAACAGAATCTGGAATTTTCTACACCTTTGTAGTAAAATAGCCATAACTTACAACTCACAAATCAAAACTGAGATCTGTCAGAAATTCTGAAAAGTAGATAGAATTCTCTATGATTCATATTCACAAATAATTTTCATATACTGATCTTAATAGGGTCTAGAATACTGAAAAAAATGGGATACAGCAAAAATAGAAATCTTCTTTATGCATAAAATCAACTAGTTCATATGTAACATATCTAAATCATGACAAAATGCGAAATATGGAATACTAGATATCCAAGCAACATGGTATAGGGTGTTTAACAACTTTACAACGAGTTATACTACTACCAACACATCAAGCATATAAGATCATACAATGCCTCAAAAATCACGAACAACATGCACGTATACATCAAGAATCTATTATATGTAAGTTATTTCATGTCGTGTGTGTAATGTGACAACTACGGGCGGATCAACACATATAGACAAGATCTAGCAGGGTTCATGAGAATAGATCTTGAAGCAACTACACTACAGGCGGTATTTAGAACTTGTATATGCAACAGAAAACTATACAAGTTACTTGCCTCGAAATTGACAACGAATCCAACGGGGAGAAAGAGAATAACGAGAACAGATTTCCGGGCACGAACATAGAATCACGAGCGGATCTCGAACAAGATGATCAAACAACGATCAGACGGTTGAGATTCAACGATCAAGATCACAGATCAAGATCAAGGGTGATCGATGGCTCAGATCCGTGATGATGAAGATGATAATCACGATCACGATCGGTCGATTGGACGGTCCAGACTCAATGATCAAGGTGGTGATCAAGATCAGATCAAACGGACGGCTGCGATCAAAGCAAGTTTGATGATCATCATGATCGTGATGATCAAGAGGAGATCGGATGGCCAAGAATCCACTTGATCAATACTTGATCAAACAGCAACCACCAATAATGACTTCGGCTCTGGCTGTCAGCGACGGCAGAAAAGGGTGGCACGTCGGCGGCAGTGCGGCGACGGAATAGCGACGGTCGGTAGAACAGGGGACTGATGCTGTAGTCGTGCTGTCTGCGGCTTCGGGCTTTGCTGGTGATGGCTGAGTAGCGCAGCACCGAGGTAGGGTCAGGTTGGAGGTAGGAGATGCGACTGGAAGAGGATGTTGCAGTCGCTGCTGCAGATGGCTGATGGGAGGGAGACAACACAGGGGGACGTCTGGCGTCGGGGTGGAGTCGCGAGGCAGAGAGGAGCACAGAGGGGGTTGCTGCGGGATAGTCGCTGGCTGAGCACGATGCAAGGGGGAGCGGTACAGCATGGGGTAGGTCGGGAAGTAGACGGGGTGAGGGAGAGATGAGAGATCGGGAGGTAGGGGAGACGAGATGGAGAGGATGAACAGGGGGTAGGGGGTTGAACAGTAGGCAGCTAGGGTTTCTTGGTAGGGGGTTGAACAGTAGGCAGCTAGGGTTTCTTAGGGTTAGGGTTAAGTGGAGATTAGGGTTTAGAATAAACAGGGTTATATAGGAAAAGGATTAGGGTATAGGGTTATTGGGTATTGGGTTTTAAAATCCAATAAGAAAATAGGCTTGGAGTTTTAGGAAAATAAATGAATAAATAGATCAACAATAATATAGTAACACAATTCATCAATTTGTATGCATCAAATTAATACTCAAATACTACTAAATACAATAGAATGTAAGATCTCATGAAATGATCAAGACTGTATTTGAATTGAACCAAAATATAATAAGGAGCAAAATAATATTACATATTATTTAATTAAATAAATTGTATACATAAAATCCATACTCTAATAAAAATACAATATAGATTGCGATCTATAGGCTTCCAAAAAATTTATAAACAATAAGTTTAATAACAATAATAATAATATCCTTAATAATCAAAGTCATAATAATAATAATAATATTTATATTACAATATAAAATCATTGGAAAATATTTACAAATAAAATTATTGATAGACTTCAATAAGAGATCCTACAATATATTTTAACAAAAGAATTTGAAAGCGAAAAAAAATAATTTACAAAAATCAAAATACTGAAAATACACAGAAAATACGTATTTGCGAAAACAGGGGTTACATCTACTACTTCATCGATATGTACTTTATATTTTATCATAGAATTTGTAGTACATCTTCCTAAAACTGCTATATGAACTAACAAATTATCGCCTGAATGAACCTCTTCATACCCTTTTGTCTGTATACCTATATAGATATGTTTCTTAAAATCATTTATTGTCATCATAAAATCTAGATTACAATAGAATATAACTGAATTACTATTCATGTCTGCCTCTACACTAGCTATCATTCCCTTAGCTATATCATTCCATCTATCATCATATAAAGTAATTAGTACCTTACAACCTAATTTTTTTTTCTTCTTATTAACCCATTGATTCCGATAACTATTAATCCGAGATGCATAAATTTTTATCTATTTTTAACTCATTTGTAGCAGTCTTCCTTGCCAATGGCATACTAATAGCTTGATTGCCTAGACAACTAACTGCTTGTTCTCTATTATGCCTAAAAAAATTTGTTCTGATTTCAAATCATCCAGTTTGATATAATGTTCTTGGGTTAAGGATATTCAATCCTTCTGTTTGAAATCTATCAAATTCTGTTATGGGTGTATAAGTTCTTCTAACTGCACATCATAATTACTAGGTCTTCTACTAAATAATCTTGCAAGAATAGGTCTAGTATTACTGGTAGATCCATGTTCTTCTGATCTAATAGTTCTAGAAGGTCTTGAAAATGTTTGCAAAGTTGATTGTCAATTATTCAAACTAGTTTTTGTGATGGGAATTTTGACTCTCTTACTGGTCTTCTAGTAACAGTTTTGTTTCCTGTGGATTCTAGAGATATCTTACATATTTTCTCAGTAAGTTTGTTAAGATATCTTTGAATACTAGGAGTTGCAGATTGTTTATCTATTTTTTCGTGAAGCTTAACATGAAGTCTAATTATTATATTATTTTGTCTAATTATATTTCTATCTGACTAAGATTGCGGAATGTATGCACTATAACCTTATGAATCCTGGAGAGTTTTTGTATGCTTTACTGCTTCGTGATAAGGATTTGTCATTAACCTAGAGAAATATGTTTTATTTCTGGGAGAATTCTTTTATTTTCTCCAATAATCTCTTACAAAGATCGTATATAATTTTCAACTTCTTCTAATAATTTCTTAGTCTCTATTTCTCTGTCTGTAGGTTTATTATGGTCTAAGGATTTTCTTAGGTCTAAAGTATCTTTTTGACTAGGCAAATATTGTAATTTGGTTAGTTTCTCAAGCATGGCTAGATTATGATTCTTAATATAATCTAGTTTTTCTGATCTCTCTCTTAATATATGATTCTTTTCTGTAATAGAATCTACTAACGTATTTAAAAAGGTATTATATCTAGTCTGTTTATTAGCTAAATCTCATCCTAGATTAATAACTAAATCAATTAGAGTATTATAAACTGAATCTTTACTATGAAAAATATGTTTTGCGTCTTCTAAGTTTTAAAAGTTACACCTAATTAAATGTTTATCTGTACTAGTAACTCTTTTAGATTTCGTACCTAATTCTAAATCTAAATATTCTAATTTTAAGTACTCTATTTGGAGCTGTTTTATTAAATTTCTTTCTTGCTAGAAAGTTCTAAGATTCCTAATATTGCCATTAGGAAAATATGACTCTAAGGCTTTATATATTTCTTCTTCTTTTGATAATATTTCAAATAATTCTTATAAATATGTTACGTAATCTATTATCTGGCCAAACCAAATCGACAAAGAAAAAGCTGCAAGCAAAATTACAATGTATGCAATGTAAATTTTTATGTGTAGCCCCTACTCAGTACCTCCCCTTTGCTTATGTGTGTTTTTTGTCCCTTATTATTACTTTTTTATTTATTTTTATCATACCGAATTTTCCATTTAGGACATATTAAGGTGAGCCAAACTTTGTTCAACTTTTCTGCCGAACATAACAACTTTCCCCTTCTGGCATTCTAATGGCCTTCTCTCATTCCCTCGGCCTTGCTTGCCTATAGAGTCACTCATGAATACTAATAAATCTTAAAGCTTAGCTATTTGTTATGATATGCAAAAATGAAGGAAATTAAGAATGATTCCTAGTGTTTTAATTCATACTATACGATAGAAGAAAAAATTTCTTAGTTATATTAAATATTGAAGGGACATAAAATATACATAACAAGGGTTTTCGCTTTCGGGAATCCCTTAAAGAAAAGAGCGACTTACAAAGATATCTAACAAGCCTTCGTACAAGCCAATTTTACACACCTTCCTTAGTTTTTTACAAGATGTTTACAAATTATTTTTGGAAGAAAGGAGGTGAGGAGGAGAGTTGGAGCTTCAGCTCTCTGTTCTTTGATATCTTGGAGTCATAGAGGTCCTTGCTATTTGTAGGTAAATGATGGAGTTTCGATTCTTCAGTAATGATCAAAGTATTCCAAAGACTTGAGGGACATCTAGGAGTTTCTGAAATAATGGAGCCATCTTCTTGGCGTGTCTTCTTTTTATGGTGAGTCTCTTTTATGAGAATTCTTCTTCTTATTTTACGTGTCTAAATTATGCAGGGCTATGGAATCTAGGGATAATGAACACAAGGGTTCATTGTCTCCACTAATATCTTCATATGACATGTTATCTTTTATTTTTTTCTTTCTTATCTTCTTGAATCTTTGTTTCTATCTTATTATCTGTTATTGAATCTGACCCTTCTTTTGATAATGCATTCTTTAGTGATTGGGACACCTATTCTGCAATTATTGCTCTTAGGGATTGTGTTTTTTTTTCTTTATTAATTTCTTCTTTGGCTTAGAATGTGCTGGCATATTATGAAGTTCTTCAATTTGTTGAAGGATTTGAATAATCTGCATTCAATCTGTTCTTTCGACCTCTTCTTTTGCGATGACTAGGGGTGTCAAAAAATACCATATTACCGTACCATACCGTACCATACCATTACCATACCAAACAATACCGAAACTTGGTAATACTGTACCAAATTTTCGGTATTGTACTGTACCGATTTTTGATGGTATGGTACTGGTACAAAATTTTTATACCGTTGGTATACCATACCGTACCGAATATATTAAATATATATAAAATCTCATTTTTTTTCTCGTCTTTCTTTTTCATTTTCTAGGTCGTAGCCGTCTCTTCTTCCTCTTCCCTCTTCTCTTCCCGACCCGTCCTCTACTCCTCTTCCCTCACCTCCTACCGTAACCCCAATCCGCCTCCATCGATTCGAAAATCGAAACCCCCCCTCTTGGCCTCTACTCCAATGATCCAATCTGCCCTCCTCCACTGATTCGATTGTCGAAACCCAAAGTCGAAAGCCAAAGTCGAAACCCAATCGCCCTCCTCTACTCCAATCCGCCGTCTTCTACTCCAATCCGCCCTCCTCTACAGCGGCACAGCCCCCTCGATTCGAAAGTCAAAGTCGAAACCCATCGCCCTCCCTCACCCTCTTCTACTTCAGTCAGAATCCTTTCCCCCTCAAACCCAACCCAGTTCCATTCCCACCAATATCTCTATTCTCTACATCTTCACCTTTTCTACTCTTCTTCATCTTTACCGAATCAGATCTTCCGAATCACCGAATCACCGAATCACCAAATCTGGAAGGGTAATTTATTGTGCTTATTTCTTTGAATTTGAGCTTTCAATTTGATTGTTTCAATTACTGATAAACAAATTTGTGCTTTCAATTTGAGATTTTAATTACTGAAAATCCAATTTGAGCTTCAATTTGTGCTTAGTTTAGTTATTTGATTGTTTCAATTACTGATAATCAAATTTGATTGTTTCAATTTGAACAACAACATTATACTTAAACTTACATTCATCAAGATGAAAACCCATTTTGTTTATGCTTCAGTTGTTTGTTACAACTCTAATTGAAGGTTTTTCTATTGTTTTAGTCCTTGGTATTTGCTTGTAATTGCTAATTTGAAATCTTGAGAAAGATAAAGGAAAGTCCTATTCTCAATTGAGGGAGAAGGCAGTAGTGATAGCAGCAGAGATCGCGAGAAGAAGGGATCTTTGTTCTTGCTGCTCCTGCTCGATCTTATAATTTACGAGATATTAGCATGGGTGTCCTTCTAAAGCCTCTACCCTGGTCAGACAAGTTTGAGGAGCATATGCGAAGGTGATGAATTTAGATTCAACAAATTTGTTTTATCGGTCGTGCTAAGTATTATGTCAAAGCATTATTGCATTATCATAAACCTTGTTATGACTTATTATGTCAAAGCTATGTGTGCATTTATACTGGTTAACTGCAATTTTAACTTGATTGATTATTTGATTATATTAACTATTCCATCAGTGTCAAAGTAAGTTCAAACAATATTGTGAATCATTCTCTCATCAAGTTTGGTTTGAGATGTGAACTGTTATATATACACTTTAGAGTTTATTAGAATTTAGTTACAACCTACAACTAGAACATTTTAATGTTAATACTGGTTATAGACTTATAGTGATATAACAACTTGGTTTGAATGTATTGTTGTGTTTATTTTCGTGAATGTACGCTTCAGAAGTTTTGAAGCTGATAGAATGCAGTAAAGCTGATGGTTATGTTGATTTTCATGAATGTACCAAAGCTTATAGGTTTGTTTTCCCATTTTGTTTATGGTTCAGGATAATGTCTTTGTCACTGCTGTTGCTTCTATCCAATATCGGGCATAATCTGTTACTGCATCATTCATTGCTATATATGTAGCTAAGCAAGCATTGTCTCAGTCATTATGGTGCAAATTTTATCTGGATAGCCTAAAAAAAGGAAATAAATCATTAGTGCAGAATATGCAGTAATGACATATCCAGCTTAGCTAGTTTGGGTCATGTATGGTCTTGACAATTTTGTTTGTTCAATAGGTCTATCACTCTAGTTTTGTGGATGAAGGAGGAGTTAATAGAGCTTGTGGGTGCCCTCTCCTTCCTCTAAAAACCCATATCAAGGGTCCTGCTCCAATTGCTGATCAAGGTATTCCATTTTCTTATCTTAACAAAATTATTCTTGTGTTGTATTCCAATTGTTTGTTAACTTTTTCATTTTCATCCATCCAGAAAAGCATGACATTGTTGATGAAGCAATCTCTTTCTTTCGAGCAAACGTCTTCTTTAGAAACTTTGACATAAAAAGCTCGGCTGACAAGCTCCTTATTTACTTGACATTTTATATCAATGTCACCTTGAAAAGGCTTGATGGTTGCAGAACACTGGCAGTTGGGACAAAGGCTATTATCAATTTGGGCCTCGAGAATGTTCCTCTACCTGGAGAAACAGGCTTCCCTTTTCCTGGACTCTTCACTCTTCCTCAGTCTACTGATGAAGCTGGTATGTTTCATTTTTTATTACTTTTTTATCATTTCCCTTCAATTATTTACTGTTTCAATGAAATTTTGACACAAAAATTTTCTTATGTAAGGAACTATTTGGCTGTTAATGTTGCTCTTTGGCTGTATGGGTGTTGTTGTGGTGCAAACTAGTAATTATGAATAGCTATATTTAGACCACTCCTTAGAAGTAGGAGGTAGTTTCACAGATTTTAAAAAAAAATGATAGATTAGTAATTTAACCTACATTAGTTATGGACTAACCTATTATAATCTGTTACTGCTCTCATACCTTTGTATTTGCATTGCTACCTATTTTCTTGTTATACAGACTAACCTAGCTTTCTGTTAAAATAAATTCAGGCAGATATTTATAACAGTGGTACAATTGATTACGGAGAGTTTATTGCTGCAACCCTGAATCTAAACAAAGTTGAGAGGGAGGACAATCTGTTTGCAGCCTTCTCATATTTTGACAAAGATGGCAGTGGCTACATTACTCAGGATGAGCTGCAAAAAGCCTGTGAGGACTTTGGTATAGGAGATATCCGGCTTGATGAGGTGATTCGCGAAATAGATCAGGACAATGTAAGTCATCAAGTTGTGTACAGAAAGAACATATTACAAACTGTATACTTGGTGTGTAAATTTTTATAATCTCAATTCCAGGATGGTCGAATTGATTACAATGAGTTTGTGGCAATGATGCATAAAGGAAACACTGGTCTAGGCAAGAAGGGGCAGCAAAACAACTTGAGTTTTGGTCTTAGAGAGGCATTGAAGATTGGTTAAATTGATTAGGTAGGCTTACTTTTTCCACTTATCTGGAATGCTCATAGACTTGTTTGTGCTTATACAACATTTATTTCTAAGAATTCCTTCTGGTATTATCTTTCACGTTGCATGCACTTCCTTTGGTGTGCTTAATGGAAGTATAATTCTTCCATGGTCTTCATTTTTCTCACCCAGATATCTTCCTTCTTTTGATATAACCGGCCAAAAATAGACTCAACATTTTCCAATTGATTTCAAACTGTTGCTGTTTTCAAATATTATGATACATTGTACTAAATTCAGCAAGCATGAAAGGAACTTTAGAACTTAAAATATGGTACGTCCATATTTCTTGATGTCCGGTACAACCATGGTACTACCATTACCATACCAATATTTTGGTATTACCGAACTCGGCAGTACCAAAATTTTGGCACGGTAATGGTAGAGAAATTTGTGTACCAAGTATTTTGGTACGGTAGACGGTAGAGTAATTTTTGTACGGTACGGTACGGTATACCACCCCTAGCTATGGCTTTGCCCTTATTCTGGCTTTTTGGCAAAGCCATAGCCATCGACGGATTTGATGTGTCTTTACCGGTAGTCTTCTGCTCCGTACTAGCCATTGGAATTTTAGCCCAAATGGTATCTTTTGTAGCATTCACATGGGCATGCTCACCAATCTCACCCTTTTGATTTATAACTGAGGATACACTCTTTGGAGGAAACTTAGTATGGAATAAATTTTTTTGTAAATCAGATGTCTTCTTATGAAAAAACTGCTTTTCGTGGATCAAACTATTAACATTCTCATTTAATTCTTTAACAATTCTTGTCATAGCTTCGCAATGATTGCAAAATAAAATTTTCCTTGTTCTTCTCTAGCTACTGAATAGTCTAAAGGTGCTTCATAAAAAGGTCTTAAGGAGGGAGAAACAAAAAATTTAAGTCCTAGATGCTTTCTGGCTACATCTAATGCTTCTGACAGGTTATTAAATTCCTTATAAAATGAATCTCTAAAACCTTTAATTCTATCTATGACTTCTATCCAAGTATGAAAGACTCCTGTTAAATTTCTTTTTAAGACAACATAAAATTTAAAATTTCTTTGTATCTGATTAAAGAGTTTTGATAGTGCATTGATTGCTGCAAGAAAATATTTCTGATCTTTATTATTAAATGCAATCCAAAGATTACCTAAAATGCATTTCTGTTCTTTATAAACTGAAATATGAGAAAAGGTCTTAAAATATATATTGCCATTTGGAAAAAAAAAAAGATTAATTCTTGATTCCCAAATCTAAGGCGTTCTTGTCTTGGTCTGGCTACCATGGTCTGATTGGATGCAAAATTATTTGATGGTAAACCTGGCCTGGGAGGAGGTCTCTCCATCTGCACATGATTATTAAAAAAGTTCATAAGATCAATGTTCAAATAAAGCGCAGATAATTTAAGAAGATGATCAATTCTATTAGTAATTAGCTTTCATTTAACAAGTACTTCATTTCCTTCTTCATAAGCATCAAATTGATTTTTTAGTTGATAAATTTTTTTTTCATATATACGATTAATACTTCTACTGAATGCTTTTATAGAACAGATTTGAAGGAATTCAAATGAAGAAAAATCTAAGTCTGTGTAATCATGAAAAGGGTCAGGAAAATTAGCAAATTTCGGATGAACGAGGTCCACCATGGTTACAAGTGCACTCTGATGGACAAGGCGACTAAGAGTGTCAGCAATAGTATTAGTAGTTCCTTTGATATGAGCAATGCTAATATGTGTTCCTACGGCAGAGCATCGGTCAATAAAATTTAACCAACGTCTTCTTGAACTTCGTTTACTGTCTAAATTCATCTTATTATGGAAAGAAACAATTTCTTCACAATCAGTTATGAGAGTAATTTCTTTTTTAGAAATAATAAATAACTCAAAACTATCTACTGCATATGAAATTGCAAGAAGTTCTACATCAATACTACTAATGTTACATTTACCTTTATATTTATGGCTAGAATATCTATAGATTCATTCTATATCTCGATCTAAATATTTGTTTTGTTTATCAATAAGAGTGGCTCCCCACCCTGTATAACAACCATCTGCTATAAACTATTAAATAGTTTGTATCCAATGGTATGCATAATTCAGGAAGATCCTTCATTGGCTATTTATTTGCTGGACTAGTTTAATATCTTCTTGATTAAAATTTCTTTGGCCTTTTGTGATGTTTTTGCATATATAGGGCCTGCTTATTTTCCTAAATCTTTTATAAAAGGTTGGGCATAGTTAACTAGTTCTGAAAATTGTTGAATTTGTAGTAAGGTTTATCTGGGAAATCTAGTGCCTTTTGTGCTATATGTGGCTGAAGTTTTATTTTTCCTTGGCCTATAATTTCTCCAAGGAATTCTATGTGAGGTTTAAATTGTTGCATCTTCTTTTTGCTTACAATTAACCCATGATTAATAAATTCAGAAATAATGATTTGTAAATGACCACGATGTTCCTGTCTAGTTTTACTAAAAACTAGAATATTATCTATATAAGCTACATCAAACTTTTTATGTTTTAAAAATATACTAGGTTTACCCATGGGCACATGCCTATGACACGTCTTTGGAATGATGCAGCATATGAAAAACCCTATAAACAGTAAAATATACCATATAATTCTTGATATTTTCAAAGAGTACGGGATACATTTACTTTCCAGCATTTTGGATGCATAAATTTAAATCTTCCATCATGGAGTTTACGTAGCGCAAGTTTGAATAGTAAGACAACAATTAGTTGTAAATAAAAGTCTATTTTTCTATCAGCATATGTTGAAAAATAATTATAAATAGGGTGTAAAATCAAACTTCTTAAAACTTTGAGGTTGATGGTGCAAAATGATGAAATTTAACTTTTAAGAGGATATTTGCTACTTTCAGTGCAATTTTAGAGGTTGAAATTTATCCAAGTGAATATTCATTTAAATCTCCATTGCATTTGAAATCGATTAGGGAACTCAGTGATTTTTCTACATGGGCAATCAAAAGAAGCATAAAAATATAAAAAATCAGGAAATTTAGAAACCTATAATATGAAAATCTATATTTTTTACTATAAAGCGCGCGCGCCGAGAGAGAGAGAGAGAGAGAGAGAGAGAGAAAGATCCATTTAAATCTTCTATTGTATTTGAAATCAATCAGAGAACTCAGTGAAATTTTCTACATGAGCAATCAAAGAGAAGCATTAAAAACCTGAAAAATCCGGAAATTTACAAACCTTAAATATGAAATGTAAAATTTTGATATATATAGAGAGATATATATGAATACGTGAAGAGAGGAGAGAGAGATAGTTATAAAATAAGGAGGATTTTTGTTTTGGAGAAAAAAATAGTTTTGGAGGGAAAACTTTTGGAGGAAAAATGTCTTTTGGAAGGGTGAATGTGAGCTATTAATTTTGTTTCAATGGAAGGAGAGCCACTTGATAGCTTTTTTTCCAAATTGCACTGTGATTTATTATATAGATCATCCATTTTTCGTTGAAAAATAGATGGTGCATTCTTGACGCAAATTGGTATTACGAGCCATTCGAAATGACCTTCTAGGCAAGTGAATGATGTCCATTCTACACTTTCTAGATGCATTCTTATTTTCCAAAACCCTGATTTTAAGTCAAATTTAGTAAAAATTGTACAACATTGAATCTGATTTACTAGTCTAGATTTTTCTGGTATATTATAACCATCATCTATTGTATTATCATTTCTTCTTTTATAATTAATAACCATTCTACTTTTTCCTTTAACTATTTCACTATAAATTCTTACTATAAAAGCTGTTGATCTATGCAAGCTTTCAGATCTTCTAATTACTCATAATTTTAAAAGTTTTGAATTATGCATTTTAAAATCTTGTTAGTCTTGATTTATTGAATTAATCTTAGCCATTCTAATCTTATATTCAGGATTTATTATATTAAGTTTGCATACTATCTTATCTTTTTCCCAGTATCTTAATATATCTTCGCCTAATATTCCTATTTTTCCTATTTTCAAAATTAATTGTTCTATTTCTTGTTCGCATACTAAAGTATAATATAACTGTTCTAAGTTTATAAATTCAATTTGAATGTCTATATTATAATCATCAACTTCTATGTCTTGTTCTATTTCTTCTCATGTTTACACTTGCATTCTTTTTCTGGAAATAATTTATTAGTTGTCATGCCCCGCTTCCCAATATACGGAAACACAAACACGTTACAAGTATTCCAACTTATATCATTCATAAGTTGTACAATTATAAGCTCAACAACACATGTACAATAATGATCACAAGAGTATAATAAAATAACCAATGTTCGAGATACAAGAATTTCGGGTCAAAATGCATAGGAATACAATGTACTGAAAGAAATACAATGCAATAAACTGTTTGATACGATAAGCTAGATAAGATAGCGATTGAAATAAAACAACAGGAAGTAGTAATGATGCAACAACGATTGTCTAGAAAGTATGTTTGTCATTATCTGGAGTTTTTTTTTTGGGGGGGGGGGGGGGGGGTGGTCCATTAGAGCAAGCTTCAGAAAGTAAGTAGCAACAAACAGTATAATAGCAAGATAACCAGATATAACATAGAGGTAACATGAAATAACAGTGCAAATATTGGAGTAGCATGATCATATAAGATGTGCAAGTAACAAATGTAAATGGGTGTAAAAAAGACTTCAAGGTATAATCAATCGGTAACCAAGGATCATGTAATCAAGAATTATTTAATCAATAATCAGGAATCATGTAATCAAGAATCATGTAATCTAGAATCATTCTTAGTGTCAATCTTAACTCTATCAGTTTCATTAACCTATCTAATGCATGCAATTTTGTGTCTCATACCACAAGTTCTGGTGCATATCAATCAAGTGACATTTGGACTTAAGTGGTGAATTCTATAATATTATGTACTAGGGACTTCTGGTAATAGTATCAATAAATAAGACATGTAATCAAGAATCATTATTCCATGAAACACATGCCCCCTTCCGAGTATACTCCTCTATATTGTCCACTACTAAGTTGTACCCTTATAATCGCGGCTTGTTATTATTTTATTATAATTAATCATGAACATGCAGTCGGTACGACTATTGGAAACGATATCAAGATAGTTAATCAAGAATCAGGGAAGTCAAGAGGAGAAAACAAGTACATGTATCAAGGGTAGTGATCATGAAATTATCAAGTGGTATATACAAATCCATGATATAAAGAAAATCTATCAACCTATTATATCGGTATAAGTTGTTAACACAAAAATTACAAGTTTTATAGTTAAGGTATACTAACTACAATATGGATAGTAGTACATGTCTACAATAAAACTCAGTTTTCCACTTCCATAAATCTAGTTTCGTCAGAGATTCTAGAAAGTAGACTCTCTCCCGAATCCAATGCTTACTTATACGCTACATACTAAGGACAATAGCTAGGTCTATCAGTCAATTCTTTACGGGTCTCGTACACATGCAATATTATGGAATTTAGATGTTACAGTACTAAAACATCAATATCTCACAATCTATAAATCGGATTGTAAAACCATTAATGTTCTGGAATCTAGATTCAAAGGGCTACGATTTTCATGCATACGGTTATAAATTATATTGCATGAAACTGGATCAAATTCTCAATACAAGCTCGGGTAAACGTAGAGCCTAAAACTGAATATTCGATAAAATGATGAATCAACGGTTCAATACTCGAATCAATGACAAGACATGACAAAGAAAACTATTATTCCGATTTGCCGATGAATCAATAATAGAATTCCTTGATATACGATAACCAATACAAAGAACTACTTGCGAGAGTTCAAGAAACGCTGGCCTTTATTGACAATTACGAACGCGAACGATCAACGAGAAAAAGATAAGCACTATGCCAACTCAGGTTGTATTTGCTGTAGGGTGTTGGGATTGGCTCTGTGCAGCGATGGTGAGCAGCGAGGTGGAGTTCGGGTGATGGCTCGGAGCTTGGTTGTTTATGTTCGGAGGTGGTGGAGGCCGCAAGACGGCTGTCGGGGGTGCTCGGGTTGGAGAGTGGAGCTTCGGACTGCTGGAGGAAGGTGGGGCAACAAGTGTTGGAGAAGGTGGTGTTGTGGGTGTGGTTGTGTACGAGGAAAGCTTCGGTCATAGGGTTCTTGGGTTTTGATAATGGCAGCATGGAGAAGAGGTAGTGAGGGCTAAGGTGTGGAGGAAGATGGTGGAGCTGCAGGATTTTTGCGAAGGGGAAAGGAGATCTTGGTGTTTGTGGTGTCGCGTGTTCAATGGAGAATGGAAGCAAGGAGGGCTCGAGATGAAGCTTGGAGTTGCGGTGTTCAGGGGAGCGGCCGAAGATGAGTGGAGAAGCCTTCGAGCATCGTGTGCATTTTGACTGTGCATTAGACTTAGGTCATGGCATACACCGACACTTGTTTGACATCACTTTTCCTTTTGCATCAAATATTTGTTGTTGAGGTTTGGAATCTCTATATTATGGCATAGCAAGGATCTCTGTATTATAGCATTACATCAGTTGTATTCAAATGACGTGCCCACAGGTTTTAGTTGCAGGTTGGCTGATCGCGGAGCCGGGAACTCGAGCTACGAGGAGCATTCATGTAGAGATTACCGATCGATTGTAATATGTAGAATATCAATGTAATTCATGATAAAACATTTTATTGTAATCATTAGATACTGTAATAACAACTGTGGTAATTAAAGTTTTTAATTCCCTGTGATATGTGGTGTTGTGACTCATTTGAAGGAAAGATTCTGGCTTGTGTCGTGGGTTCCAGCTATCGGAAACTCGGGGCGCTACAATGGATATCAGAGCCGACTTCAAATTGTAGTCTAACACAACAAGAAATTAGACTTGGATGCCCTAATTAGAGCCGGGTTTAGTTCGATAGTGGGATGATCGTAAATCATATTATCGCATTTTGCAACTTATGATTTTTCCTATGTCTGAACTAACCCCAGTATAATTTTTCATTTACTAACTGTTGTGGTGCAACTCGATGTCAAGGAAAAAAATTTTCAACCGGATGTCAATGGAGGCAATCTTGCAACTGGATGTCGGGGAGGCAAAATTGCAATCGAATATCCAGAAAGCAAACCTGCAACTAAATGTCGAGGAGGCTAACCTGCAACCAAATTTCCAAGAGTCAAGCATGCAGCCGGGCGTCAATAGAGGCAAGCCCGCAACGAAAGAGTCGAGGAAGAAGGCAGAGGAGCCGACGGTGGTGACCTCGATGTCGAGGTGTGAATTCAACAGGATGTATCAACTGAGAGGAGAATTCATGGAGGTCAACAGGGACCGGATGCCTCAAGCCGAAGTTACAGGCGAAAATCCAAGAAGCGATGTTCCAGATGGTCGAGTTATTCAAGCACCTTGCAGATGGAAGAACTACTGGTGAAGTTTATTAGGCTTAGTGCCTCGCCTTGAGAAGCAACATTTTTCCTTATAGGAATGATGGATGGACCGGGGTGGATGCGCATCAAGCACCACGAGTGAACCAGGCTTGACTCGAGGTAGTATACACTGACGACATAGTCAATCGACTCAAGGACGCGGTAGTATTCCCCCAGATCGACCTACAGTTGGGCTGCCATCAGGTTTCTGACAAGGATGATGAAGTGCCAAAGACGAAGAAGGATCATGCCAAGCATTTAGCAGGAACGTCAACAAGCTGTACGGAGACTGAATCAGCATTTCTTGGCTTCGCTCTTTTTCTAAGGAGGGAGTGGCCACCGACCCGGAAAGGAATTATCAAGGCGTGAAGAAGCATTGCTGGTGGACAGGAACGAAGCAAAACATTGCTAACCTTGTGGTATTGCTGGTACTAGAAGGAACTAGAAAATTAAGACCTTAAGCCTGATGACTGATGCGGTCGTTGCCTACTCCAGAATGGAAAAGAGGAAATATCAGCAGAAATCTCATCGGTAAGTCGGCAGAAGTACGCTTCGAAGGATTCTGATGTTTTGGGGAGTACCAGTATTGACAACTTTCGATGAGATTGCAAGTTTACATCGCAGTGTCGGGGGAAACTACGTGAGACTATGGGGATGAGAACCGACTTTAACAAAGCTTTTCATGCACGGGCAGATGGGCAAACGAGAGGAGTCACACTAAATGCGAGGAGGCACCGAGAGAAAACATCAAGCACTTTGGAGGGACTAGTTCATCAAGGGAGCCACTTGGGAATCTCAAGGCGGGTGAGGAATGTGTTCCCTCAACCTTCTAATCAGTGTGATTGTTTTACCTCTCCACTCAGCGTCGTTATAAGGACAGAATGATTCTAAAGAGGGAGTAATGTAAGACCCCGCAAAATAGTATATATCTATTTTGTATTTTTAATCCATGCACGATTAAGAGTTGCACATTTAATGTATTTTTCTCGATTTTAATTGAGTAAGTATTGAAACATATTATTATTCGATGTGTTTTGAACTCAACGAAGGTGCAATTGTAGAATCGGAGTTGAGGTATCTTCTCTATTAACTCGTATATTAGTCTTAACTATAATTGAGTTAGGACGTATAATATTGAATTATTATTTCGTATGGTGATAATACGATTTCATGTGTGTTATTACAAATTGTATGTATAAATTATTTGTGTGTATTTCAATTTTTATTGTGTGATTTTAATTAACCTAATTAACTCATTTAAATGGACTCAAACTAGACTTAAACTAGAACCAAGAACCCAACTTGACCCAATTTGACTCTATACTTGTAGTGTAGTATGTCATGTAACAAAACAACAACAAAATAATAATTTGGGCATGCATAGTGGCCGACCAAATGTGGAGGGAAAGAATAGAGTTTTTAATTTTTGAACAGGGAATTTAGGGTTTCTTGGGGAGGTGCAAGGAGCACTTGAGTGTGCATGAGTTCCCAAGCCCTTTGTTCTTTCTTGCACTCAACATCCACCTCTCTCTTCACCAATGCAGCCCTCACACTCTCTCTTTTCCCCTAAATCTGGCCAAATTTATCCCCTACCCCTCTATTTAATCCCCCCATCTCATCCTAACTCTATTTTCTCATTTCTACTCCAACTTTAACTAATATCTCCATTCTAAACCAAGTCAAATCCCCCTCCTACACTTTATTTTCTATTTTGGAGGGAAGAAGGACAAGAAGGAGCCAAGGAGAAGCTAAGGAGGAGCCAAGGAGTGAAGCACTTGGAGCAAGAAGGGCCAAGGAAGCTAGGAGTTCGAAGTTAAGAAGCAAATTTCTATATTTGACAAGGTGGGTGTTTCTAAATATGTAATTAAGTGGTATAAATTCGTTGCATGCTAATTTATTAGTGGAAAACTAGATAAAAACACAGTAAAGAGGTAAACTGAAAAGCATTTTAGGTCTGGATGTTATAAGTCAAAAATTACTTTGAGTTTGAAGTTGAAAATTTAAAAGTAGACTCTTATGCATGTTATGCACCTTGCATCTAAATTTAATAATTTTTGAAATTTATTTGTTATTTTAATTAAATACGAACTTGAACTCTCACTATGATTTTCCATTGCTCATAAATCTGTAACCACTTAAGATCTATTGCTGAAATTTTAATGTGTTTCTAATATGTATTAAGTGACTGAATATAAAATTTTATAATTTTTGGACAACGTTTGCTATTTTTATAAAATCCAAAACCACGAGCTGTTCTGAAAAGAAAAGGCAGAGTGAAGATGATCTGTTCTGTTTTTAGCTAATCTTCAAGAAATCATAACTTGAAAAATACATGATATAATGACTTTAAATTTAATTATGTTCTGTTACAAGGTATTTAGAATATATGTTTCAAATTTTATGAAGTTTAGAGATCATTTGATATTTAAAAAAATATTTTTATGTTAGCACGAGTTAGTGGTTGCTCTGTTATGGAAATTATTGCATGCATATTAAAGAATGACTTATTTGACCACCTAAACAACTTAATCTAAAGAAGTCTGTGACTAGAAAGTTTTAGTTGACACTGATCTTTCCGAAATGTCTAACAACTCATGATTTGGATGAGTACACGAATTATAATGAATTTTTGTAAGTCACAACAGAAACACACAGATTAACAAAGCTTACTGTTTTGCACTATGCCAATAAAATTGAGTTTGAACTTGTAGAATCTGAGTTTTAAGTTGTTGTTGTGGGTCCTAAATCATGTTGTAGATGTGGGAATGAGTTAGGACTTAAATTATCTAAATTTTCATGTTATGAGTATCTCATATGTGCTTGTAGACCTACAATATAGACAAGTTTGTTCACAATTTTGAAGTAGGAATTGATATGAATATTTATGTATTGTTGTTGATCACTTTGGGATGAGATTCATGCCCTACTTGTGCTTGTGATTGCTGTCTACTTTGACTAGAATCATGGGGAGCAACCGATCGCGTTTCTTTGAAGAAACAGGACCAGAAACAACCTCGTTTCGGCATGAACGCTAATGGTATGCTTGCTGTTTGAAAATGTGATTTTCCATTTTTAGAACTCTTTTGCACTCTTTTTGAGTATTCTTGGTGTGGAATTTATTCCTATGATAGTGTACCCATGTTGGGCGACATTGGTTAAGTATTGTGACTCTAGGAATAAGTCAATTTGGTATATCTAGTCGGGTAGAATAAGGACCCGTGTCGCATCGAACGCATGGGAGGAGACGACTCGTAAGTCGACGTGCTCACCGTTCATGGATGGATTCTATAGTTGTGTTTGATGCTACCACTTGTCGAGGACCGTGGAGCGTGAGGATAGCGGGAGCAATGTGTTTGGGTCGGGCCAAGGTTGCGATATAACTCCAAGTGTAGATGGCGGTTGTGGCGATCGACGGAGTCGGTTCGTCGTTAGTTCGGGCCAAGTGTCGGCCGAGGTAGGCCAACTCTTGGGCCAGATTTGAGGGCTAGGTTGAGCCCCATTGTGGAATGGGATAGATCCTAATAATGAAAAAGGTAATTAACTAGAAAAGAGTTGACATGTAGAACTTAACTAGTGGTTCATAATATACAAAGTTGTTCTAAGTTAGGACATGAAAGTTGATAGATCGCCTAACCAAGAGTATTAACTAAAATGAATTAGACCTAGACTTGCTTTTATAATTCACAATGAGATAACAAAAAAAGGAATAGAGATTGATTAGAGTCTTGGAATAATTAGATGATTGGATAAAATAAAAAGCTAGTAATCGTATTATTAACCTCACTCTCAATCTTGGTCCTAGAGTAGGTTAGCCCTTGTACCTTGGGTTTGCCGTGTTGTAGGACTAGATCGAGTCTTGGTTGAATGTAAGGACAGACATTAGCGAGTGGTGTTCGCCTGTCAGGGGGACGCGTGGCGTCATCACACCTGACCAAATCCTAAGTTTGTTTAACGCGGGCAGGAGACTTGGAGAAAGGCCCAACTGGGGAGCGGCTCAGAGGGAAATGCTCTAATATCTTCGGTCGGAGTGTCTTTATATCCGTAATAATCTTTGAGGAGGTCTGTAGTGGCAGCAACGTCTCGACTGCAAGTTCTGGTCTAGTGTAAAGACGAGGGTAACGGAGTTGGGAAACCCTATATCCATCAGGTCCTATGTTGATCAATGCAGGCTGGAGGCTTAGAGAAATGCCATGAGAGCGAGACTGTAACACCCCATTCATTTATTTATTTTTTTAAAAACTAGATCTCTAAATTCAATTCTATCAATTTCTCTATCACTTTAAACATAAACTAAAATAGGTATAGTTCAAATAAAATTTTGGCAGAGTCTCCCCTGAAATTTCTGCCCCGAAACACAAAAAGCTTACGGAATTCTGCTCTAAATTCCGTAGCTCACAACACAGGCAATATAATCATGGGCTCCCCAGGCCAAAATAAGCAGAATCATACAGGCAATATAAATATCATGCTCTGGGGGCCAAACTCATAACAGAATATCAAATATTAAATAAAAACCATAAATTCCTTTGAAAACATATAAGATTTTTGTAAAGATTTAGGAAAACCTTTTTAAAAAGCCAACCACAGAACCCAATACTCCACAACGAGGTGAGTACGGGCTTTCTTACCTCATCACAGCACTATGTCCATATACTTTTACCATAATACAAAATAATAGATCAACTATTCACATTTCTACATATACTAAGTACATAAATAATAGATCAGCTCCAACAAAGTACAAAATCTATCTCTATACTACCTCACCATGCTGCTAGCAACCTGCAGAAGAGTTAGGGTTGTCCACCTTCAAGGAAAGACCCCCTAACCCCCAGAAAACAATAGGGGTTAGCCATTTCTGGTGTGAGTATAATTATTAATCTAATAAATCATCAAATTGTATAAGGAAAATAAATTAAACTTACAAACATCAAGATAAGAAGATGCAACCTGAAATCTGAACATAAAAACATCACCAATATGATGTTATATCAAAATACTCTTCAAATCTGTATCCAACTATATAATTATCCATAACCTCACACATTTCACTATATGCTTCACACTAACCTCATATATATCCTTATTTTACATTTACATAATACTAATTCACATACAATCCATTACTTATCAATTTGAATTCATCTTCCACAATTATCGTCACATCACCAATTCTTCATTTATAAATATATAACCACAGGATGCTACTACATATTTCTTCATTTTTATTTAGCCATGCACTCCATTTACTTGCATTATATCAACAACTCACTTACTCATCCTGGAAGTGGTGCCAAGGCAGGTAGTTCCCACCATTTCCATGGAAATAGCGGGCGAGTAGTTTCCCGACACACTTCCAAGATACATAAACTCATATCACAACATACTTTCTTTAATAACCATTTTCGTAACCACTCTCATAATACAGGTAGTTATTTTATTGTATTATATCAAGTATCACATCATAAACATATGCATCTATTCTCATAATATCACATTCATTCATGCCTTATGACACAAATATAACATCTCATTGCCCATTGCAATTACTCACATTTCATCACATCATTAACATATCACTTATTGAATACTCATTCTTATCGCATCAAAAGCATGTTTTACAACTCATTCTCATCCCGTTATATCATTTAGTTATTACTCAATCTAATTAATAATTAACTTACTTTCATCTTCACTTGTATCTCAAGTTACCATTAATTTCACTTTCATTCTCATCAATTTCTACTCCATATCCCAAACATAGTTTGGGCAATCACATATCACACCCCAAAGCCGATAGCTTGGGTATTAATCACCACACCCCAAACACATAGTCTGGGTAATATCACATCACATCTCAAGCCGATAGCTTGGTCATTAATTACTTCAATTACTTTTCATCTTCACTTTACTTAATACTTTATTTCCATTAACCATTACCAATATCATGCCAACTCACCCTGCGAATTATGTCAAAGCAGGTAGTTCCCACCATTTCCACAGAAATAGTGGGCAGGTAGTTCCCCGACACAATTCCAAGGTGTAACAACTCATATCATACCGTATTTTACTTTAATAATCACTTTCATAATACAACTACTTCATACTATTCATATTAACACATGTCTGTTTTACTCTTTTCATTTTAAATTAACCACATACTGCATTTCATCCACAACCACTTTCTTTCACATTCACAATTCACTTTCCACTTTCTTTACTCTCACATTATTATTTACACTTAGTTATTTTATTAGTTTGTCGACAGTGAGCCACAGTATCCCAACATACTGAAAGCTGACAGCCCAGTAAACACGCGGCCCGATGCTCACACAGAGTCTTACTCATCCGAGGCTACGTCTTCCTCCTAGCCGAACTAGCGAGGGAACCACTAACCCCAAGTAGAACTTGGGTACTTCCTCCCAGCCGAAGCCAAGAGGGAAAAATCACTGAAAAACCACTGACCCCAGGTAACCTGGGTACTTCCTCCCAGCCAAAGCCAAGAGGGAGAAACCACTAACCCCAGATAAACTGGGTACTTCCTCGCGATAGCTATCATCGAGGGAAAATCGGGCCTCAAGCCGATAGCTTGGGCAATAAAAATCACTTACCCTAAACATAGTTTGGGTCCACTTACCCCAAGCCGGTCCTTGGGTGTTAGGAGGTCTAGCCCAAACCCCCAGGATTGCTGTAGGTACTGGTCAATAAAACCATCGACCAGTGAGCCACAGTATCCCAACATACTGAAAGCCGACAGCCCAGTAAACACGCGGTCCGATGCTCACACAAAGTCTTACTCGTCCGAGGCTACGTCTTCCTCCTAGCCAAACTAGCGAGGGAACCACTTACCCCAAACATAGTTTGGGTATTAGGAGGTCTAGCCCAAACCCCCAGGATTGCTGTAGGTACTGGTCAACAAAACCTTCTGTTATTAGCATTAATCATTTCATTTTTTCAGCTTACTTTATCACACAAGCATTTCACTTTTGATTCACGAACCAGTCATGTCTTTGACTTTAACCACGTGAATTAATAACACATTTTATTAGCACGTATCATCTTATCTTTTATCTTACCATTTGATGCATATCTGTTGCTCACGATATTAATCATCATATCATTATACCACATTATGCATACAACCTGTCATTCAACATATAAAACCATCATATCATATTATTGCATAATAATAATGCTCCAAAATATTTATTTTTCCATAACATCCCATATTAAGAATACCAAGTTATTCATTACCTCATTGTATCATATATAGGCATACGCCAAGTTATAACATTAATAAGAGAACTACATTAGGTTATTCCATATCGTAAAAGTATCAAAATGTATACTTCATCACATTATAATATCATACTATTGCTCTTTAATTCACTTCGAACATAATTATAATGCAAACATAAATCCACTTACTAATTTCATCAATTATCACATCACGAGTCAATATCATGATATATATATATCACAAACATACACCACACATGCGGGTTTCCAAGAAAAAGGGGCCAAAATCACTTATTTCGTCTAATTAAATCTCATAATATCCAATTATAGCATACTAGCTCATACACCATGTTCCATGTAAGTAAAATCACCTATAAGGGCCTATATGCCCCAAAACATGCACAAAACATGCACTATAAATACACGGGTTTCCAAAACATGAACAAAATCACTAATTTCATCTAATTACATCTTATAACATCCATCCATAGCATGATAGCTCATACACAAGGCTCCGCATATACCAAATTACCTATATCGGCCTATATATCCAAAAACATGCACGAAACATGCACGGGATAAAAATATGCATAAACAATTCAATATATTTAGTTTTTATACTTCAACAAATCACATTAACCCATAATATAGGTTTTATATACTTAAAATAGTTAATTTCACCAATTATCTCAAAAACCCATTTCGGACCCTTAAAAATCCATATTTTCATTGAAAATCGATTTTTGGCATAACTTCTCCAAAATATATCAAAAAGCCACGAAATTCGGTCACAATATAAAATATTTATAAATACAATATACTCACCCAACGGATCGAGAATTCGATGTCCCACGTCCTCCTGGTAGCCAGTCGAAGTTCAACTTTTTCCACCTAATTGGAAAATTATAGGACCGATTAGCATAAAACTCAAAACTCGACCTACGGACCTCCAAATTTGAATCCGTCTTCACCCACACGTCACAAATGACATAAGTAGGTGAGCTACATCGATAGATTTCGAATTCGGGTCCCAATACAAAACTTACTCATCGATCGGAAGAACCTTTTAAGGGAAATCCCCAAATATCTACTTGCTTTCATCTAATTCTCCTAATTTCTCAAATTAGGGTTAAATAATAGTAATTAAACTCAATGACACCTCCGAATCTAACAAATTCTCTCCTAAATCTCGCTCGGGTATTTCACCGAACACCCGGCGTGCACTTTTAACCTATAGTCTATTTCACTCAATTTAATTGAGCTTAAGCCTATAAAAATCATCCTAAATTCATATTAATACTTTCATAATATTCTACACCCTCATATGCATTTTCTACAATTATTAGGATCGAGTTTCCTACCCGATTTCATAAACCCTAAAATCCGAGTTTATGCCAAAATCACCACTCCCCATTTTCACCATGATATGCATAATTTCTAACTCCTAATATGTTCTATATGTTCTCTACATCTCCCTACATCAATTTCTAGTAAACGAAATGAAAAGCATACAATTTAATAACCTAACACACACTTTCTTATACCTTATTGGAATCCTCTGGAAAAACCGATACCACCACATGGAAGAGCACTTAAAGTTCTCCTAGAAACCCCAAAAGATTAAAGCTTGGAGGTGGAGATTGGATGGGTTATTCAAAACCCTAATTGATTTTCCAGGGGGGGGTTTCAGTTTCGGTCGGCCAGAGGAGAGGAGGGGGAGAAAGAATAGAGGAAAATGGCATTTTTGCAATTTTTTGGGTTTTTAATAAGGTTTGGGTTTGGGGTTATGGGCTTTAGGCCCAAATACTTAAGAAAATGACCCAAAATAGGTTATTTCAGCTCGATTTTAAGAAGTTTACAACCAAAAGCCACAAACTAAAAATTCTAGTATTTCACTAACCCCCTATAATGCATAAACGCCCCAAAAAATTTTCGGGTCGAACTGGATTCGTCTCCTCCGAGAAAACTCATCTCAAAACTCCTATATTTTCAATTTTTCCCATTTACCCCAAAATATCAATTTAATCATTCTAATACTAATAAAATCAATTAATAGGGATAAATATACTCAGAAACAGATTTAAAAATAATTTAAATCAAATAATTGAGGAATAAAAAAAAAAAGATGTTACAGAGACTCTATGGGAAAGGCTCTATGTCCTTCGATAAGGAGCCCTAGTGTCCGTATATCAACTTTTGGTGAGGTTCGAAAAGGCAGACGACCGCAATTTACTATGGGTTTAGCTGTGATGGAGTAAGCCTGCGACTGAAATCCCAGGCATAGTGGGTAAAATATGAGGTAGTGGACACCATTACTGACAGCGTCGATGGGTATGAACCGGACGATTACAACCTCATCATCATTAGAGTATCATAGACAGGAGAGAGCACAAGAGTAGGATGCATAGCGGGGGATCGAACTCCATCAATTGAAGAACGTCGTTTGGTTGGAGAATGTGTAGTATAGATGCATATCTCTCCGATCAGGTGTGCATGAGAATAAGAGCATCATGTGCATTTTGACTATGCATTAGACTTAGGTCATGGCATACACCGATACTTTGTTTGACATCACTTTTCCTTTTGCATCAAATTTTTGTTGTTGAGGTTTGAAATCGCTATATTATGGCATAGAGAGGATCGCTGTATTATAGCATTGCGTCAGTTGTATTCAACTGACATGCCCACAGATTTTAGTTGCAGGTTGGCTTATCGTAGAGCCGGGAACTCGAGCTGCGAGGAGCATTCATGTAGAGATTACTGATCGATTGTAATATGTAAATTATATCGATGTAATTCATGATGTAACATTTTATTGTAATCATTAGATATTGTAATAATCTTTGTAGCAATAAGAGTTTTTAATTCCCTGCAATTTGTTGTACTGTGACTCATTTGAAGAAAATACTCTGACTTGTGTCGCGGGTTCCGGGTATTGGGAACTCGGGGCGCTACATGAGTATTTTGAGAGTTCGGTCATGAATCACAAATTCAAGTGGCTTGTCATGAAAGATTATCCAGTTCTAGCTATATTGGACCAGTTTTAGTGTCTAATGAATGAGATAATTTTTTTCCATTACAGTGGCCCATTCCATTCAACAGTGTGCATTAGATCATGTCAATGGTCAATGATGATGGAGTAGCAGGATTGAAGAGGAATAAATGCATTTATTTTTAGAAAAGTTTGCTACTTCAGGAGGTGCTTAAAGGAATGATGAAAGAGTTATGGATGGTTAAAGAGGTGGCTACAGTTGGATTGTGTAACACAAAGATTAGACGATTCTAGAAGAAGGTTGATACAATTGGGTGGATGATCCAAGAGTTGGAAAATTTGGTGGAGGAGAAAGTACTTGATGAACTAGAAAAAGAAGAACTTCCTATGTCTAAGGAAATTTGAGATAAACAAGATATATCGGTTGCAGAGTTCTAGACAGAGGTGGATCAAAAGGGTGATGCAAATACAAGATATTTGCACAATATTCAAATGCGAGGCACAAGTGGAATTTCATCCCTTGGCTTAGGGTTGGGATGAATAGGTGTCGAAGGAAGGAAGGCTTCAGGAGATTGTTAATAAGAATTTCAATAGCCTATTGGGAAAGTCGAGAGGTGCAAGGTGTAGTATGGAAAAGAAGGTGTGGATGAGAGAACCAATTAAATATGTCCAGTGTGGAGGAGGTTTGGGGAGGCACCAAGTGTCATTAAGGCATTGAACCAAGAGAAGGCGCCGGATGGTTTAACTTTCTTCTTTTATAAGCGGTTCTGAGAAGTGATTGGAGGTGACCTAATCTAGATCTTTGACGAATGGTTTGAAGGGATGAAAGATATCGAATGAATTAACTCTGCGGAAGTTACATTAGTCCCAAAAATAGAAGTGGTATGTTCGATCAAAGATCGTAGGTCTATTGGTCTCCTTAGTGGGTCTTTCAAGATTGCCATTGAAGAGCTAGTGATCCATGTGGCTTCCTTATTACCACTACTCAATAATTATAGGGCAAAAGCCAAAGTACCCCCCCAACGTTTGGCCCGAGTACAAAATGCCCATACAACGTTTGAAAAAATACAATAAACACATTCTTCCGTTAACTTAACCCTTTCCGTTAAGTTATAATTATTAAATTACTTTTTTACCCTTACCCTATTCCTTCCCTTTCTTCATTCCTTTTTTCTTCCTTAATTTTGTATGGATTTTGTACTATCCCCAAATCTTCCTAGATTTAGTTTACTTGGCATGGAGTTGGGAGGCACACAAGTACTTGGCATGTAGATCTATATCTAAAGCAAGAGAACTATGTTATTTAGCCCAATAACTTCCATATCGTTTGCGAAAAGAACAATCATTCAATGTATTTATTGAAGAATATTACATGTATGGGAGTCTGAACAAAGTGATCAGTTACGGTCACCATGTTCTGTTTCTAATGTGCAGCTACATAAACAAACTGTTCAACTTTGAAAGGATAATTTTAGAAACAAATGTAATGAATCCTAAGTTTTCATATAAATTGGATGTATACGGAGACTTCAATGAACAAGATAGGTGACGAGGAGTGCAACAAGCATCAGTAAATAAGCTATTCCTTGGTCAATGGCCATGCCATCACTCGTAGGAGAGGGTGCCATAGCTTGGCCTTGCGCCAGTTGCATCAAACCGGACAAGAAGAATGTCACGAAGATCAGAGCATACACTCTAATAGAAATCATCTTTCTCTCTCTAAATTTGTTAGGAGTTGAAACTGTGTAAGATTTGGGGATAGTACAAAATCCATACAAAATTAAGGAAGAAAAAAGGAATGAAGAAAGGGAAGTAATAGGGTAAGGGTAAAAAAGTAATTTAATAATTATAACTTAACGGAAAGGGTTAAGTTAACGGAAGAATGTGTTTATTGTATTTTTTCAAACGTTGTATGGGCATTTTGTACTCGGGTCAAACGTTGGGGGGGCTACTTTGGCTTTTGCCCATAATTATAATCAAAGTGGTTTTGTGATGAGTCAATACATACTTGAGATTATTGTCACTTCTAATGAGAAAAACATTAAGTGTGCTAACACGCCTGTGCCGATTTTTATTTTCAAAATTGATTTAAAAAAATTTTATGATTGGAAATGTATGGACAAGGCTATGACTAGGAGCAGCTTTGAGAGTAAAGGAAGATGATGACTAAATAAGTGCATTAGGACTGAAGTTTCCTCCATTTGGCTCAATGGACAGGAAGGAAAATAGAGAGAGAGTGAAAAAGTGGTCTACAACAACGTGACCCACTTCCACCTTTGTTGTTTACCATTGTGGTTGACAGACTAACAAGAATGATACAGAAAGTCAAAAATAAGGGTTTGATATGTGGAATTAGGCGACCACAAGAGGTGAGGCCATTAGGTATCTTGCATATGCAGGTGACACCATCTTATTTGAGGTGGGAACAATTGAAGAAGGAATGGTTTGAAGATGGATCCTAATGTGTTTTGAGAAGGAATGGTTTGAACAATAAATCTTATGAAGTGTAGTTTTAGCACATTGGGTATAGAAATGGAGGCGGATTTAAGAGAATTGAGATGAATTTGGGATGTGAGAGACAAGATTGTCAAATGAACTACCTAAGAATACCTAAATAGACCGGAAAGCTCGAGAAAGCGGATGGGCTACCACTAATTGAGTGATTTCAAAATAAGCTGGAAGAATGGAAAGGAAAATTATTTTCACTTGGTAGAATAATTACATTGATTCTAAGACTAGACCGCATCTCAAAACATAAATTATATGGGACACCTTTGCTCTTAATAAAGTGAGAGCCTTCTTGACTCTATTAATCAATGGTGCAACTCTTTCAAAGAGTAATTTCATCAAAAGAAATTTTGTAGTAGATGAGAGATGTGTGTTGTGTGGTGTGGAAAGTGAGACCACATGTCATCTTCTTATTAATTGTATTAGTACACAAGTGCAGAAAATAGTATGTGTGGGATTTAGTATTGATTTTACACCTTCTATTAGTGATATATGGATGATAATGTGAGAAGTGGGGATGGAGAGTCCAGAATATGGTAGTTGTTTTCAGTTTGTTGGAATATATGGCTATGTAAAAATAATTTTTATTTCTGTAGCATGTAATACCCCGCAAAATAGCATATAACTATTTTGCATTGTAATCAGTGCACAGTTGAGAATTGCACGCGATTATATATTTTTTCTAATAATTATTAGTTTTAATTGAGAAATTTCACATATATTAGTTACTCTGAATGAATGAGAAAGACTCGGGTATCTTCTCAATTAAACTGTGGATTTGCCTTGATTGTTTTAACAAGACATTCTTCTGGAAAATAATAATTTTTATAAACATATATTTTTATAAATTCAAATTATCTTAATTTTAAGTATATAGATAGATATCTATATATATATTTGATTGGATTGTATTGGACCGTATATGATATATGATCTGTAATTGTTTTGAATGTGAATATGAATGTATATAGCCTATAATTTAAATATTTGAATATATATTTTGTTATGGATATCAAATATTAACTTGAATTGTTTAGGTATATGGTTGAATCGATTGAATATACGATCGAAGTAAACATTGCCTAATAATATGCATTAGGGTTAGGGTTAGGGTTGCCTAACCTAGGGTTAGGAAGCCTACCTCATGATTAGTGTTAGGTTGATTATTGATGAGATCCAAGGGTCAATTTTGCACAATGTGTGATTTTTCTTGTAGAAATGAGAAGAACCAAGAGTGTTCTAGACTTTGCGTGTGTTAGATCTCATCTCCACCACCCATCACACTCACTCACACACCATCCAATCCTCACCCTCCATCTCATTTGGTTGGCCAACCCCAAAACCCTTACTCCCATCTTCTATAAAGCTCCATACTTCACCCATTTCGCCATTTTCTTCTTCTCATGCTTTCTTAGTTCAAAAAAAAAGGTTGGAGAAGGAAAAGAGAGTGAGTAATTAGCCAAAAAAATCACTTACCCTTTTGTTGTAGGAAATCAAGTGGAGGCAATTTGGAAAAGGAAGGCATCAACAAGCTAGAATCTATTTCTCTTTTTGAAGGGTGGGTGTTCTCAACTCTAAATTAGTTTTGTTTTTGTATATGAATTGGTATTTAGGAGTAGAGGAAAGTAACATGAATAGCATGCATGAGTTTTTCTATGTTATGTAAAAAGTTGAACTTGTATGTTAAACACAATTTATACCATGTTTTCTTGTTAAGAACATAAGTAATGTTGTGACTTAGGAATTTCTACCATGCAAATTGCTTAGAATCTGATCATAAAATTTTTGTGGCATGCTCTAGGATGAGTTTGGAACATCCTCTAATTTTTTCATATTTTTCTAGGTTTGTTTAGTAACTCAACAAAATTTATATTTTCGGAACAGAGAGCATGAAGAAAACTGTGTGATATGGCTAAAAATGGGGTTAAATCGGAACCGTTCAAATTGGGCATGAATCTTAAAGTTACAGGGGCAAGATAGTAATTTCGCCTACAGACGGGTCCAAAATGGGAACCGGGTCTCCCTCTCTTGAACCCGATAACCCGTGAACGGATCTGTTCAGCTGAAGACGAGCCCCAACCTATTAAAGACCAGTTCAACAGGATATCAGGAAATCCTGAATCGTCCTTATCTCTAGGAGGTGGTTCTAACCACCCCTATCCAACCACATCGGGAAGTAGGGATCCGATCTTATCCCGAAACAGGTCTTCCAGGCGACTATAAATATCCCCTACCTCCTACAGTTACGAGGTGATCACTCTTTGTCTACCTAAGCTCTTTCTCTTTCCTTTTCTGAGTATTGACAAGAGCGTCGGAGGGTTCGTCGCTGGAATCCATCCTGGTGTTTCGAACGTTTGTGCAGGTCCACGGGAGCACCAAGGAGTCAACCTATCGACAAGGAAAGAAGTCAGACCCATTTGAGTTCCTACGAATCCACAAATTCTATCTATTGCCTCCACTCCAGATTCAACGGTAACAGATTGGCGCCGTCTATGTGAAACTCTCGAATAGCAATCTGACCTTCCTCCTTCAACCAAAGCTACTCTTAACAATGCCTCCCAAGAGGAAGTCCGCAAACTCCAACCAAAGAACTACCTCCACTATTCCTCCTCCTCCTCCACCGGAGGATCTCCCTCCGCCCGTCCAACCGATCCTACAGCTCGAACACCCAAATCCTCATTCTCTTCAGCTGCCTCTAGGGCCCCAAGGGACTGTGGGGGAGCCTTCTCGGTGAAGCCTTCCGAAGCAACCCCTGCACCAAGTTCGGGTCTCCATCCACAATGCCTCCACAGATTCCATGGCCTCCCATAGCTCTCCAACACCGAAGGATCTACGGGATGTGCTCAACAACCGACAGAATGAGCTCGGGCCTGACCTTCGGATCCGCCTGGACTAGAGGCGGACCCGCGATGCCAACCCTCACCGAGAGCACCAGAGGGACCGGTCGCCTTGCCGAACAGACCGCAGGGGGTGAAGAGAGTCACCCCAGCATCGCCCAGGAAGAAGCCGCTCCCTGGCTGACCGTCCTACACATCGAGCCCAACGGGAGCAGGAGGCCCCCATCACGAGGGCGAAATTCTAACAATTCCAGGAGGGGGTCCTTCTGGCGCTCAACGCTGCCCCCAACAACGGCCATCGGGCTCCCAGCCCTCAGCCAGCTCCTCGCCACCATCACCGCTCTCGCAGTCCTTGATCGGCTCTGAGCCATCACCGCCGTTCCCTAAGTCCTAGGCCGGCTCCAAGCCATTGCCTCCCTTCCCCTGATCATCGCTGCCACTCTCGAAGTCCGCGGCCCGATCCAAGTCACCCCCGTTGTTCTATCAGTCCACGACCTACTCAAAGCTATTGTCGTAGCCCCAGCCCTCTTCGACATAAAGACGAGTCTCGGGGTTCAGCGAGGTAGGACTGAAGGGAAGACTCGGTCTACTGCCGTCTCCACGAGATGGAGAGGCGCCTCGAACAGCTCAACCGAGACGAAGAGCAACGGGCGAGGAACCTCCTCCCGACCAGGCCCCCATTCTCCTGCACCATCATGGAGGCTCCTGTCCTAAACAACTTCAAGACTCCACACTTCGAAACTTACACCAGGGAGTCGGACCCCGCAGATCACATTGAAAGTTTCAAAACTCTCATGATGATCCATCATGCATCCGACGCCCTCCTCTGCAAGACAGTCCTAGCCACATTCAAGGGGTCGGCTCGGGAGTGGTATTCTCGACTTGTACCGACATCTATCTTCTCCTTCGACCAGTTCGAAGGCCTCTTCCTCACACATTTCGTGAGCAGTCGTCGCTCCGAGAAGACGAGCACCTCACTGCTCTTCCTCAGCCAAAAGAAGGGTGAACGGCTGAGAGACTATGTCAAGCGGTTCACCGCAGAAGCCAGGTCCATCGCCTCATTGGATCAGTCAGTAGCTTCGACTGCTTTCCAATCCAATGTCATCAACCCCGACCTCAGGTCGTCCCTGGCCAAGAAGCCTCCTCAGAACTTCTCTGAGCTCCTCTTCAGGAGCGAGAAGTACATCCGGGCTGAAGAGGCTCTCAACTGCCCCACTCTGAAGGGGTCATCTTCCGGGACCAAACGGAAGACTGCTGAGGAAGAAGGAGCTAAGAAGCTCCAAAAGGATAACGGAGGTCAGCGGTGCCCTCTCCCCTACTTCGAAAAGTTCACTCCGCTCAATGCGAGTGTCTCTGCCATTCTAATGGAGATTGGAAACGAAGGTATCCTACCACCTCCTTCGAAAATGAACACTCCCGGAAAGAAGAGGAACCGGGATAAATGGTGCTGCTTCCACCAGGACCATGGGCACGACACAAACGACTGTCGGGCCCTGAAGGACGAGATCGAGGCCCTCATCCAGAGGGGGCAGCTTGCTCGATTCTTAAGAAGGGACAGAGCCGATCCGCCTCCACCACCCAAGAGGCTAACAGGCAGATAGAATAGCACGTGGAGGCCCGGGATGTCGAAGCAGAGGCCATCTTGCATCTTATACACGGAGGCCCAATGGGGGAAGATTCTAACTCCTCCCGAAAAGCCTTTGTTAGGGAAGTCAACTCCGTACAGAGCCATCCTCCCCCCAAGGGCCTCGGAGTCCCTGTCATGTTCTCCGATAGAGACTTGGAAGGCGTCCGCACGCCCCACTGCGACGCCCTCGTCATTAACCTCCGGATGGCCAAATTCGACGTACGTCGAGTCTTGGTGGATAATGGCAATTCGGTCAACATCCTCTTCTTGGAGGCATTCAAAGGCCTCCAGCTATCAAGGGACTGGCTCAAGCCAGCGGGCTACACTCTTCATGGATTCACTCGGGTGCCAGTGACGATTGAGGAGGTTATAACCCTCGACGTGACAGCTAGAAAAACCCCAGTCACAGGCACGGAGCCTACGGATTTCATGGTGGTAGATGTCAAGGCTGCCTATAATGTTATCCTGGGTCAACCAGGTTTGGCTACACTCTAGGCTATTTCTTCGGCCTACCACATGAAGATGAAGTTCCCCACCCCGCAGGAGTGGGGGAAGTGAGAGGAAGCCAGGAGGCAGCTCGGAAGTACTACATGACCTCAATGGGAGGCCCGATCCTCTTTGTAGAAGCCCTCGAGCTCCCACCAGAGAGTAGCCAGACCATCTCTGAACCAGTGGACGAATTGGAAGAGGTGGCCTTCTCGGAGGAAGACGCCACCAAGATGTTCCGGGTCAGTAAGGCCCTTTCCCTCCATTAAGGAAGATATCTCCCGGTGCATAAAGGAGAATCGCGATCTCTTTGCCTGGATCGCGGCCGATATGCCTGGGATCTCAGAGGAGCTCCTAATACACCACCTAAGCTTTGCCCCGGGAGTCAAACCCATTCAGTAGAAGCGATGCAAGTTTGCTCCCGAGCATCAATAGGCGATCAAAGAGGAGGTCGAAAAGCTCCTCAACACCCGATTCATCCAGAAGGTGAACTATCCCGAGTGGCAATCCAATGCGGTGATGGACAAGAAAGCCAACAGGGGCTGAAGGATATGCATCGACTTCACCGATCTCAATAAAGCGGGCCCTAAGGACCCTTTTTCCCTTCCCAGCATCGACGCCCTGATCGATGCGACCTCCGGACACGAGCTCCTCAGTTTTATGGACGCCTTCTCGGGGTACAACCAGATTTGGATGTTCCCTCCCGACATCCCGAAGACCTCGTTCGTGATGGATCAGGGCCTGTATTGCTACCGGGTTATGCCGTTCGGCTTGAAGAATGTGGGAGCTACTTATCAGCACTTCGTGAACAGGGTCTTCCGATACCAGATTGGCCGAAACATGAAAGTCTATGTAGACAACATGTTGGTCAAGAGCACCCGAGGGCAGGAGCATGTCCTCGGCCTCCAAGAAGCCTTCAGGGTGCTCAGAAGGCACAATATGAGGCTAAATCTGAATAAGTGTGCGTTCAGAGTCTCATCCGGCAAGTTCTTGGGGTTCCTGGTCAGCCAGAAGGGCATAGAGGCCAACCCCAAGAAGATCCAGGCCATTCTCAAAATGGCTCACCCCTCCAGTGTTAAAGATGTACAAAGGTTCACTGAGCGCCTCGCGGTAATTGGGAAATTCCTCTCAAAGTCCGGGGAGAAGTGCCTCCCCTTCTTCAAGGCCCTTAGGGGGGATAAAGGCTTTGAGTGGGGGCAACAACAACAAGAGTCCTTCGACCAGCTCAAGGCATACTTAGCTAACCCCCCACTCTTGAGCAAGCCAGCGCCTGGGGAGGTCCTCTACCTATATCTCGCCGCTTCAGAGCAGACCCTCAGTGCGATCCTTGTAAGAGAAGAGGATAAAATGCAGAGGCCCATCTATTATGTGAGTAAGGTCCTCCGGAATGCTGAACTTAGTTACTCGAAGCTGGAGAAGTTGGCTCTTGCCTTGGTTATGGTGGCCTGAAAGCTCCGCCCCTACTTCTAGTCTCATTTGGTGGTCGTTCTTACCAACCAGCCGCTCAAACAAGTTCTCCACAAGCCCGAGAGCTCTGGGCGCCTTATGAAGTGGTCCATCGAGCTAAGCCAACATGACATTAGCTACCAGCCTAGAAAAGCAATCAAGGCCTAAGCTATGGTAGAATTCATTGTGGAGAGCACCATCCCCAACCCTTGCGAGTCATCTACTGACCCCCTGGTCTGGACCGTTTATGTGGATGGATCTTCTTGCACCGACGGAAGTAGGGCTGGTGTCATCTTGACTGGCTCAGACGCTTTCATCCTCCAATACTCCCTCCACCTAAACTTCTCGGCATCAAACAACGAAGCAGAGTATGAGGCCCTCGTAGCGCGGCTCTGTATGGCTGGCAAAGCAGGGGTCAAGTGCGTCAGAGTCTTCAGTGATTCACAGTTGATCATCAACCAAGTGTCAGGGGAATACGAGGCAATGGACGAGCGTTTGGCCAAGTACTTGGCAAAGGTCAAGGAGCTACTAGCCTTATTTGAAGACGTTCAACTCCAGCCGGTTCCTCGTGAGGAAAATGCATAGGCGGATGCTCTGTTAATGCTCGCCTCCTCATCCCTTCAAGGTATAGAACGGACCGTCTTGATAGAGGTCCTCCTCAGACCAAGTATTGATGAAGATAGCTCGGAGCCGATGGAAGCCTACCTCCTAACACTTGGGGAGAACTGGATGAAGCCCCTCCTCGAATATCTCAGAGATGGAGTGCTTCCTGAAGACCCAAAAGAGGTAAGGAGGATCAGAACACGAGCAGAGCTGTACACACTCCTTGACGGAGTCATGTACAAACGCTCTTACACTCAGATCGACGGCCGACCCTATCTGAGGTGTCTCTTCCCGGAAGAAGCGCTCTATGCCCTAAAGGAGGCCCATGATGGTCTGTGTGGCGCGCACTTGGGAGCGAGATCCCTTGCCCATAAACTATTAAATTACAGCTACTTCTGGCCCACGCTACTGAGTGACTCCGAGGAGTACGTCCGCCAGTGCGACTCCTACCAGAAATTCGCCCCGATCTGCCGCCTGCCTCAAACACAACTCACCTCCTTAGCGAGTCCAATCCTTTTAGCAATGTGGGGGATGGGTTTGCACGGTCCCTTCCCTCCATCGCCGGGCTAGCTGAAGTTCTTAGTCATGGCGATAGACTACTTCTCAAAATGGATCGAGACTGAACCTCTTTCAACGATTACCGAGCACAAGGTTCAGAAGTTCTTTTGGAAGAACATCGTTTGCTGGTTCGGGGTACCCCGCATCCTCGTAACTGACAACAGGACTCAATTCACGGGAGCAACATTTGCAACTTCTGCGCCGACCTCGGTATCCAGCAGCATTTCTCTTCGATAGCCCACCCTCAGTCCAATGGCCAAGCGGAGAATGACAATCGACAGATACTCTCCGGTCTGAAGAAGAGGCTCGACAAGTCCACCAAGGGGTTGTGGGCCGAGCAGCTCCCCAACGTGCTTTGGAACTATCGTACCACCAAGAGAGCTTTGACAGGGGAGTTCCCCTTCAACCTCACCTATGGTTCCGAGGCCCTCATCAGTGGGCCTGCCTTCACCCCGACTGATAGCCTACAGTGAAGCACAAAATGCGAACCAACTTCGCAATTGCTTAGACCTCATAGCCGAGGTCCGTGAGAGAGCTACCATTCGATAAGAGACCTACCGCCGTAGGATCACTCAGTCTTACAACAATAAGGTACGGCCAGCTTACCTTAAAGAGGGATACCTAGTACTCTGGAAGTTGTCGATCTCCAATCGGAGCAAAAAAGGGCAAGTTGGCACCCAATTGGGAAGGACCGTATAGGATCTCCAGAGTTATTCGCCCAGGCGCGTATCAACTTGAAGACCCGGGGGACAGGAGAATACCGAGGACATGGAACGCTGAGCACTTGATGAAGTACCAAGAGGGTGTCTAAACATCACTCCATGCAACTTCCCCAAGATCGCTCTATAAAACATGTCAAAAGTTTTTTGTATTTTCTTTATCAAAGTGTAAAGTGGCTTGCAACTTAGAAGCAACTGCCTAATTGTTTTCAATAAAAGCAATCTTTCCCCACAAGTTCTCTATTTTTGAGCAGTCTAGTTGTACTTAAGAAAAAATTTGCATTAAAACGGCACGCTTGGAGTCCAACACTTGGTTCAATTCCACTTCAACTACTTGCTTCTAAGCGAGTACAAAGTAGTTCACCATTCGAGATTGCTCCTACAGCTGCTGATATTTTCTAAACAACGCGCTTGGAGTCCAACACTTGGTTCGATTCCGCTTCAACTACTTGCTTCTAAGCGAGTACGAAGTGGTTCACCATTCAAAATTGCTCCTACATCTGTTGAAATTTTCTAAACAAAGCGCTCAGAGTCCAACACTTGGTTCAATTCCGCTTCGACTACTTGCTTGTAAACGAGTACGAAGTGGTTCACCATTCGAAATTGCTCCTATAGCCGTTGGTATTCTCTAAACAAAAAGTTTGGAGTCCAACACTTGGTTCGATTCCACTTCAACTACTTGCTTGTAAGCGAGTACGAAGTGGCTCACCATTTGGAATTGCTCCTACAACTGAAAATTACGAACACTAGAAAGACAAGTCCAAGAAACAAGTACTATGCTATTTTATTAAAGTTGGAGGTACAGTCTAACTACAGACCAACAACACTTCTTTACATCGAGATACAAAACTTGCGAAACGAAGATTACAAGATTACAGAGCTATTTCAACCCCTCCTAGGGAGTGGGACACTTCTATTAAGAGATAGTCGAGGACGACGAGTGCCGTGCTGCGGCGGCCTTGCTCCCCGTGGAGGAATCTAGACCGGCGAGCCGAGTCGCGTCATCGGCGTCCGAAAGCCTGAGTGTAGCCCCGACAGATGCTCCGCTAGACGAGCTGACCACTCCGCTCTGTGCGTCTCTGGGGGGCCTCAAGATAGGGGCGAGCATAACGCCAACTCGTGGAATGATCTTCCTTGGGAGTATTCGCCTCGGGGACAAGAGGTGATTCGGACGTTGCTCCCTCGGACAGGTGTCGTAATCGATGGTTCTCTATCTTTATCTCCACGACCCGATTCTTCACTAAGTCGTCCGTCACTCTAATTTCTAGCCAAGGCATCCGGCTAGAGCTACCCTGGTGAGAAGCGTCGGTAATAGTCCTCCGAAGGTGCGCCGCTTCCAAGCTCTTCTCGAGCACGACGTTCTTTAATCCATCTTGTTCGGTCCCAGCCTCGAACAAGGATTAGCGAAGATGCTTGAGCTGCAGGCCTTGACTGAAGGCCATCGAAGGACACCTCTCCTCTCTCTCGGGGGGCATTTCGCGAGCCTGCTCTTGTAGACGATTCAGCTCGGAATCAAGACGAGCTAACGACAGCTTAAGATATTTCAGCTCTGACTCAGCTTTGAAAAGCCTCTCTTGAGTCTGAGCGAGCCTCTCTCGAGTCCGAGCGAGCCCCAACCTCGTCACCTATAGACCAGACCTGAGGCGTGCTACTTCAGCCGTTCGGGGCACTTCGATAAGTTGTAATGCTTCGGCGACCTGAAAAAAAAAACAGGGCACGAAGCTACTGAGTTTATACGACTCCTACCCAACAACTCAGAACAACTAAGAGACAGTTCGACGCAACTACAACACTTAGCCAAAAAAGAATCTTTTCATTTCATCGATTGCAAAATGCGGTGGCCAGTCCACAACAAGGCAATACAAAATCATGACGCGTGGCCAGTCCAATCCGCACTCTCGCTTGACATCGTGACGAGCGCCCCTTTCGGATTCGCCACCTCCTCTTTGCCTCCTTCAGCTTCTTCCTCCCCTCCTTCGGGCTCAACCTTTGCTAGGGTATAAACTCCTCGCCTTCGACCGGGTCATAGAGGCAATACCCCGAGCTGTCGAAGTCGGGGATAAGAGTCGCAACATGCTTGAAGGCCTGAGCGTAGGCCTCCTCCATGTTGGTCAGCATGTGGGCCTCCGCCTCGGCTTGAATGGCTGCCTTCGCTTCGGCCACCGTAGCATCCCGCTCCTTCAGCGCCTCCTCCGAGGCCTTTGCAGCCTTCTCCAGCTCCACCTCGGCGCGAGTCTTCCCCCTCTCCAACTCTTCGGCCCTCGCCACTTCGGCCACTATGCGCTCGTGCACCTTGGCTAGGGCTGCCTCTAGGACGGCGATCTCGGCAGCTCGGGACTCCGAAAGCCGTTGCTTGGCCTCGAACAGCTTCACCGCCTTAGCTTGCTCTGCCCGATCTCTGTCGCTCATCGCCTTCAGCTCCCTCTCCTCGGCGAACTGTTCGAGCATGTGGCTAAAGTGATAGGTGATCTGAAAAATTGGAGGCAAAGCACGTGAGAATCAAAAACCGTATACTTCGGAACTCAGAAGAGAGCAGAGCAAGAGCACTTACTGACATCGTGGCCCGAGCGATCTCTAATGCGTCGTCAGCCACAGTGCCCGCCTTCAATGCCGTACGATCCTTCGGAGTCAGCAGGTGGTGCACGTCCTGCATGCTCATCGCCGCATCGCCGAGAAAGCCATCAAGCTTCATCACTCTCCAGTCCGGGATGAAGAGTTTCTTATGCTCCTCGTGAGGATGGCCTCTGCTTCGGCGGTGAGGGGCGGAACCTCAAGTGCCAGAGCGGCTCCGACCAAGAATGCTTCGCTCGAAGATTCGGGGGTCGCAGTCGAGGGAAGTGTGACCTAGGGAGTGGAGGGGGAGTCGCTGACCAAGTCAACGACGGCTGTAGGAGCCAAAGGTGCCTGAGCTGCTCGGCCAAAAGGAGGTCCTGTCGTCGTTCTCTTTCTTTTCTTGTTGTTCGGTGCCCTCGCTGCTGCCGCACTCCTCTTCACCATCAAAGCCTTGAAGTCCATGCTGGGGGGGCTCTGAAAAAAAAAACCAAAGGGAGTTAGCGCCAGAAGAAAACAAAATATAAACAAAAACGAAGAAAATTTAGACGAAGCACACTGGGGTCGATCGGACTGAGACCCCCACTGAAGAGGACCTCCTCGGTGATATCTTTCCAACCAAGGGTCGAAAGACCGAGGATCTTTGACACGACCTCCTCTTCCTCCTTCGTCAGCACTGGTTCGGCCTTCGCCCACTTCAGAACATCCTCCTTCCAACTCGTTAGAAAGCTCACGGCTCTGGCCCTCGGATCAAGAAATATTTCTCCTTTCAATGCTTGATGGAGTTCGGGTTCTCAATCAGCTTCACCCCCTCCTCGGAGATAGGTAGTACCGGTACTCCATCTTGCTCATACGGCAAATCTGGTAAAGGCTGCAGAGTATAATGAGCTGAGGTTGGATGCCCACCGCCTAACTTTGGAGGATGAAGGCGATGACGTGCCGCCACTTCGGCATGAACTGCACCGAGCTTAAGTCGTACCATTGTAGCACCTCGAATACGAATAGTAGCAGGGGTAGCCGAAGGCCGGCGTTGAGCGCATCGTATGGGAAGATGCATGTATTTGGCGATGTCCCCGTGCATGCTCGGAAACCCGGACCGGGGAGGATCAAGGCGTACTCCTTCGGGATCCGGAACCCCTTCCTAATACGATGAAGATCCGCCTCGGTCAGAATCGAGGGAATTTCATCTACCTCGGAGGGGTCCCTCAGACGATTCTCCTCATAGGCGGCAGACCTCCCTTGCACCACCTTCGACAAAAGGTCTCTGGAGTAGCTCCTAACCATTCTGAGGTTCGACAGTGTCGACGGTAGCCGACCCAGTGCACCAGCACCCCTCACGTTCTCCACTATTGTCTCGATGATGGCCGAGCTGACCACTTCCTTCCCCTTGCCCACTACCGTGGGGACCACTAGGGGTCAGTCGCTCTCTCGGTCCGAGATGGAGGTCTCACTCCCTGATGACACTCTAGACATCTTTAGATAAAGTTAAGATAATTTACCTTGATGTGATGTCTACGGTCGGAATGGTTCGCCAGAAAGATTATCGCTGGCCACAAACACTAGCAGCACCGCTCGAGTGCAATAAATGACTAAGTTGTAATATCCCGGACGGATATTACCGTATATAAATTGATATTTTATTATTATTTTATTATTATTATGTTTTAATTCCAAAATTAGAACATTTTGGTGATTTTTACCCGGTTTGCTCCTAGACACTATCTGTATCCAGATATCGGCCAGTATATATCCGTATTGTATCAAATTGATACCGTGATCTTCCGAACTAATAATAAAATTTATTTTATTATTATTTCCAAGATTTAATTATTTTTATGCGGATTATGCGAAGATTTTCCGGTACACAGACATATATGCGCACGTGCGAGTAGTATGTCGATTAGTGCATTATACGAATTATGTGTTATATATTTTGGACAACACTTATTTTGCTATAACCTAGTAGGGATGGTTAAGGATTTGATTAGGAGGTTTAACCTAGGTCAAGTTTACATAAGAAGGTTAAGAATTCTTCTAGAACAAACCCTCCCCCACATCAATTTTCCATCACATAACACCTCCCCCCAATCCTACCTCCTTGTTTTGGGGTTATTTTGTGCCATGTGGTGCACTTACCACCTCCCATCTCCTTCTATAAATAGCCCTTCATTCTCCTCCTTCTCTCATTTTAGAAAACAAGAAAGAAAGAAAGAAAGAAAGAAAGAAAGAAAGAAAAGAAAGGAAAAGAAAGAGAGAACAAATAACTTGAGAGTTTTGTTTTGTAGGGTTCTTAGAAGAATTCTAACAAGCTTAGGGGAAGGAGAAGGTAGCAAAGCTAGTTCTTCCAACAAGTTAGAGAAGGTGGGGGTTTCTTCATGCTTTCTTTGTTTGTATGTTTGTTTGTTTGTTTGTTTATTTGAATGATGGTTTTGATGTTCTTCTTCTTCTTACCCTCTTGTTTATCTTTCTTTGGTATGGTTACTTTGTAGTGGTGTGGTTGTATGAGTTTTCTCATTTGAATGTTGTTAACTACTTGGACTAAAAAGATACATACACATAACTTTTGCATACAACCATGTAAGGTTGTAGGACTTGATATGGAACCATACATATTGCATATTGTTGAACAATACAACCATTGTTGGTTGTAGGAGTTGATTGAACTAATGTAATAATCAAAAAGATCTTTCCTTTCTTTACTAAACACTAGTGGTAGAAATAATTAAAAAGATCTTCTTTTTGTTTAATCACTAGTTGTAACTTAATAAAAAGATCTTTCTTTTTGTTTAATCACTAGTTGTAACTTAATAAAAAGATCTTTCTTTTTATTTAATCACTAGTTGTAGCTTAATAAAAAGATCTTTCTTTTTATTTTAATCACTAGTTGTAGCTTAATAAAAAGATCTTTCTTTTTATTTTAATCACTAGTTGTAGCTTAATAAAAAGATCTTCTTTTTGTTTAATCACTAGTTATAGCTTAATAAAAAGATCTTCTTTTTGTTTAATCACTAGTTGTAACTTAATAAAAAAGACCTTCTTTTATTTTGATCACTAGTTGTAATTAACTAAAAAGATCTTTCTTTTATTTTTAATCACTAGTGGTAATTAATTAAAAAGATCTTCTTTCATTTTTAATCACTAGTTGTAGTTAATTAAAGAGATCTTTCTTTTGTAAAGTAAAGTAAAATAAAATAAAAATGATCTCTTCTTTATCACTAGATTAGTAAGTAACTAAGTAGTAGTAAGCTAAAATAATAAGTAGTAGTAGGTAATAAATGAAGTAGTAATAGCATGTATGTTGATTAATAAAGTAGTAGTAATAGTAGTAAGTTGTATGTTGTGATTCTTTTTATGAGAATGAAGTAGTAGTAATAGTAGCAAGTTGTATGTTGTGATAGTAGTAAAGTTGTATGTTGTAGTAGTAGTAGTAGATAGTTATGTTTTGATTAAAATAGGAGTAGTAGTAGTAGTATAATGTTGTAGGAGTGCTTCTAAAAATATTTAGAAGCCATATTCATGCTAATAATATTGTAGGATTGCTTCTAAAAATATTTAGAAGCCATGTTTATGCTTCAAGTATTGTAGGATTTCTTCTAAAAATAATTAGAAGCCATATCCATGCTTAGTTAGTTGTAGGATTGCTTCTAAAAATAATTAGAAGCCATATCCATGCTTAGTTAGTGATAGCTTTGCTTCTAGAAATAATTAGAAGTCATATCTATGCTTAGTTAGTTGTAGCTTTGTTTCTAAAAATAATTAGAAGCCATATCCATGCTTAGTTAGTTGTAGGATTGCTTCTAAAAATATCCTACCATGTTTACCATGCTTAGTTAGTGGTAGCTTTACTTCTAGAAATAATTAGAAGCCATATCCATGCTTAGTTAGTTGTAGCTTTGTTTCTAAAAATAATTAGAAGCCATATTTATGCTTCAAGTATTGTAGGATTTCTTCTAAAAATATTTAGAAGCCATATTTATGCTTCAAGTGTTGTAGGATTTCTTCTAAAAATATTTAGAAGCCATATCATGCTTTATGTGGTAGGACTTTTTCTACCATGATTCTATGCTAAATTAGTTGTAGGATGTCTATTAAAATCACCCCATCATGCTTTATGTTTAGGAGGTTGTAGGACTTTTTCCTACCATGGTTTTATGCTTAATTAATTATAGGGCTACTTCTAAAGATATGCTATCATGCTTGATGTTCAACATGTTGTAGGATTGTTTATAAAAATATCCTACCATGTTTTTACACTTAAAATGTTGTAGGATGTATTCTAAAAATATCCTATCATGTTTCATGCTTAGTTAATGGTAGGATTTATTCTAAAAATATCTAGCATGCTTAATGATGTTAGAATGATGTAGGACGAATTCTAAGAGTTTCCTACCATGCTTGGATTAATTAATTATGCTTAGAATGTTGTAGGAATCAATCCAAGAGTTTCCTACCATGTTTGGATAAATTTTATTGTGCCTAGAGTGTTGTAGGATCCATGATAAACTCATATACCATGCTAGATAAATGGTAGAGAAGTGTATGTTATGTAGTGGATGATCATGACTTATGCTAAGTAAGTAGGTATCATGCTAATTGTTAATCATGTTAAGTTAAGGATACCCATACTATGATGTTCATGCTTAAAGTAAAGAAACTACCCATAGCTAGTTGTAGTGATTTATGTGGGGTTCTATACCATGCTAGAGTAATACTTGCTTAGAATGTTGTAGGAGTAGTGTTAGGACTACCTACTATACCTTGGAATATTGCTTAGTTGGGTGGTGGTTGGTTATGGTAAGTAGTAGGCTTCCATGCTCAATTGGTAACCTACGATTGACTATAGAGGATTTTATGTTTAAGGTCGTTAGTGATTTTCATGCTTGAGCTCAATGTAAGCATAAGCATTAATCACATTCATACATAGGAGTATCATGGTGGTTGTGTTATATGATTGATTGTCGTAGGAAGCTGCTTGTAATTGTATGCCATACTTAAGGCGCTATAGGTTGAAGTAATAAGGATTGGGAAGACCACTAGTGATAGTTGGTCCGATAAAGGCCGTTAGGTCGCCTTCGGATCCTTCCTTAGTGGAATACCAACCATAGAATATTAGTAGATTCTTCTGTTGCTTCTAACAATAGAAGATTAAGTTTGTTAGTAAGCACGTTTGGTTGCTTCTAAGATTGATTACCTGTATGGTTGTTTGCACACGGTCGTGCTCGTACGTGGCTCGACTGGCCCGTATGTAGCTGTGGGTCTCATACGTAGCTTAGTCGGCTCGTATGTAGGTGGTTGTCCCGTACGCGGCCCGACCGGCCCGTACAAAGCTGTTGGTCTCATACGCGGCTTATTTGGCCGGTATGTACGTGGTTGTCTCCTACGAGGCCCGCCTGGCTCGTAGGTAGTTGTTGTTTCATGCGTAGCTTAGTTGGCTCGTATGTGGCTATTACTCGTGTATAGCTTGTTAGCTAGTACACAGTTAGTTGTGCTCGTCTAGGGTGATGTTACCACCCTAAGGGCTATCGACCATCAAGACATATGATGTCTACCCTAAGTAACTGTGGAGGAGTCACTCCTTGGGTACCGTCGAATCTTAACCAGGTTAGGTTAATCGAGGACCGGAGTATAGACAGAATCCAAGTCTAGGGTAGCGGCATGCGTGTATACTCGCACAGCCAAAGTCTTGGATCGATGAGCCATAAACCAGATTCCGAGGGATTCTGGTAAGTCTAGGTTGAGCGGCCTAGTAGAGTTGTCATGCGAAGCCTAATTTAAGGCCTAGCATGTTGTGTTATAATATCGTCATCCCTAGGATTGTTCGAGCCAGGGACATCACTAGGATAGTGACTTATAAGGATCAGTTTACTTAAACCCTTTTGCCGGGAGAGAGGGGTCAGTTGTAGGGGGCCCCTTACACTAACTCGTCCCTTGAGGCAGATCATAGGTGGTGTACAGGGTTGTGCCTTCCTGTCAAAGGGATACGTACGGTGCCGTCTCACAAGTTGAGGACACGGGTTGCGTATCTCGCTCTGTTAATTCCTGGAGTACCGTGGCTAGGGGTGCCACAGGATGCATTGTGCAGTCCTGCACTTGCGATACCCCAGAGAGTGCCACAGGGTAGGCTTCGTGCTACCCTGCGCTTGCGAAACTCTATGGTTTGATTTTTGTTATGACGCCCGATATATTGGGTTCGTCTATTTTGAGTGAGGTCCGGTTAGCCGGGTCGCGGTGGCGAACATAGACACCACGGGCGAAATGCAACAGTGGCACATGACCACATCTGCAGCCTCGCGAGTCATGTGTAGGTGTCAGGAACAGGTTGTGTGCAATTAGAATTCATAACGCGGGTTCAAATCCCTATATATGGAGAAACGGCTTGAGATGGAGTCGCATGTATTTATGGGCTGCATGTTACTTTCGGAGACTTGCTGACATTAGAATAGGAAGCGTCCCGTCAAAGGGATACGTACGGTGCCATCTCACAGGTTGAGGACACGGGTTACGTATCTCGCTCTGTTAATTCCTGAAATACCGTGGCTGGGGTGCCACAGGATGCATTGTGCAGTCCTGCGCTTGCGATACCCCAGAGGGTGCCACAGGGTAGGCTTCGCGCTGCCCTGCGCTTGCGAAACCCTATGATTTGGATTTTGGATTAAGGCCCGATACACTGGGCAATAGTGGCAAACATGGACACCACTATATGACTGCAGTGGCGGAACTAGACCGCATCTGCAACCTTGTTTGAGTGAGGTCCGGCATGCCGGGTAGTAGTGGAAAACGGAGACACCATAAGCAGACTGCATAAGGGGACTTGACCTCTTCTGCAACCTCACAGAGTCATGGAGTATTGTCAGGAACGGGTTGTGTCTAATTAGTTCTATTTTAAGTATCGCATTAGAGTCTAGTCATAGCACTCACGAACACTTAAACTACACCAACACCATTGTTATATTTTGTATATTGTTTGGAAGATTCGCTGCTATATGATCAGCCTTTAAGCGTCAGTGAATACTGACGTCCCCACTTCCATAGGTACTGGATTGCCGAAGTACAAAGGCGAGGTTCAAGAGGACTCAAGGCAAGGAAAGCAAGGAGTCAGGGTTATGTTTAGTTCCGCTGCAGTCTATATACTGATTATGTATTAGTTGAGAAGTACTCTGATGTAAGATGTTGAAGGTTGTAATACTTAGAAATGTAAAGGTAATATTGTAACTCTATTGTAAGGTATTACAGTTGTACAATATTCAGACTTGTAACGTATTGTGTATTGAATAAAAAGTTTTAAATTCTCCTGTTTTTCTGTGTATTGTGACTAATTGAAGAAAAGATCTTGGCTCGTGTCACGGTTTCCCAGTGTCGGAAATCGGGGCGCTACATAAGTGAAAGTGAAAAGTGAGAAATGAAGAAGTGGGGGAGGCGGTGAAAATTTATAGCTCTAAGGCAGATTTGGGTGGGCTTTCAAATGCTTTGGGCCCCCACAGAGGCCCATCAGAAGCCTAAACGCCAAAATCCTCACGATCCACACCTCTTGCCTCGAGATCGCACCTCTTGCCTCGAGATTCAAACATGATCTTCATCAGAAGGCCTAGATTGTGCCACGTCGCTTGGAACCCAAATCCAAGCAACTGTGACATCGAGCTACGTATTAGAGAAAATGTAGCGCCCCGATTTCCACGTAACAGGGAAATCGTGACACATGCCAAGATCTTTCCTTCAATTAGTCACGATACACAAAATGCTGGAAATTTAAAACTTTTTATTCAACACAGAGTTACCACGCAGTAATTACAAATATCAGTTTGTAATACCAACTGTAGCGCCTGCCCTTTTTTCCTTTTTGACTCCAAACTCAATTCTTCCAATTTCTATATCACTTTAAACATAAACTAAAATAGTTATGTTTCAAAGGAAAATTGGGCAGAGTCTCCCCTGTAACTTCTGCCCCAAAACAGAAAAAGCTTACGGAATTCTGCTCTAAATTCCGTAGCTCACATTACAGGCAATAATATCACGGGCTTCCCAGGCCGAAATGAGCATCATCATACAGGCAATATATATATATGCTCTGGGGGCCAAACTCATAACGGTATAACAATTATCAATTAAAAACCATAAATCCTTTTGAAAACGTAGTAAGTTTTTAGAAAATAACCTGTAAAAACCTACCACGACGCCCGGCACTCCACACGAAATGGTTACGGGTCAAAACCATATCCTTCCGCCTCACACTATACTCTTCATCATCATCCACATACTTATACATCAAAAATACAATTTAAAGCATAAATCTTTACTATTTACAATTAAATCATAACAACGAATTATAACTAGAGCTCCACTCCACGGAAACCTGTACCTACACCTCACCTCTGCACTGCTGAAGACCTGTAACAGTAGGGACCTAGGGTAGTCCAGGGACTCCCTAACCCTCAAACACTAAGGGGTTAGCCATTTCTGGTGTGAGTATAATTTATTAAATAAGTAAATAAATTAACTTACAAGAAAACATAACGAACTCACAATTACCAAGATAAGCAAACCTTACTCGACATCTGAACACGTAAACCTCATAAATGGAATTTCACATCCAATACTCTCTGAGTCATCACCTGTATGTATACCCATACCCACTTATAACATACTTATCTTTAGTAATCATTTGAATAACCCCTCTCATAATACAAATATTGATCTTATTGCATTATATCATGTATCACATCATAGACATATGCATTCATTCGCATACTACCACACTCATTCATGTCCAACCCAACATCTCATTGCACATTACCAATACAATGATGCTCTTTATTCTAATGCAAGATTACTAATACGATGATGCTCTTATTCTAATGTCAGCAGGTCTCCGAAAACAACATGCAGCCCATACTACATGCACCCCATCTCAAGCCGTTTCTTCATATATAGGGATTTGAACCCGCGTTATGAATTCTAATTGTACACAACCTGTTCCTGACAATACTCCATGACTCTGTGAGGTTGCAGAAGGGGTCAAGTCCCCCTATGCAGTCTGCTTATGGTGTCCCCGTTTTCCACTACTACCCGGCATGCCGGACCTCACTCCAAATCAGACGATCCCCGTGTATCGGGCCTCGTTCCAAAATCAAACCATAGGGTCTTGCAAGCGCAGGGTAGCGCGAAGCCTACCCTGTGGCACCCTCTGGGGTCTCGCAAGCGCAGGACTGCACAATGCATCCTGTGGCACCCCAAGCCACGGTATTTCAGGAATTAACAGAGCGAGATACGTAACCCGTGCTCCCAACTGGTGAGAAGGCACCGTACGTATCCCTTTGATGGGAAGGTACAACCCAATAACACCACCTAAGGTCTGCCTCAAGGGACGAGTTAGTCGTAAGGTGCCCCCTACAACCGACTCCTCTCTTCCGGCAAAGGATTTAAGTAATGATCTTTATAAGTCACTACCCTAATAATGTCCCTAACCCTGAACACTCTTAGGGAGGACAATATTATAACCACAACATGCTAGGCCTTTAAAATATACTTCGCAAGACAACTTTACTAGGCTGCTCAACCTAGATTTACCAGAACCCCTCAGGATCCGGTTCGTGGCTTATCGATCCAAGGCCTCGGCAATGCGAGTACACATGCATGCCGCTACCCTGAACTTGGATTTCGTCTATACCCCAGTCCTCGATCAACCTACACTGGTTAAGATTCGATGGTACACAAGGGGTGACTCCTCCACAGTTCCTTAGGGGTAAGAAAACATATGTCTTGATGGTCGATAGCCCTAGGGTAATAATATTACCCTAGATGAGCACAACAACTGTGTACTGGCTACTAAGCTATATACGGTAACTAACCACATACGAGCCAATAAGCTACGTATGATGACGACGTACATACCAGCCAATTAAGCCGCGTATGAGACCAACGGCTACGCACGGGCCGATCGAGCCACGTACGAGACGACTATATGCAAACAACCAAACGTGTATCCTAGCAAACTCAATCTTCTATCATTAGAAGCAACAGAAGAGTCTAATATAATCAACTTAGCATGAGTTTCTTCTAAAATCAACTCATCATGGCATACCTACTATAATCAACTCAACATGATAGGTTTTACTGGAACGTCACATAGGCATGAATGGGTTCTTCACACGACTCAAGCATGATGTTCTACTACAACTGAACCATGGGTTTCTTTCTATAACAATTCAATCATGGATTCTTACTATATCACAAGTGTGGGTTCTTTTTCTACAACAATCCAAATCCATAGGATGGGTTCTTTTTCACTCACTACTACTAACAACTAGGATGGGCTCTTTTTAGCATACACAAATAAGATAGCCCTAGGAATGGGTTCTTTCTCAACCTACAACAAGTAATCAACATAAAGGTGTGATCTTTTAACACCCTACAACTGACAACATCAAGGATTGTTTCTTTATCATACTACAACTAATATAACCTCAAGTTGGGTTCTTTTAGCCTCCACAATTTACTCAACCCTCAAAATGGGTTCTTTCTCAACCTACAACAACTCGTACCCAAAGATGGGTTCTCTTAGCATCCACAATTTACTCAACCCTCAAAATGGGTTCTTTCTCAACCTACAACAACTCATACCCGAAAGATGGGTTCCTTTCTTCACCTACACAAGTAGTAACCCTAAAGATGGTTCTTTCTACATATACATAAACAAATAAGGAGAGCAAACAACTAATTTAGAAGTAGAGAATCCCCACACAATTCAAGATTCCAATTATCCAAACTTCTTTAAAGCATCAAATACGTATATAAAACCATACTCACCATATTTTGATATCATCATATAGATATAACTCATCCCCATATACATAACTAGTCCATTATATAGGTTTTATATACTCAAAATAGTTAATTTCACCATACGCCTCATCCATAAATCATATCACCACTTCAGTTTATCCAACTTCTTTAAAATATCAATACATAAATAAATCACACTCACATGTTTCTACACAAAATACATAATAATTTAACACTCACATATTTCTATAATCACAGAAATACGCAAATAAATTACACTCACATAATTCTTAACACACAAGAACACATAATAAATTAACACTCACTATATTTCTTAAAACACAAAAATATATATAAATAAATTAAACTCACATAATTTGCGAAGATCCAAGCGCCATGCCACCTCGCGTCCAAGGTCGTAATATATCCTATCATCAATTTCAAGCAATTAAAACTCAAATCATCCAAACCAATTATAAAAGCTAATAACACCATCCCAAATATCACACAAGCGTTTATTGAATGCTGGGATATACACGTGCGATGCACGTGATAATCTAATGCCGACGAGATTCCTATTTCCAAACAATTACTAAAAACACCCCTAATTGTTCTAATAGCCCGACTATAATTTCTATTTCTATACGAGAATTAATTCATACCCATATAATTCTCTTTTACAAACCCAAAACCCTATTTACTAATAACTTACAATCTCTCTAACAATCTACTAATTTCTCACATCTATCACTTCCAACATTTCTAAATCTTTCTATCCTAATATTCATACTTAATAAAAATTAACCCAACTAAATTTTATACAATAAAATAGTTAGGGTTTTACCTTCTTGAATCCATTCGAAAATCCGACGCTACTACGACGTAGAGAATCCCTCACTTAGTCCACCCCTCACTTTAATTTGAAATCCATGGAGAATCGGAGGGGATTTGAGCGAGGAGATCGTCGGCCGATGGGTTCTTTTTCTGGCGTCGGGATGGAGATGGAAGGAAGGAGAAGAAGATGGAAGAAGGGAATGGGCGGTCGGGGTTTCTTTCGATCGCTGGCGTGGACGGGAGAGGGAGGAAGGGAGAGAAGGTCGGGGCTTCTTTGGGTTCGGGATGGGAAAAGAACAGATCGGGAGAAGTAAGGAGAAGGAGAGGAGAAAGGAGAAGGAAGGGGGTTTTGTAAAAAGCGAATAAATAATAATAGATAGATAAATATCTAAGGGAATGTTTCGTATAAGCCCCTAGCCTTAATACATTTCAAATGAAGCCCAACTCTCTACATTAATAATCCAAACAATACAAAGTACCTTAAAACAACTTCGTAATAGTCCGTATAAAAATAATTTAATTTTGAAAATAATAATAAAATAAAGTGGATAATAACTGATATTTCTCAATTGAAAATAATTATTATCAGAAAAATACATAATTGCGTGCAATTCTCAATTGTGCACGGATTTCGATGCAAAATAGCCATATGCTATTTTTCGGGTCGTTACAGAAAAACAACTTTCTCCTCGTGATTCGTGCATAATCTCAATCAGACGGCTCAGATCTTGCCGCGTCGACAGAAATCACGTTCTTCTCGAGATCCACGCCTCTTGCCTCGAAATTTGTGCCTGATCTTCATCAAATGGCCTAGATTGTGCCACGTCGCTCGGAACCCTAATCCGAGCAACTAGGACACCGAGCTGCGTATTGGAGAAAAAAAACTTTCTCCTTGTGATTCGCGCCTGATCTCAATCAGATCGCTCAGATCTCGCCGTGTCGACAGAAATCACGTTCTTCTCGAGATCCACACCTCTTGCCTCGAGATTCGCGCCTGATCTTCATCAGACGACCCAGATTGTGCCACGTCGCTCGGAACCCAAATCCGAGCGATTGTGACACCAAGCTGCATTTTGGAGAAAAACAAATTTCCCTTCGTGATTCATGCCTGATCTCAACCAAACGGTTCAGACCTTACCGCGTCAACAGAAATCACGTTCTTCTTAAGATCCATGCCTCTTGCCTTGAGATTCATGCCTGATCTTCATCAGACGGTCCAGATATGCCACGTCGCTCGGGACCAAAATCCAAGCAACAATGACGGCTCTGAGTAGGTCATGGACTAATAGAATGATTGGGATGGCTCGGAGCGGGCCGAGGGTTGAGAGAGCGACGGTGATGGCTCAGAGCTGGGTGCAGACTTCGAGAGTGGCGATGATGATGAGGAGAGGCGCGACGATGGATGGGAGCTGGCTGAGGACTGGGAGCTCGTTGGGCTTTGATGGGGGTGGTGTTGAGCGCCCGGAGGACTGCCTCCTGGAATTGTTGGATTCTGCCCTCGTGACGGGGGCCTCCTTCTCCCGTTGGGCTCGATGTGTAGGACGGCCAGCCAGGGAGCGGCTTCTTCTCGGGCGATGCTTGGGTGACTCTCTCCGCCTCCGAGGAGAGTTGGACCCTCTGCGGTCTGTTCGGAGGGGTGATCGGTCCCTCTGGTGCTCTCGGCAAGGGTTCGCATCGCGGATCCGCCTCTCGTCCAGGCAGTTCGAAGGTCAAGCTCGGGCTCGTTCTGTCGGTTGTTGAACACATTTCACAGATCCTTCGGTATTGGAGGGCTATGAGAGGCCATGGAATCTGTGGAGGCATTGTGGATGGAGACTCGAACTTGGTGCAGAGGATGCTTCTGGCGGCTTCGCCGAGAGGGCTCCCCAACAGTCGCTTGGGGTCCTAGAGTCTGCTGAATAGATAGAGGATTCAGGTGTTCGAGCTGTAGGGCCGGTTGGATGGGTGAAGGGATATCCTCCGGTGGAGGAGGAGGAGGAATAGTGGAGGTTGTTCTACAGTTGGAGGTTGCGGACTTCCTCTTGGGAGGCATAGCTAGGAGTAGCTTTGGCTGAAGGAGGAGGGTCAGATTGCTAGTCGAGTGTTCCCACAGACGGCACCAATCTGTTGCCACTGAATCTGGTGTGGGTGTAATAGATAAGATTTATGGATTCGCGAGAACTCGAACGGACTGAATCTGACCTCTTTCGCTGCTGGTAGGTTGACTCCTTGGCACTGCCGCTGACCTACACGAAGTACGAAACACCAGGATGGATCCCGGTGACGCACCCTCCGACGCTCTTATCAATACTCAGTAAAAGTGTAAGCCCTATTTTCGGATTTTGCTGTATTTTGTTTTCTTTTGATTATTGTATTTGGATTCCTTTATTATAGTGTATTTTGTCTTTTCTTGGGTTCTTTTATTCTCTTTTGATCAATCTGTGTTCTTTGGTTGGATTCTGTTCTCTTTGTAAATTTTGTTCTTTCTATTTTGAGTCTGATTTGTTCTCCTTTATGTTCGTCTCATCTCATTGCACTCATTTTTTCTTTTTGTAGCCAAAACAGATACCCAAAACTCGCAAAATCTCAACCCAAAACCCTAATTCTTAATCCCCTATAAATACCCTATTAATTAACCCCAATTTATTCCACCCTCTCTCTTTGCCGTTTCTCTGTCCCGACCCTATTCCCTTCTTCTTCTCTGTTTCGTTGCACCCCAAACCCAAACCGAAACCCTACTACCCCGTGGCCAACTCTGATCATCCTCGTCTCCATCACCCTCGTCCCTTCGTCCTCGTTGCACCCCCCTATCGTCATCCCAGTTCTTCTCGTCGAACCCAATCCACCGAGTTTTCCCATCGCCTTAACTCTTTGCTGTTGCCTTAACCCGTCTCCGTGCACCCCCATTGTCACCGCCGTCCCTCCCCGCTCCACCGAAGACCCCTAGTGCCGTCGTTCAAGTCCCCGAGGTCGTCGTCGTCTCTTTGTTTCCAACCGAAAACAGAGCTCCGCTTCGTCGAGGCTATCGTTGCCGCCGTCGCTTCCCGACCATGGTGTCGTCATCTTCGCTGTGGTGCCGACGTCGTTTTGCCCCTGTTCGTCGCATCGCAGTCGCTCGCACTGTTCTCTCTCTCTCTCTGCCGAAGGTTGAAGACGATCCCCGATTGGTCAAGTTCGGTGTCCCATGTTTTGGCACAGCGGAATCCGAGTTTGCTGCCCCGTGTTCGGTCCCGATCCGGTGTGGGATTCTGCTGAATTGTTGTTGTTGCTTTGGTTGCTGTTGGTTGCTGAGCATGTATTTCGCACGTGTCTTTTGTGATTTTCGCCCGGAATTCTGATCTCGTTATTCTTTATTATTTGAATCTGCAAATTAATAGGCAATTCTTTTCTTGAACTAGTATTTTATTATGTTCAAGTTTATTTGATCTCTGTTAGTAGATCCAGTCCCATTTGTTATCATACTGCTTTGACAATTCCGTTTAGTTTATCGAGGGTTTACACGAGCTAGCCCGACATACTCTTAACATCGTGTCTCTTTGATCTAAAACCTAGTCCCTATTATTTTATGCATATGTACATTTAAATAACTAGATTCATGCATATGACTACTTGATAAATTGGACATGTTAAATTGTATGTGCTAGATTGAAGTTGATTGATGAATTGATACCATGCCTGTGATAATTGTATCTTAAACTTAGAAATTTGTATGTTGACACCTAGGATCACTTTGACTACCAATTTGCATGCTACATGTGATCGTATGATTTATTTATTGTCCTTTTTATGTTAAAACAATTTATGTACTGCTAGTTGTTTTATTTTAAATCAGATTTTCAACCATGCTAATGTCATAATTTAAAATAACTTGTTGAACATAAATTATAGTCCCGGATGTCTAGTTCACTTTCCCTTTTTGCGGATTTGAATTCCGATGTGTAACCTGCTAGATATCATCATTTTAGTACAGCCATGTTAGAAATTCCAGATTCACAAATGCATACGTACCCTGCTGTTTCTTAATTTAATTGACCATGCTAACAGTAAAAGAAAAATCTTGAACAAATTTAATTGAGCCTAGAGAAATTTAGGAATCACCCAGAATTTTTATAGATTTTATTAATGAGTTCTCTGACCTGAAACAATTAGTTGAACACAACTTACTGCATGCTGCCTGAACATAAAACCTGAATAGAATAGAGTTTTCACCCTAGTTCCTATATCTTTTATATGCCTTAACTATATTTTCTGGAACCATATGGAAGTCTACTTTCTAGGCCTTCCGACAGATTCAGGTTTGCTATTTTGTAGTGGCTGTAATCCATATTTTAGTACAGCAAGGTCATGCTGTCCTGATTATGTGAATTGTGCTTATACGATGTGTTTGCTTCCTGTTTTGTCTGTAACGCATAGAATTAAACACACTTAGTATTATAAAACATTGACACCCCTTGCATGCTCACATAGGATGAAAATAAACTAATAACAAATCGGGGTATTATGGGCAGGACTTGGTAGTGAACGATTGGAAAATGTACTCGGTAAGGCCTTATCGTTATATCGTATTGGAAGGAGGAGATATATTGATTGGATGAAGTGTTGATTGCAAATTATTGATCGTTAATTATTGATTGTAAAACTATCGTTATCGATACCGAGTACACGATCCGTGAATTCACCATCAGTCTAAAACGTTCACTATGTGTTTGCGCCGAACCTGTGGAATGGGATGCAGTGGTACGTGCACTAGATAGATTAATAAAATACTTAATAACATGCATCTCATGCTTGATCTTGTCTTGACGTCACTCATTACTTGCGTGATTAATTGTAGACCTTTGATATTATTGCCTATCTTTGCCTTGCTCTTTGTCTTTGATCTTGTGCCTTTTTCCTTTGATATACATACTTCCTTTATCCTCTGTTTTCTCTACTTGCTGCCCACGACTTGCTCTAAGGGCACTCTTTTCTTTCTTTTTAGATCAAGATTTTACAGGTGCTAAAGGATCTATCCTCGAAGGAATTGGTGAGCAACATTTCTAAAGATGGAACCGGATTGCGCTGCTTAGATTTATTTGTTGCTAGATTTATTTCTCGAATATTGTTATGACTTGTACTTTGTTTTGGGCTTTATGACCCAGAGTTTGTTTTGATCCCAGATGTTGGATATTTATACTGTTGGATTATTTCATTTATTATTGAAATTTATCTTTGATTCATGTGGTTATTTATCTTGCGTGGTTGTACTTTGTTGTTCATATTGCTTAGTTAGTCTGGTACAGCTTATGGATGGTGTTTACATCATTCGTTAGGCCTACGTTACGTACTCGTGTTCCGTATTTTGGAAAGCGGAGGGTGACAAAAAGAATATCAAAAGAACTTTAGGAGGCAAAGAGAGATCACCTTGTAATGGTAGGAGGTAGGGGGTACTTATAGTCGCCGTAGGGATCTGCTTCGGGATAAGAACGAATCCCTACTCCCCGGTGTGACTGGGCAGAAGCAGTTAGAACCACTTCCCCAGGAAAGGGCGGATCAGGATCTCTTCAAATCTTCCTGGATTGCCTCTAAACGGGTTTGGACCCGTTCTCAGCTTAATAGATACGTTCACGGGTTATCGAGCACAAGAGAAGAGACCAGGTCCCCATTTCGAACCCGTTTGTAGGTGAAATTACTGTTTTGCCCCTGTGAATTTTAAGATTCGTGCCCTGTTTGAACGGTTCCGATTTAACCCCATTTTAGCCATATCACCGCCATTCAACCCAACTTGAAACCCGAAGCTCTTCAACCCTTGCTGCCTTGTTGCTACATCACCATTGGTGTTACACTTGCTCCTTGCTGTTAACGCCTCTGTGCTGCGTATGTGGTCGTCGTCGCTTGAACCCGGTGTCATCGCTCTTGTTGTTGCTGCTGTAGCTAGTGTTGTCGCATCGCCGCAGTTGCCGTCCAGATTCTCTTCCTTCCGTGGATTCGTTCATGTTCGTGACTACCGTAAAAAGGCAAGTTCTCTTGAATCGACTTATTGTTCTCGTTCAAGAAATATTTTTGATCTCCACAAGTAGCTCTTTATTTCGTTATCGTATCTCAATTTGTTTGTTACATTTCAAAGAGATTCTTATGGATTCATCGGTGAAACCAAGTAATAGCTTTCTTTTCGTGCCACATCTTTGACTCGGACCCTAAACTATGTTATTTCATCGTCATATACCATCTTATTCATTTTTTCATATCCATAACACTTATTTTATTGCATACACCGCACAAACATATGTAGGATATATATTCTAGTCTATTATGATTATATGGATTGTGATGGTATGATTATTAATGGTAAATTTTAAATCATAGGAGTGATAATTTTCCATCATGATAATAGTAAAAATATTCCGAACTACCGAGTACAAATTCCTGTTAAATTTTTGTCACAAGGTTTTATGCTTTGTGTATCTCGATTGTTGCAATTAATACTATTAAGTTGTTGGCCTGCTATTTATTCTATCTTGTAGTGATTTTATGACCAAGTTTCTGATAAAATAAATTAGACATTTATAAACAAAATTTGTAGTCCTCTGAATCTAGTTTATGGAACTTCTTACGAACCTGAATTTCAATTTGTAGACAACAAGTTATCATATTTATAGTATTGTTAGGTTTTAAATTCCAGATTGCTGTCTGGAGGCATACCGACATGATTTACTAATGAAAGTAAAATGTTAACAGTAGAATCAAAACATAAAAATTAACCAGGATGTTGTTAGACATGATTATGATTTTTTAAAAATAATTTTTATGATTTTTTAAATAATTTTTATGATTTTTTTTATAATTTTTATGAGATTACTTGATGAATTATACTCTCGTTATGCATACAAAAACTTGATCCTAGGTTTTCGCCAGAACACTAGATCAGTAAAGAATCAGAATTTTGACCTAGCTAAAGATAAAATCACTTAGAACTTATTAAATTAAAGTTATAGCCTTTTGTATCTGGAATTCAGACTATCTAAAGTTTTTGCAATCCAACTTACGAATTGCAAAATATTCAAATTCTACCACTGTAATGTCTTAACTTCAGAATTCTGTTTTAAAGATATGTTATTATGTTCAATTAATTAAATCAGTAGGTTAACTTAAGAATTAGGACCTAAGATTTCAAGAAGATTATTGAACAGTTCTAGGAACTAGATTGTAGTTTTTGCAAGAATTTTAAATAAGTTTTGTTGTCGATTTATGCATGTAATAATTTTATATTGAATTGCTGCTTGAACAGTAGACTCATTAAGAATTGATTGGTTGTTGTAGTTATTATAATCAAAACTTGTCATGTGAATATGTGTTGGAACCGGAAGGGAGCCTAGTATCTAGAATCCCCTGACGGAATCTGATTTACTTTCACGTAGTAGTGGAAAAGTTAGTTTTTGTACAACAATGTTTGTTCTCCAAAATGTGTGTTTTCATGCCATTAAGTATAAACATGTTTAATTTTGCATCTAATGAATGGAATTAAATATAGCATGCATTGCATAGCCTTGACACCTTCTGGATATTGCCTCGAAACCGTGCAAATCGATTGTACTCATTGCATGTTCATAATTGAGTATAATAAAATGATAATAAGTCGGGTATAATGGTCGACTTAGTAGAGGACAATATCGGAGACTGTACTCAGAGAAGGGGGACCGTTCTTATTGTTATGGACTATGGATTATTGATTATAGATTATTGATCATGTATTATTAATTATCGTTGCCGAGTACATGACCCATAGAGTTCACCACTATAGTCTAAACGGTCACTTGTTTATCTGCACCGAACCTATGGTATGAGACGCAAAATTACGTGCATTAGATAGGATAATAAAAGATTGATAGACTTAAGATTGACACCTGCATTTTGATCATGGTTATTGTTATCGACACTGATTATTAATACTTTTTATTAATCATTGCACCATTGATTATAGACCATTGATCTTAATATCAACTTTGGTTCATTGACCTGTGATAATGTTCTAGTTCATCGTTCCTTGATATATTGTTCTTTGCTTGTTACTACTTGATGTCCTAACTTACTCAAATGGACATCCCTCCCCCCACTCACCCCCCTCCCCCCCCCCAACTCTAGATGATGAATTTGCAGGTACACGAGGAGAATTGACTGAAGGACTGGTGAGCAACTGTTCTAAGGAATGAAGTCAATATTTGAGCCGATTTTTATTACCTCGTTCTTGTTATTTATTTCTTGTACCATTGTCGTTTTCATACATTGTATTCCCGAGCTTCGACCTGAAGTTTATTTTCTTCCAGATTTGTGAATTACTTCATGAATCTTTCCAGTTATTTATTGTTTATGTGATTTCATTATAACATGCGTGGTTGTGAATATATTTCATGTTGTTGAGTTCATATTGTTGAGTTGAATATTACAGCTTATGGATGATGAAAATCATCCGCTAGGCCTAAGTTACGAGCCCGTGATTCCGCATTTTGGGAAGGGTAATTCCGCATTTTGGGAAGCAGGGCATGACACATGCCTAATATGGTGTCCACTACACCTAGATATTTCATGTTGAATTTTTGAATATCATCGTTTTAACTATTGTTACTGTCACGCCCCGCTTCCCAAAATACAGAAATACAGGCACACAACTAAGGCCCAATGAATGATTTGAATCATTCATAAGTTGTACAGTTAACTCTACAATATAAAACACATCCAGGCAGGCAGTAAAATGATTACATGAATAATAAATAGCATGCATAATCCTCATACAATAACCATCAGCTAGAAACACATAAACTTTGGGTCAAAATGCCGGAGATTACAATGTACTAAAATGAATATAAAACAATAATCAGTTTGCTATGACTAACTATATAAGATAGCAACTAGAAAATAAAACAATATAAAATAGCAATGACACGGGAAATAAATCATGATCGCCTGTAAAAAATTTCGGCAAGTCCTTCTGGTATCACATCTTCAGCACCTGCATAGACATCATCTGGGGTTGTATGGGGGGGGGTGTCCGTTAGAGCAGGCTTCGGACGGCAAGTAGTAACATGCAGTGAAATAATAAAGTATGATATAGCAAGAAACATTGAACTAAGACGATACAATCATATATAATACAAGTATGACGGTAAGATAATGCAATCACAACTGTGGGATATAGTCAATCGATATGCAATGGTCATTAAACAGTAGACAGTGAGAGAATCAAAAGTGATAATCAATGCTCGATAAAAAATAATTAATAATCAATAATGCAAGTGATGCTCAGTGCCAATCTTATGTCTATCAGTCTTTTATTAACCTATCTAATGCATACATTCGTGTGTCCCAAACCACAGGTTTGGGTGCATGAGTGAACTCTACAGGGTCAAGTACACAGGTCTTTCAATAACAATAACCAATAAACGATAAACAATACATGATAATTGGGATATTGTAACTAGTAATCCGTAATCAATTGATGAGCAATAAACAATAACAATGTCCGATAAAAATTACCAATACAGGAAACATAGGCCCACTTCCAAGTAAACTCCCCTATATTGTCCACTACCAAGTCGTACCTGTTATTACTCTGGCTTGTTATTTTTTTTATTGTGATCAATCACGAACATGCAGTCGGTTTAATAAGTGGAAACGGTTGTGCAATACATGATATAATGTCGTACGATTTGTCTACTGCATTAATTCAATTAATTAAATACGAATAATAACATGTTTATATTTTAAAAAGCTCAAAGTGCAATTCTGGATAACAATACACAACTGAAACACACTTTTCCGCTGCTACGAGAAAGAAAAACTAGTTCCGCTAGGGGTTCTAGAAAGTAGACTCCCTGTCAGATCCAACGCCTATTCATACGATACATTCTAAGGGCAATAACTATACCTACCAGTTAGTTCTTTACAGGTCTAGTGTTCAGAAAGTAACCTAGGGTCAAGTTCTCATACATGTAATTCAACTGAAAAGTCATTAATAAATCTCACAAGAATTATAAATGAACTCCTAACAATATCCAATAACATTCTAGTTAATCTCAGATCTAAATACCGCTAACAATCTATTATTTCATTTAACTAATCACGATGATACAAATCTTAAACAGTATTATGGAATTTTAAACGTTACAGTACTACAATTTGAATATCTTGTAATCTTACATGTCGGATTACAAATCCGTCAGATGTTCCGGGTTTTACACTCAGAGGGCTACAATTTTCATGTGTAAAGTTCTCCATTATGTTACATGGAACTTGGTCAAATTCTCTGTACAAGTTTGGGTAAACGGCAGGGCAGAAGTATAATACTTTCATTTATAACAATATTCACAATAATATAATCTTATAACTAGAATTAAACTTGTTAGGATTGTGGCTGAAAATACACGTAGGCACGGAGTTTGGAGTTGAAGAGGACGAAGAGAAGACAAAGCCAGCAGAGAAGAAGGCAACTGAAGGGTTGCGGTCGACTGCGCAGTCGACCACGCAATTGACCTCTTAACAATGCTTACATGGTTGCAACAAAGAAGGGGACGGTTGACCGTGCAGTCGACTGAGCTAGTGTTTAGGTGTTGGCAGACTAGATGCAGTTGACCGTAACTTGGTATGGTCGACCGATAGCGACACGGGCTATTGTTTGGGCTTTCGGGTTTAAGGTCAAATAACTTGTAATTGTGTTTATCTTTTAGGGTTAACTTGAGGGATATATAAGTGGTTGTAGACTCTTGGGTTAACATCCATCACTAATTAGAGAGAATTGGTGAGTCATTATCATTGTTCAACTTCAAGAGGGGATTGTGCCGAATATTTCAAAGGTGAGAGAGAGAGATTGAGAGTTGTAATCTCTTTGTAATCTTTGTATTTCTTTGGGAATAAGAAGTATTGATTTTCTCTGCATATTATTGTGTTCTTGCGAGATCTTGCAATTATTGTGCTGGCTTGTTCTTAGTTCATCTAGTTTTTGGAAAGTTACTATTGCTTGTGGTGTGTGAGTTCCGCTATTAGCACTACGAATTGTGGTAGATTCTGCAAAAATTTGTATCAGAACACTATATTCGGGATGGGTGATAGCAAGTCGAAGATCGAGAGGTTCTATTAGAGTGACTTCGCGATGTGGAAGATTCAGATGATAGCATATCTTCGTAAGAATGATCTAGTTGGTCCTTTGTTTAATGAGAAGCCGGAAGGTAGAGACAAGGATGCGAAGGTCTTGGCGGAGTCGAATCTTTTGGATCATAAGGCACTAGGACAGACTCAGTTGGGGTTGAGTACGAAGACGTTATTTTGTATCTTGAAGGCAAAGACCACAAAGGAGGCTATGGAGATTCTCATAGATATGTATGAGAAACCGTTGACATCTAATCAAATTCTTCACTTGAAGAAATTGGTCATTAGATGTTAAGGGATGGGGGTTCAGTAGCGGAACATGTGAATAATTACTGTATGGTTTACATCCAGATGGAAAGCCGCGGAATTGAAGTTTTCAGAGAGGAGACAGTCATTGTTACTTCTATCTACTTTGGCTGATAGTTATGGTACGGTGGAACAGACTATTACATGCACTATGATAGATTCGACGACTCTAAGGATGTGGTGAGTAGCATTCTGAGTGAGGAGGTGAGAAGGGTGAGAAACGGAGGATTTTGGAGGTGAGAAAGGTGAGAAACGGAAGATTTTTATCATCAACTTCTAGAAATTCCGCTATGTCAATTAAAAGAGACATAGAAAATCTAAGAGCAGTCGAAGAAGAAAGGATCAGAGTAGTTCATCTAAGAGTGGGTCTAATGACAGCGATGAGGGACATGGACCTTAGTGCTGGTATTGTCACAAGAGGGGTCACCTGATGCACAGTTGTAAGGCCTATATGAAGAAGAAGTAGGAGAAACCGAACGAAGACTAAACAAAGGAAGCTAATGTGGTGTCTAATATTGAAGAGTTATGCTTATCAACAAGGGAGGAGTTGGGTACGCGAGAATGGTGCATTGATTCAGAAGCTTCTTTTCATTGCACTCCAAGGAGAGATGTGTTTGATGACTACAAGGAGGGTTCTTTTGGAGATATGATAGTGGAAAATGGTCAAAGGTGTCCTGTACGAGCATTTGGTACTGTCTGCACAAAAACCAGTGATGATCAGAATGTTGTCTTGCAGGAGACAAGGCATGTTCCATATTTGAAGAAAAATCTTATCTCGATTGGATGGCTAGACAAAGAGGGGTTGTCTATTACAATTGGTAGTGGGGAGTGGTATATAGCTGCAGGTTCAAGGGTGTTGTAGAAGGGAAGCGTGAGATAATTTGCTTAAAGACACGATGGGCATTTCTCCTGTAGTTGACTTTTAGCCGGAATCGAGTAATAGGTTGTGTGGGGTGCAATTGAGTTCTTTCAGTTTTGGGAATTCAAGGGAGGAAACTTATTTAGCAGAAGCTGTTGACCATAAGAGTGATCCTATAGAGAAAGATATTGCTGCAGTGAGGGTACTTTGCGATATGGCAGACGAAACATCAAGTCGCTCTTGTGAGGTAGATAGCATTATTATCAATATGTGGGGTGATGTCAATAAGGGTAACCGAAATGAGGTTGTGGGCGTTGAATAATCTATGGATTTTGTGGAGGTGTCTTCCAAGGAGACTTCTAGTGCAAAGGGTGCATTGAGAGGATTTGAACAATATCCGTTGTTAATGGAGAATCTGAGAGTTGGGAGTCTTGTGACACGAAATCTGACACGGGAGGTTATTTCTCCATTATTCGTGCTCTATACGATTGGTGGAGCACATCCTTCATGAAGTGATGAGGGGTGGTTGGTGCAAGCCACGTGGTGGATTGGCGAAGGTGCTCTTCATGAGAGTGGGGAGTACTTGGGTCTTTCATGAGAGTGGAAGATTGCAGAGATAATGTGAGGTAAAGATTACAATAACTTTGAAGCATTGTGTATTTGGTCCAAGTGAGATATTGTTAGGATTGTGGCATCAAATACACGTAGGCACAGAGTTGGAGTTGAAGAGGAAAAAGAGAAGACAAAGATAACAAAGAAGAATGCAGCCAAAGGGTGTTGCGGTCGATCGCACAGTCGACCGTACATAAGACCGCTTAGCAGTGCAGGTGTATAGGGTTCTAACATAGAAGATAACTATCGACCGTGCGGTCGATTGGTCTAATGTTCAGGTGTTGGTAGACCAGGTGCAGTCGACCGCAACTTGGTGCGGTCGACCGACAGCGACGTGAGATGTTCTTTGGGCTTTTGGGTTTTATCTTTGATGAACATATCTTCAAAGAATTCCGTATCTCTAGATTCTATTATTAGGTTAAGAGATAGATCTCAAAATATGTTTGCAACACTATCAGCTACACTACTCAAGTACACACATGTATTTGTTCGAGGTCCTACTTTAGGCCTTCTAGGGACATGTATTCTAACAAATGCAATACAGCCCCAAGTTCTTATTTTGTCAAAATTAGGTGTGTGTTTATACCATAATTCATAAGGTGTAGTAGATAGCTAAGAGTGTGGTAACATATTCAAAATATTGTTAGCAGTCAATACAACCTCATCCCAAAAATGCGAAGGTAACCCAGCAATCAATAACATGGAAATCAACATCTCAATGAGTATTTAATTCTTTCTTTCGGCAATGCTGTTTTGATAGTGGTGAGTAGGGTGTTGTAGTTTCAGCTATGATTCATGTGAGTTAAAAAATTCTATGAATCTCATTAAGACATATTCTCCATGTCTATTTGATCTAAACATTTTAATCTTAACTATGAATTGATCGTATTTAGGATAGGGTTTTTGAAGAGAAGAAAAAAGAAAGAAAGAGAGAGTAGCATTTTGATCTTTTCATACATTTCTTATCAAGTTTAAACCTCATAAAAAGCATATTCTGAAAACATTTTACACGCTTAACAGAACTGCTAAAGACAAATGCTAATTTAAAAAAGTATAATAAAATATAAATTTTATTTTGGTATTATAATAAAAATATTAAAATTTTTAAGTATCATTATGGAAAAACCCTAGTGAAAAACATAATGTTCGAAAACCAAAGAGCTGGGGAGTTGGAGGGAAGATCCTGGATAATCTGAATTTGTTATCAACCCATTTTCTCCGCCGTCTTCCCGTAGCTTGAAATTGCTCAACTTTTCTGATCATTAATTTCAAGGTATGATTTGTATATCATTTTATCACATATATTTTGTTTAGCAGATAATGATTAATTTTTTTTATAAATATGTATAGGTATGGATTACGATATTCCTATTTGGCTTTATTTTGGTGGTGAAATTATCTGTGACCCAAAAATAGGTTGTTATAGTGCCGTTGATCCCGAAATAATTTGGGTACCCGTACAATCACAATGGAAGAACTTGTTGAGAAAGTTTATGAGGTTACTAATTAGGATAAAGAACGATGGAATTTTACGACAACTCTCTGAAGTCCATGATTGGTAGAACACTTAATCCGAATTTTAGATGGTTTGCATTAGAGCTATATATTCAGCAAACCAAAAATATTAATGCCAAACCGCATGCTAACCCTGGTTCAAGCTCCACACGTGAAGTGTCGATCCATAAGATCATTTCGAATCCAGTTCAAACATCCCATGCAATCCCACCGTTCAAACATTTCACTACAAATTTCTTTACCAAATTTGGTAGCAAAGCAATGAAGACAAAAGTTAAAATTATAGCATGTCAAAACCAACCAAAAAAATTTCAAAGCAAACTCGCGGAACTGGAAACAGTTAATGTGGAAGCGGCAAATTGGTTGAAAGAGAAATTAGTTGACCAATGGGCACTTTTTGAAGATAGAGGACGGCAATATGGCATAATGACTACCAACCTATCATAAGTTTTCAACTCGGTATTGAAAGGTGTGCGTAGTTTACCAGTAACTGCTATTGTGGACATGATCTTTTACCGTCTTAATTCTTACTTTGCTACACGGCGTCAGTTACCCAACAAGCTCATTAGTGAAGGTAAAGTTTTTGCACAAAGCTAACGGGGTTAACGTGTCTATACTTGGTCATTTTTATCCCACACCCCTCTTTGAGGTAGTGCCCCCTACTGTCCCATCGACACCCGCTAATCCTGTTAGCGCGCCTGGTTTAAATGGGTGCGCTAACGGGGTTAGCGTGTCTATACTTTGTATTTTTTTCGCACACCCCTACTTGAGGAGTAGTATCCCCTTATAGTCCCCCCTATCACGCTGACCCGGTTAGCGTGTCAGGTTTAAATGAGCGCGCTAACAGAGTTAGCGTATCTATAGTTGGTGAGTTTTTTCGCACATCACTACTTGAGGAGAAAAGTGGTGTTCCCTATAACACGCTAACTGAGATAGCGCAATGAATTTTACTAGGAGCACTATCTCAGTTAGTCACAGAGATTTTTTGGTATTAAAATTTCGAACAGAGACAGTTTGGTACATACTTAAAAAAAGTGGGATAGTTTGGTAAAAAATTCAGATAATCTTTCCATACCTCTCATCTGCTCCAGACATTCCTTCCTCTCCTTATCTCCTTCTGAGTGAAATCCCAGACGGGGATTGGATGGCCCCCTCAACTTCTGAATTTTTTGTCGTACTAGGCCACTTTTTGATAGTATTTGCATTTTTAGGCCAGGTCCCAAACTATGAGCGTTCGTGGGCTAGCCTCTGCCACGTCAGCAGCGGCCGCTATTGGGAATAGCGGCCTCTTCATAGATACCAATTTTGTGCCCCCACACTTGGCTGTGTACGAAGGGGATCAGGAAATGAAGAGGTCGCTATTGGCACTAGCGATCTCCTAACTGAGGTCGCTAGTGGCAATCGCGACCTCAGATGGGCCCCCGAATGCTTCTAACTATGAGTCTTGGATGTTTATACTATGGTCGCGATTACCAATCGCGACCACAGGTATGATAGGTCGCGATTGACATTAGCGATTATGCTGTTTGCCAAATCAGCTTATCCTCTGTGATGTTTATACTAAGGTCGCGATTACCAATCGCGACCACAGTTATGATAGATCGCGATTGATATTAGCGATTATGCTATTTGCCAAATCAGCTTATCCTCTGTGATGTTTATACTAAGGTCGCAATTACCAATCGCGACCACAGGTATGATAGGTCGCGATTGATATTAGCGATTATGCTGTTTGCCAAATCAGCTTATGTGAATGTGACTCATAATAGCCTACCACTGTGGTCGCTATTGGGAATAGCAACCTCAATTGGAGGAGGTCGCTAGTGGCATTAGCGACCTTCTTTACACATACTCAGCCCAATCCCCCCGTACTCTACCAAGTGTGGGAGTACAAAATTGGTGGATATGAAGAGGCCGCTATTCCCAATAGCGGCCGCTGCTGACGTGGCAGTGGCTAGCCCATGAACGCTAATAGATTGGGACCTGGCCTAAAAATGCAAATACTATCAAAAAGTGGCCTAGTACGGCAAAAAATTCTCAACTTCTCAACTCCCCTCTCTCTTCCACTCACCCCAAGCACACAACACACAAGGAACAAGCAACAATTCGCCATCTTTGATCGAGGCCCAAATCATACACTACATGACGGCATGAGAAGTCATTCTTTCATCTTCATCACCCTCCCCTCCCTATCTCCCTCTTCATCCACCTCTTCGGCCCAGACCCAAACCCAGGCCCATCATCACTTCTCGCGCTTCTCTTCCCAGTCTCCACCTCAGCAAACGCCCCCTCATGGTCACTATTCTTCGGCCTAAGGCCACTGACCACCAAGGTTAGCAGTTTGTAACTACTTTTGATGCTGATACTTTCATTGAATTGGGCTGATGCTGGAGTACTTATATTAGTTGATCATCCAAATATTTCAACAATTTAGGAAATAAAGGACAAATTTAAAACATCTTGATGGGCAAAAGATTGTTGGTAGTCTCTCTGTCACGCCCCACTTCCCAAAAAGAATACGGAATATGGATAAGAGAGAAAAGCCCAGCGAATGATTTTCATCATTCATAAGTTGTTCAAGAATCTTTACAACATTTCACAAGATAATCAGAGTCGGAAGCAAAAGATACAACCAGGCATGCATAATTGAAACAAGATACCAACAGAAATTACTTGAAACCAAATATAATAATCTCAAATAATCAAATTCTTAACAAGTCAAATATCGTGGGTCACATTGCCCAAATACAAGATAAATATCCAAGTAATCAAGTACATCTTATTCATGTTCAAGCAACAATACTAATAAAAATCATAAAGCAAAAAATCCAGCACTAATACATCATCTCGCCAATACCATCTGGCAGATGACCATCCTGATCTGCAATTAATTAAATTGTAGGAAAAGGAAAAAGAAAACAAATACCCGTCAATTGTAAGTTACGGACCATTTATAATGTAGGATACAAGTATATGGGATAGGTAAATCTAAGTAACAAGCCTAACATGGTATAATCATGATAACAAAAATATAAATCATGGCATGGCAAGATGAGCAAGTATAATAGCATGTGTCGAGTGTCAAGTAAACAAGCTCCAATAGCCACTAGGTTCTTCCGAGTACACGTTTCTGCACTATCCACTACTAGATCTTTCCGTTAACCCCGGCATGGTTATTTATTATTAATGTCAACAAGTATGTATATGTGCAAACATATCAAGAATAATAGGGCATGATCATGTAACAAGTTCAAGTTGCAAGATAAACATATGTTGGTACAAGATAACATATAACAGGGTAAAACGACTAGCTTTCTAATTTAGGACAGCAAGACCATACTGAAGTAAAACAGTGATTCCCAGTGTTACAAGGATGCAAATCTGAATCCGTCAAGACGTCTAGAAAATAGACTCCCAACCGAATCCAGAGAATACAAATAAGTCATATACTAATTCACAAAAACATAACTCAAAACTGATTTGAATCCAGAAAATAGGTTCAGCCAGAAATCAAGAAATCGAATTTAAGAGCAGGAAAACAGCATGAAAACTCTTTAAATAAATCCACAAAAAATCTGGGGTATTTTTCTATATGTCTAGTATCAGAATATAAAGTTTCAGAATTTTCTAGTAAAATTAGATCAGTCATCAAAAATCAGTTAACATTAATAAACGATAGTTTGGCAAATATGGAATTCCCAACACTGCTGTACGAAAACTATAATATCTCGCAAAACTTTTATATTTCACAAATATTTTCCATACAGTAAAAGGAATCAAGGTGGAAATACGATTCTTTACAGAACAACGAGTAAAATACAACAAGTACAGTCTTTATAAACAAGCATGAAACGGTATATAAAATTCATCAATAAAATCTGCCAAAATTCTGGGTAATCCCTAGATAAGTATAGAAAAACTGACCAAAGTTCTAGATCAAAATAATGTGTAGCACAAGTATCAAAATAATTTATCATCAAAATCAACAAGAAACGAAATCTGGAAAAGATCTACACCTCTGTAGTACAACAGTCATATCTCACACATACAAAAACAAATTCGAGTATGGTCAGAGGGGTTGGAAAGCAGATGAATTTCTCTACAATTCATGTTTTATATTGAAATTAAGATTCTGGCCTTAATATGGTCTAAATTACTGATCAAGACAGATTATCGGCAAAATACATAATTTTCTCAAAAACTAAAATAAATATAGATTGAACGAAACTTGATCCACACACAACCAAACATAAAATCAAGTTTACAAAGTGTCCAAACAACATGAACTAGGGTATATAACAAGTCCACAACAAGCTAATCACATGGATCTCAACAAATAGTCAAATTCTCACAAATAGTTCACATACATAATCAAATCAAGAATGGGTGAAAACCTAGTTGTTTCATGTCGATTTGTGTCGTGAGGCAACTATGGTCAAGTAGTACTATAGAGACAAACTCATCAAGAATAACACACACATGAGCCGTCTCTAGAACCCAACTACATTATAGGTGATATTTTTGACTTGTATCATACAAAGGAATTTGAGTACAAGTTACTTGCCTGGAAGACGACGATGAATCCAATGAAAGAAAGAGAATAACGGGAACAGATTCCCGGCATGAACCACGATAATACGGATCACGGACCAATCACAAACACATGATCATGACCGCAATCACGAACACGATCGAACGGATCAGATCAGATGATCAAGAGATCAAGGCCAGATCAGATCGGACGACTATGATCGAAGATCAAGATCAAGATCAAAGATGTGATCAGTATCTTGATGATGATGATGATCGGATCAAATTGACGATCGGACAACCACCAATCAAAGCAATCAAAGAACTCCAAGATGATGATAATGCGATCCAACGATCCATAATCAAAGATGATGATCAAAATCCTACGGACGGCCAAGAATCAATCAATCAAGATCAAGATCACAATCAAACGGACGGCCTACAACAAAGTTGATCCAAGCCAAGATCAAGATGATCAAGATCAAGAAATCCAACGACTCACATTCAAAAGATCAAACTCCATAATCAAGCTTCCAAACAAACGGCAATTACACCAAGAAGAACACCCAGGGGGTTGCTGTCGTGGCATGGCGCGCGACGCTCAGGAGGAGCGAAGGCACGATGGGACTGGTCGGCGGCAAGGCGACGCAACACTGACGGGAGGTCGCTGCAGGGGCACCGGGGTCGACTGCGGGCTCTGTCGCGACTGGATGGCGCAGTGCAGGGTCGACACAAGCACGGCAGGCTGCGGTAGTTAGCGCACATAGGGTCGGGAGGGAGCTGCTGGTGGTCGTGAGCTGGGGCTGCAGTCAACAAAGGCCGGGAGGATGACTGCAGGGGCTGGCCAGGGAGCACACAGGAGGGTGCGGTGCTCAGGATGATGCCGCGATGCTGCTGCAGACACAGAGAAGGGCAGGGACGGCACACTGCGGGGACGCTGTCGCACAGGGGCACGCACCGGGAGAGAGTGAGACGAGAGGGAGAGGGGGGTCGCGGCGATGCTGTGGACGAACATTGCAGAAAGCGGGCACCGGTTGAGGGAGAGGAGAAGGGAGGGAGGGAGATGAGGGGGTGGTCGTGGGAGATGGATGGAGAAGAGAAGGTTGGGGCGACTGCAGTTGGGAAGGAGGGAGAGACGGGAGCAGGAGGACGGGGATAGAGGCGGCTGGGGAAGTTGAAGAGACAAGGAGGTGAACAGGTTGGGTTAAAAACAGGGTTGGGTATATATAGGGTGATATGTTTAGGGTTAAGATGAAGTGGGTTTCGGGTTCATGGGCTTGGGGTTAGAACGGGTAACCGGGTTATGGGTAGATTAGGCTGAAGGGGCTTCGGGTAGGATTATTAGGGAAACTGGTATAGGTTAGGGCTAACGGGTATAGTTGGGTTTATTGGGTTTTGGGGATAATAAAATAGGTATGGGTTTAAATGGTGGGTAATTGGGTTTGGAATAAATGGGTTTTGGAAAATAAAATAAAATGTAATAACAAATAAAAATATACAATTTAGGATTTTATAGAAATCCTAATAATGATAATATAACAAAAACAATAATAATAATAACAGTATCAAAAGTAACAGTATCAAAAATAACAGAAATAATAATACGGAGAACTATAACAATAATAAGAAACTGATAAAAATAATAATAGTACAATATTAACATTAGTAGTAATAATAATAGAGGTCAAAGTAACAATATCAAAAATAAGATTTGAAATATAAAACTCATAGAACATAGTTATGATAAAAATATTGCTCGAAAATAGATTTTAATAGGAGATCCAATAATACAATTTAACAAATTAATTTGAGAGTGGAATAATAATTTACAAAAATTTTAAACACAGAAAATAACAGAAAAAACATTTTTTGGAAAACAGGGGTTACACACACTCTCTCTCTTTTTTAAAATAATATTTTTAAATTTATTTATTTAATAATATTTTTTTTAGGAACAAGGTCCTAGCCACACACTGTAACGCCCCTGCCCCTAGCTCAAACAATTTATACAATTTAGAATACAAATTAGATACTATGTAGTACAACTGCCCACCACAGGTTACCTCTAAAAAGGTGGTTAACCGAATTGGTGACTCTTGATCATAGGATATTATATTTATATATTATTATATTTAGTTCAAATCCCGATATGGGACAAATCTCTTCTATCTCTCTTCCTTTTCCTCCCGTGAGCACAGAGCCTACAACGTGGACCCCATGCCCACGTGGCACAAGCAGCACAAGCTGCACTCTCCCACTTCTGCACATGAGGGCCCCACATGCTGGCCACGTCAGCAGCTTTACTGATGCCACACCAAGAGCAGCAATTACCGCTATCCTATTTCCGTGTGGGCCCCCACCCCCACACAATAATTCCATATAATATCCCCCATAGGGAATCCTATGGGGTTAACAGCCAAATACTCCTTTATATATTTTTTTATATTTTTTTAACACGGGGTGTTACACACACCCACACATACCCGTGTATATGTTAATAAAATGTGAATATTATGGTGCTAGCAAGATTCAAACTTCCGACCTCTTACTCACTAGTGAAGATGCTTACCAGTGGATCACACTGGCACTTGCACATATATGAATAGTTAGTTATTAACTTGAAAGTGTATTGTTTTTAGTATGATCAAGTCTTGTGTGCCATGTTGCATGATAGATAAAAGCTTTAGGATATAACGAATGTAGAATTGACAAGATGAAAACCACATATGTGGAATGAAACTTTAGCTAAACTATGAGAGTAATTGCACTCTTACTATTGATTGCAAAATGCCGAAAAAGTGACCATTTTTTCAAAGATTGGATCAATTTTATGATTCATGCATCAGAGCATCCACAGTGGTTTGCTAAATACTCAAAAATTAGAAATCCATTTAGAAAACAGACGTACAGTGGTTTGCTAAAAACTCAAAAGTTAGAATAGCAATCTACAGTACCTTGCTAAAGTTAGGAAGCCGGATGGAAGATTGCTAAATATAGAAGACGGATGATGGTATTCCGTTTGTGGCTTTGGACGGTTGAAGATCATCCGTTTTTAACTTTTTTTTTTCTTTGATTTAAAAAAAAAAGTTAAAACTCACCAAACGGATGAAGATCATCCGTTTGGTCAGTTTCTGACTTTTTTTTTTTATTTTTTTTTAAAATTTTTTTTGATTTTTTATAATATAAAACAAAAAAAAATAAAAAAAAGGCAAAACCATCCAAACGGATGAAGATCATCCGTTTGGAATGGTTTTGACTTTTTTTGTTGACTTTTTTTTTAATCACCGATAAGTATTATAAAAATTTAAAAAAAAAACAAAAAACGGATGATGTTCATCCGTCTACAGTATTATAAAAATTAAAAAAAAAAACTAAAAACGGATGATGTTCATCTGTCTACTTAAATTTTAGGATTTTGACCACTGCAGCGAACTGCTCCGATTGCTATTGCTAAATGCTATTTTTAGCAATGAGAATAGCAAACGACTGTAGATGCTCTCACAAGGAAGACATTTCGGAAGATGTTGCTTGTTGAATTGAAGGGGGATCATTAAAGTGAAGTATAATACAATATCTATAGCCACGATACTTGGATATTAGAACCCTAATCCTAATCCTTTTGTTAAAACTGTCTTTCTGATATGTAAACTAGTAATATGAAAAAATATGGCTTTAAAGGTAAAAGCTAAGCGTTGTTCAATCAGGACTAACAACATGGTTCAGGAAAGAATGTGTTAATAGATACTGATCAAATTAACTTGATGAATACATACTGATGGATCTTAATCAAGGATTTTTTGGGAGTGGGGAGGAGAATGGCTATTGTAATCCTTTAACTTCTATTGAACAACATATCAGATCGTCTTGCTGAAGTGAAGCAGACATGGAACAACTTGCTGGATGAATTTAAGGAGGATGAGAAAGTCTCCAGGGCACATTTGGTGGATAAATTCATGGCGTTTGACTTCAAAAAGGAGAAAGAAATTCTCCCTTAAGTAACAAATCTTGAAAATCTAGTAAGAAAACAAAAATATGAGAATATCACTGTGTGTGATGAGTTTCTTGCTAGTGCTATAATTTACTAATTACCTACTTCGTGACTCTCTTTTAAAACTGAAATGTATAGGTTGCTTGAACATATTAAACTTGCACATCTCAAACAATGTATTAAGGGGACTAGAACTTGGATAAATTTAAAATTGGTTAACAAACATCTTTCGACGACAAATATATTAACCAATACTAAACGAGTTGCTAAGTTTAAGAAACTTCCGAACTCTCTTCTGTTGAACAACATATCAGATCGGCTTGCAGATGTGTATATGAAGTATGTGTAACGCTCCGCCCCAATACCTAGACAATTTTATTTATTTATTAGTATATTTAGTATGACTGCCCACCACAGGCTGTCTCTCAAAATGTGGTTAACCAATTAGGTGACTCTTGATCATAGACAATTATATTTATTATTTAAATATTTTCATTAATCTCCAATGTGGGATTAAACTAATCCACACCTTTTCTATTTCTTGAGCGTGCCAGCACACACCTGGGCCCTATTTGGCGCCCCACGTGCTGTCAAGCACAACCCAAGAAAGACCGGGCCCACCCACGTGGACAACAGCCAGCAACTTAACAATTCCATCATATAATTCAAATCCCATTTTTACGATTTTGCCATTCAAGATATTTACCCTTATGCCACTTTATATATATATATATATATATATATATATATATAGAGAGAGAGAGAGAGAGAGAGAGAGAGAGAGAGATCTTCGGTTGCACACTACTTTGGTGAGCACTCCGTGAGCACTCACGAACTAGAGACTGTATGAAAAATCCGAACCGCTCATATTGTTCTATATGCCTTAGATAGCCTAACAATAAAAAATCAAGTAATTTGAAGTTCATTTGCCCATGATTTACATCATTACAAAATTGTACGGTTGAAAATTCTAACAGCATGATGTATGGGCAAATGAACTTCAAATTACTTAATTTTTTATTGTTAGGCTATCTAAGGCATATAGAACAATATGAGCGGTTCGGATTTTTCATACAGTCTCTAGTTCGTGAGTGCTCACGGAGTGCTCACCAAAAGTAGTGTGCAACCGAAGGAGACTCTCTCTCTCTCTCTCTCTCTCTCTCTCTCTCTCTCTATATATATATATATATATATATATATATATATATAATACTATATTATATCTCTTGAAATTACGGGGTGTTACATACACCCTCCTTTAGAAATCAGCATCCTCGCTGAGTACAGGGGCATGCAACCTAGTGTAGGATCTCCTTTCTAGCCGATGTGGAGTGGAGTACCCTGATTTTGCTAGCTGCACCCTGATTCTAGTTGTACAGCCTTACCTGGGACTTGGGTTACCTACTATTGTACATCTACTAACTCCATTTCAGGCATACATCTACTAACTCCATCTCAGGCATACATCTCATCCACTCTTACCCACACTCAGTGTCGAAAGTCGGCTCTGATACCATTTGTAATGCTCCAGCCCAATACTCGGACAATTTTATTAATTTATTAGTATTATTTATAGTACAATTGTCCACCACAGGCTGCCTCTCTAAAGGTGGTTAACCAATTAGGTGATTCTTGATCATAGGCAATTATATTTTAATATTAATTAATCTTGCAATTTCTCGATATGGGATTAATCCAATTCACATCTGTCGCTGTCTTGCGTGTGTGACGTCAGCCAAGGCAGCCTCTCTCGGTGGGCCCCTTGCCACATCAGCACACGCACAAAGCACAAGGCTTAAAGCATTAACCTTCCTGCACATAGGGGCCCCACGCTGCCACGTCGCCAGAGCACAACAATAGCTTTCTGCTGCTCCTTCCTGGGCCCCACGGCAGTTAAATTCCAAACAACCCCCCTATAGCAAATCCTATGGGGAGACCTCCAAATCCTCTTATATTATTATACATATATTATATCTCTTGAAATTACGGGGTATTACATACACCCCCTTTAGAAATCAGCGTTCTCGCCGAGTATGGGGCATGCAGAACTTAGTACAGGATCTCCTTTCTAGCCGATGTGGAGTGGGAGTACCCTGATTCAGCTAATTTCGGGCCAACATACTGACCACAGCTACCTCTCAGGCGTACATCTCGCCGATGTGGATGAAGTACCCTGATTCAGCTAATTTTGGGCCAGCGTGGACCACAGCTCCCTCTCAGGCATACACTGCACCCACTCTTTTCCCACACTCAGTGTTGAAAGTCGGCTCTGATACCATTTGTAATGCCCCGCCCCAATACCCAGACAATTTATTTATTAGTATATTTAGTACAAGTGTTCACCACAGACTGTCTCTCAAAAGTTGGTTAACCAATTAGGTGAATCTTGATCATAGACAATTATATTTATTATTTAATTATTCTCATTATCTCCGATATGGGATTAAACTAATCCACACCTCTCTTTCTTGAGCGTGCCAATACACACCTGGGCCCTACCTGGCGCCCCACGTACTGTCAAGCACAGCCCAAGAAAGATCGGGCCCACCCACGTGGACAACGGCCAGCAACTTCACAATTCCATCATATAATTCAAATCCCATTATTACGATTTTTGTCATTCAAGATATTTACCCTTATGCCACTTTATATATATATATATATATATAAAATAAAACACAAATAAAACACAAAGAAAGCTCTCAAGTGGCTCACCTTCAATTGAAACTAAATCAATGGCTCAGATCAATCATTCAAAAACATATTTTCCCTCCAAAAGGTTTTCCCCCAAAATAAAAAAATTCCCCCCAAAACTAAAAAAACTCATTACTTTATTACTATCTCTCTATTCTCTCTTAACTTTTTCATATTTCTCTTTCTCTCTCTCTCTCTCTCTCTCTCTCTCTCATTCTCTCTCTATTTACTTTGAAATTTAGATATTCAGATTTCACGTTTGTAAATTTTTCAAGTTTTTTATGTTTTTTTAATGCTCATGTTACATTGAAAATAGCAAATATCTCTTCAACAGTTAAATTTCATCATTTTCCACCCTCAAAGTTCTAAGACGTTGGATTTTACACCCCCATTTATAATTATTTTTCAACATATACTAATGGGAACATGGACTTTTATTTACAACTAATTATTGTCATACTATTCAAACTTGAGCTACATAATTTTTGTTTTACTGTTTACAAGACTTTTCGTCTGCTGTATCGTTCGGAAGACGTGTCGTAGGCATGTGCCCACGGGTAAGTCTAGTATATATATAATACTATATTATATCTCTTGAAATTATGGGGTGTTACAGTATGAAACAGTGAAGCAGACATGGGACAACTTGCTGGATGAATTTAAGGAGGATGAGAAAGTCTCCAGGGCACATTTGGTGGATAAATTCATGGTGTTTGACTTCAAATAGGAGAAAGCAATTCTCCCTTAAGTAACAGATCTTGAAAATCTAGTAAGAAAACTAAAATCTGAGAATATCACTGTGTGATGAGTTTCGTGCTAGTGCTATAATTTACAAATTACCTGCTTCGTGACTCTCTTTTAAAACTGAGATGTATAGGTTGCTTGAACAGATTAAACTTGCACATCTCAAACGATATATTAAGGTTGAAGATGAGACTAGAACTTGGATAAATTTAAAATTGGTTAACAAACATCTTTCGATGACAAATATATTAACCAATACTAAACGAGTTCCTAAGTTTAAGAAAAACAAGTTTAATCGTAAAGGTGAACCAACTAAACTAGAGGTCACGAAGAAGATTGTTAAAAAAAGGAAAGTGCTACAATTGCAGGAAGTGGACACACCATGCCTCTGAGTGTAGGGTACCCAAAAAAGGACAACCCAACATAGAAAAGGTGAACTTGCTAGAGGGAACAACTGAGCGCACCAATTTTGTTTTTGTTGTTGGTGATGTTAAGGCCAGTATGTCTACCGGTCAGTTGTTGTATTCGGGAGCCACCTGCCACACATGCAATGACGAAAGCCTACTAACTGATCTTAAAGGTGCAAATGAGTCTGTGTTAATGGCAAATGGAGAATTAGTCATGGTACTTCAGATTGGGACCATGAATCTTAGTCTCTCATCAGGTAAAACTATAATTTTTTCCGTAATGTTATATATATACCTGCTTTGGCGCAGAAATTGATATCTATAAGCTTACTAAATTATGATGGTATGGTAGTTACTATGATTAGTGGTAAAGCTATATTTTTTGTTAATTCTTTCTATTTTGGTTGTGCTTATTTGGTTAATGACATGTACAGAGTTAGTTTAGCTGATGAAGTAAACAATACTATTAATTCCAAATTGTGTAGTCCACGTACATAGCATAATAAGCTGGGACATGTGAACTATGTTAAGATACTTAGTGTCGCTAAAACTTTTAACTTGTCAATTGACACATCCATAAAAAAATGACAAATGTGAAGTGTGTGTTCAAACAAAAATAGCTAGAAAATATTTTCATACTGTTTCTAGGAGTATACAACTTCTTGAGCTGATTCATTCTGACATGTGTGATTTCAAGAGTTTTGTAACACAAGGAGGTCGGAAGTACTTAATCACCTATATAGATGATTACTCTAGATATTGTCACATTTATTTGTTAAAACCTAAGGATGAAGCACTAGAGAAATTCAAAGAATTTAAAGACTGCATTGAAAATTAGTTAGATGTTAAGATTAAAAGGTTTAGATCAGATAGAGATGGAGAATATGTCTCAATGAGATTCAGAGAATTTTGTAACTCACATGAAATCATGGCTGAAACTACAACACCCTACTCACCACTATCAAAACGGCATTGTCGAAAGAAAGAATTAAATACTCATTGAGATGTTGATTTCCATGTTATTGATTGCTAGGTTACCTTCGCATTTTTCGGGTGAGCCTGTTTTGACTGCTAACAATATTTTGAACATGTTACCACACTCTTAGCTATATACTACACCTTATAATTATGGTATAAAGATACACCTAATTTTGATAAAATAAGAACTTGGGGCTGTATTGCATATGTTAGAATACCTGTCCCTTGAAGGCCTAAAGTAGGACCTCGAACAAATACATGTGTACTTAAGTAGTGCAGTTGATAGTGTCGCAGACAGATTTTGAGATCTATCTCTTAACCTAATAATAGAATCTAGAGATATGGAATTCTTTGAAGATATGTTCATCAAAGATAAAAGCATCACATTGTCGGGGTATGCATACAAGGAAATGATCCACAACAGGAATCTACATATAGTCTGACTGACACTGAAACTTTAGAAGGTGTTGAGCTAAGAAGACTCTCCACTAGAGATAAAACATCTAGAACCTATGGTGATAATTTTGTGACCTGTGCACTGACAATTGATCATGTTAGTGTTAAGGAAGCTTTAAGGTCTAGGGATGGTTTGCTTTGGAAAGAAGCAATTTGATGATGAAATGGATTCTTTATTGCAGAATAATACTTGGGAGTTAATTAATTTGCCAATAGGGGCTAAAAATATAGGAAGTAAGTGGGTTTTGAAGAAGAAACTTAATCTTGATGGAACTGTAGCTAAGTATAAAGCACGTTTACTAGCTAAAGGTTATACTCAACAATGTGGGGTGGACTATTTTGATGTTTACTCACATGTATGTCACATCGCTACAATAATAATTCTTTAAGCCACAACATCTACTAGAAAATTACTCTTCATCAAATGGATGTTAAGACTGCTTTTCTAAACGGTGATCTCAATGAAGAAATCAATATGAAACAACCTGAAGGTTTTGTATTTAATGTTTCAGAACATAAAGTTTGCAAATTAGTAAAATCCTTGTAAGGATTAAAACAAGCACCTAAACTATGACACGAAAAATTTCATAAAACAATATGGAGCTTAGGTTTTGAATTTTGTAATTTTGACAAATGCCTTTATTATCGTGATAATCGAATAAAATTGTCATTAGTTTCTTGTATGATTTGCTTGTTGTTGAAGGGACCTCTCTATTGTAATTGTAACCCCCGTGTCTGATTATACGAATTTTATTTTTTCTTCGTATTCTTGTATTTCAGTTGTTTAAATAAATCCTGCTATTATTTTGAACCCAATTGCTTTCACCTGGATATCCGATTAATTTGTTAGAACCCAGAAATTTTAATCCATACTATCATTTGATTATTTAATTAATGGGTAAAAGTCCAACCCAAAGCCCATTTTAACCCAAGCCCACATGCTGCCATCGTAATCCATATTTATATATATCACTAATCCCTAGTTAATTAAACCTAACCTAATCACCTTCATCTATTCAGCAGCCAACCAGACTTCTTCTTCTTCTTCCACTCCCATCCATTACCTTCATTGTCACTGCCAAATAGCACCTAAGCCACCACCCGACTTCTTCTTCACCCGACGGCCACTCCCATCCATTACCTTCATTGCCTCTGCCAAATAGCACCTAAGCCACCACCCGACTTCTTCTTCACCCGACGGCCACTCCCATCCATTACCTTCATTGCCTCTACCAAATAGCACCTAAGCCACCACCCGACTGCCTCAAACACCCGCAACACCGAAGCTCCATACTGTTCCTTGGTGTTTGCTGCCGTCCTACTCACCAGTGGCTGCCGTTGATCGCCTTTGCTGCCCTTGCTGCTATTGTCGCTGTTACTTGCTGTTGTTACTGTCATCGCTCCTTCTTCCTGTTACATCATATAAGGTAAGTGTTTGTTTGATCTCCTGCAAGTAGCTCTCTTTTATTGATCTATTGTGTCATTGATTTTGCCTTGTCCCGCATATGTTAATTGAAGTTGATCCAATCGTCATATGCCATTCTATTTGATTTGTGTCATCACCACACTCGTAAAAAGACCATGAAAATTTCTTGTTATTGCATGCACTGCACAAACACATGTTAGAGATAAATACGCATATGGATACATGTTACAAGTTAACCTTATTTCGATTGTATTGCAATGCAGTGGTGTAAATATTAATATTATATTTGATACCGTAGAGAGAATAATTTTTGTTATGTTAACAATCGAAATCTATCCTAGTTACTGAATATGAATGTGAGTTATGTTGCAGAATCTACGACAACTCGTAATGCTAATAGCACAACTCACACATCACAAGCAATAAATTTTTTCCAAGAACTAGATGAACTAAGAACAAACCACCATAATAATTGCAAGCTCTCACAAAAACACAATAATATGCAGAGATGATCAATACTTATTATTCCCAAAGAAATACAAAGATTACAAAAAGATTACAACTCCCAATCTCTTTCTCACCTTTGAAACACTCAGCACAATTCCCTTTTGAATTTGAACAATGATAATGGTTCACTAATTCTCTATAATCTGTGATGGATGCGAACCTTAGAGTCTACATCCACTTACATAGCCCTTAAGTAAACCCTAAAAGATAAACACAAATACAGCTTATTGGACCTTAAACCCAAAAGCCCAAATAACATCCCGCATCGCTGTCGGTTGACCGCACCAAGTTGCGGTTGACTGCACCTGGTCTGCCAACACCTGAACACTAGACCGATCGATTGCACAGTAGACCGTTCCCTTCTATGTTGCAACCTGGTACACCTGCACTGCTAAGTAGTCGTGTGTGCGGTCGACTGTGCGATAGACTGCAACACCCTTTGGCTGCCTTATTCTTTGTTATCTTCGTCTTCTCTTATTCCTCTTCAACTCCAAACTCCGTGCCTACGTGTATTTGATGCCACAATCCTAACAATCTCTCACTTGGACCAAATACATAATGCTTCAAAGTTATTGTAATCTTTACCTCACATTATCTCTGCAGTCTTTCACTCTCATGAAAAACCCAAGTACTCCCCACTCTCATGAAGAGCACCTCTGCCAATCCACCACGTAGATTGCACCAACAACCCCTCATCACTTTATGAAGGATGTGCTTCACCAATCGCATAGAGCACAAATAATGGAGAAATAACCTCCCGTGCCAGATTCCGTGTCACAAGACTCCCAACTCGCAGAATCTTTATTAACAACGGACATTGTTCAAAACCTCTAAATGCACCCTTTGCACTAGAAGTCTCCTTGGAAGACCCCTCCACAAAATCCGCAGATTACTCAACCCCCACAACCTCATTTTGGTTACCCTCATCGACATCACCTCGCATATCGATAATAGTGCTATCTACCTTACAAAAGCGACTTGATGCTTCGTCTGCCATATTGCAAAATACCCTCACTACAGCAATATCTTTCTCTGTAGGATCACTCTCATGGTCAACAATTTCCGCTAAATAAGTTGCCTCCCTTGAATTCCCACAACTGAAAAAACTCAGTTGCACCCCATACAACCTATTACTCAATTCCGGCTGAGAGTCAACTACAGGAGAAACGCCCGTCGCGTATTTAAGCAAATACAAAATTATCTCACGCTTCCCTTTTGCGACACCCTTGAACCTGCAGCTATATGCCACTCTCCACTACCAATTGTAGTAGACAATCCCTTTTTGTCTAGCCATCCAATCGAGATAAGATTTTTTTTCAATATTCTGATCATCATCGGCTTTCGCACAAACAATACCAACCCCTCGTACAGGACACCTTTGACCATTCTCCACGATCACATTTCCAAAAGAACCCTCCTTGTAGTCATCAAACACATCTCTCCTCGGTGTGCAATGAAAAGAAGCTCCTGAATCAGTGTACCATTCTCGCGTACCCAACTCCTCCCTAGCTGATAAGCATAACTCTTCAATAGTAGACACCACATTGGCTTCCTTTGGTTAGTCTTCGGTTTCTCCATCTCTATCTGATCTAAACCTTTTAATCTTAGCATCTAACTGATTTTCAGTGCAGTCTTTAAATTCTTTGAATTTCTCTAGTGCTTCATCCTTATATTTTAACAAATAGATGTGAAAATATCTAGAGTAATCATCTATAAAGGTGATTAGCTACTTCCGACCTCCTTGTGTTACAAAACTCTTGAAATCACACATGTCAGAATGATTCAACTCAAGAAGTTGTGTACTCCTAGAAACAGTATGAAAATGTTTCCTAGTTATTTTTGTTTGAACGCACACTTCAAACTCTTTTCTTCTAAATTTTCTTATTCTTATTAGCTTGATAAACAAAGGATTATAACAGCCTTTATATAGGCTTGAAAAATGAAACCCCCGACTCTTGAAATTATGACTTTCTAACTTACAAAACATATGCCACAATAATAGACTCTTTAACTTCTAAAACTCATGCCTTAATGACTTTTGACTCTTTAACTTCTGACTTTTTAACTTTCAAAACATATGACATAATAATACTCTTTAACTCCTAAAACTCATGCCATAATAACTTTTGACTCTTCTAGTTCTTTTGGTTTTGGATTTGAACCAACATCGACCCCTCAAATCAAAATCGACTTCATGCCAAGCATGTCTCTTAGCCTCATGAATGTTTCCCTTGTAATGGCTTAGTGAATATGTCTGCTACTTGTTCAGTAGTGTGGCAATATTGGAGCTCTATAGTTTTCTGCTTCACATGATCTTGAAGAAAATGGAACCAAGTATCGATGTGCTTGCTTCTCCCGTGATGCACCGAATTCTTTGCAAGTTGGATGGCTAATTTGTTCTCCACAAATATCACAGTCGGCTCTTCTTGTGGATGATCTAGCTCCCTCAAAATATTTTACAACCAAATAGCTTCACAAGCAGTAGATGAAGTCACCACATACTCCGCTTAACATGAAGATAAGGCCACAACTCCTTGCTTCTTGGAAGTCCAAGAAAAAACAGTTGACCCAAGATAGAATACATAGCCTGTGGTGCTTCTTCTTTCATCTTGGTCAACTCCCCAAATGCTATCTGAATAGCCTACTAACTCTGCATTTTCACCATAATGATAGAAGAGACCAAGGTTAAGTGAGCCTTTGATGTGTCGTAGAATCCTCTTCGCAGCTAGCCATTGTGACTCCTTCGGTGTCTCCATGTAGCGACTTACAAGTCCGACTCCATACACGATATCGGGCCTTGTGATTGTCAAGTACCTCAGGCTGCCAACCAAACTCTTGTAAAGAGTCGAGTCCATGAAATCTCCATTTCCTTCTCTTGATAGCTTCATTCCCATGGCTAGTGGAATGTTCATAAGGTTGCAATTACTCATCTTGAATTTCTCCAAAATCTCTTTCATGTACTTCTTTTGGGATATAAATATCCCATCTTGTTGTTGTTTCACTTTAATACCAACGAAGTAGGACATCATTTCGTTGTCCTTCATCTCAAACTCCTTAAACATTGATTGTTTAAATTCCATGAGCATTTCACCACTAGTTTTTGTGTACAACTGGTCATTAACATATATGCAAATAATTAAAAAATCACCACGGCAATTTTTCTTCATGTAGACAGCATGCTCATATGGACACTTGGTGAATCCATTCCGATGAAGATAACTATTGATGCATGCATTCCAAGTTCTTGGTGCCTGCTTTAAACTATACAATGCCTTTTTTAGGTGGTACACCTTGCTTTCTTCCCCTTCATTTATGAAGCCTTCTGGTTGTTGAACATACACTTCTTTAAGAATGCCAATGAGAAAGGCTGACTTGACATCAAGCTGGTATATCTTCCAGTTGTGATGAGCAGCAAGTGCGATCAATAATCTTACTGTGTCAAGTCTTGCAACTGGTGCAAAGACATCTTCATAGTCAATGTCGTACTTCTCTTTGTAGCCTTTAGCTACTAGTCTCGCTTTCTATCGAGAAACTTCACCTTCTGCAGTGCGTTTGATCTTGTACACCCACTTAACACCAATAACCTGTTGCTTTGTTAGAAGTGTTGTCAACTCCCAAGTATTATTCTTCTGTATAGCTTGTATCTCCTCCTTCATTGCCAATCACCAACAATCTTATTTTACAGCGTCTTGGAATGTAAAGGGCTCATGGTCAACATACAAGCAGAAGCGATTGATATCTCCTTCTTCAGTCTACTTATAAATCTCCTCGAGGCTTCTTATTTTTTATAGGACCTTGGTACATGGAAGATCTGTTGCTACCACTTTCTATAGAAGATGGAGAGCCTCTTGCAGGAGAGTGTGGCATGTTGAGGAGATGGTGGTGTAGCTGGTGGAAATTCTGTTGAAGGCTCTTCGAGCTCTTCAAGCACTTGTTGCACTTTAGCCTTCTTTTCATCACTCTAGTCCCATACTTTCTTCATCAAAGATGACATCTCGACTAACCACTAATTTCTTTGTTAGTGGATTGTAGAGTTTGTATACCTTCGACTCTTCACTATACCTGAGAAAGATGCATTTCTCACCACGATCATCAAGCTTCTTCCTGTTGGACATGGGGATATGTGAGTATGTAATACACCCAAAGATTCTTAGGTGCATAACATTTGGCTTGTAGCCGCTCCATGCCTCTTGAGGTGTCATATGTCTGACACTTTTGGTAGGACAGCGGTTAAGTACATAAGTCGAGCACCCACAGTTTTCACTCAAATTTGCTTCAGTAGTCCTTTCTCCTTAAGCATATTTCTCGTCATGTTAAGAATGGTGTGATTCTTTCTTTCGGCGATCCCATTTTGCTGTGGGGTGTACACAGCAGTAAACTGATGCTTTATACCTTGTTCCCTGCAATACTCATCAAAAGCTTTTGAGGTGTATTCTCCACCTCAGTCAGAGCGGAGAGTTACAAGCTTGTGACCACTTTGATTTTCAACAAGAGTTTTGAAGTTTTTGAATACAATAAAGGCAACTGACTTTTCTTCAAGAAAATAAACCCAAAGTTTTCTTCTACGTCAATGAAAGTAATAAAGTATCTATTACCTCCTAACGACATGGGCTCTATTGGTCCACATATGTCAGTGTGAACTAGTTGCAGTGGTGTTGTTGCTCTACAAGATTTACCGCTGGGAAAAGGAAGTCGTGCATGCTTGCTGAGTATACATCCTTCATAAGTGCTGCTCGGTGCCTCGATCATTGGTAGCCCATTCACCATGCTTGATAAAGATAGTAGCTTTAAACTGCTGAAGTTTTAGAATTTTTCAATAAATATAGCATAGTCAAGTAAAATCAGAAAATAACAAGACACGACAGTTTTGTAAATCTGGAATCACAGACACTGCAGTACGAAAACATCAATATCTCACAAACCATAAATAGAAATCCAAATCAACCAAAAGGGTAATAAAATAGATACAGTATGCTAACTTTCATATTTAGAAATATTTTAGAAACAACAAGTAGAATTAGGTCAAAAATTGGGTTCTTTACTGAACAGTAGTAAAACTCTGCATGTAAAATCATTATTTACAAGCTTGAAAAGGTTTGTAAAACTCCTCAAATAAATTCACCAAAATTCTGGGTAAACCCCAATCAAGTCTAGAAGTACTGAGCAAAATTTCAGATTAAAATAATAATTTTAACAGTAAAATAAAAATAGATTACTCTTCAGAATTCATAGAAAACAAAATCTAGAAATCTTTCGACACCATTGTAGTAAAATAGATATAACTCACAAACCGTAAAACGGAACTGAGATCTGTCAAAAGGGTTAGAAAATAGACAAAATTCTCTACATATTATGTTCACAAAATATTTTCAAATACTAACCTTAATAGGGTCTAAAATACTGATCAAAAATGAAAAACGAGCAAAACTGAAAAATATTGCATATGCACAAAATCCACTAGTTCACATAGAACTTATCCAAAATACAACCAAAAACAAAATAAAGTACTATATGTCCAAGCAACATGATATAGGATATTTCACAAGTCCACAATAAGTCTACCACGAATAACACGAACGAGCACAAGATAACATATGAATAACACGCATATATGTAATAAGAAATGGTCAATCCTAGGTTATTTCATTTCATATATGTCGTGAGGCAAGTATGGTCGAATCATCATTATAGAGACAATATAAACAAGGGTTTTCACACACAAATTTTCTCTAAAACCCAACTACACTACAAGCAGTAGTTAGTACTTGTATTTACAAAGGAATTTGATACATGTTACTTGCCTGAGAAATGACGATGAAAACGACAAAGCAAGCACAAGAATAACGGGAACGGATTCCCGGGCAACGAACACCACGAACGAACACAAACTAGATGATCACAAACAAGATGGACAACCGATCGCGAACAAGATGAAGACGATCGAGATCACGAACACAATCGGACGACTGAGATCAAAGGTTAAGATCAAGATGATCGGATCAGATCGGACGATCAGATCTCTTGATGAGGAAGATAATGATGAAGATCAAGATCGATCGATCGAACGGTTGCGATCAAAGGAAGTTGATGATCATCATGATCGTGATGATCAAGAAGAAATCGGACGGTTAGGATTTAATCAGATGATCAAGAGGAGATCGATGGCCCATATCCAATCAAGCATGATGATCAATATCCAACGGACGGCTAGGAATCAATCAATCAAGATCAAGATCACAATCAAACGGATGGCTCACATCCAACATGATTAAACCCATGATCTAAACTCCAAACAAATAGCCAACAGCTTGGCTACAGCTAGGCTTGCTGCGACGGATGGGAGGACAGCACGAGGAGTCTGACTGGCCGCTGTGCTGATTGAGTCGCCATAGGAGGATGGGGGCAGCAACGCTGAGGTCAGGAGAGGCGTTGCTATGGGGAAATGCAGGCAGGGCTGGCTGCCAGGCTGCACCGGCAGGGCGCACACGGGAGAGAACAGGGAGAGCATAGGGAGAGGTCGCGATGCAGGGGCGGTGCGACGCAGGGCTGGCAGCAGGGGACAGGGCAGAGGGAGAGAGAACCGGAGTGGGGACGGAGGGAGAAAGATGAGCGAGAGGGGGAGGAAGCACGGGGGTACAGGCGGAAGAGGGGATGGGTTGAGGTGTAGTCGGGAGGTTTAGGTGGTCGGGAAAGAGAGAGCGGGAGTAGGGGACAAGGGGGTCGGAGATGAGAGAGAGAGATGAAGAAGCGGCTGGGGGTGCATGGGTTTGGCAGATGGGTTTATATAGGGGTAAAAGAGTTTTAGGGTTAGGAAGAAGGGTGCTAATGGGTGGGTTTTGGTAACGGGTAGGGTTATTAGGATAGGAGTTTGGTGGGTATATGGCTGATGGGTAATATATAAAGGGTTTGGGTATAAAGGGGTAATGGGTAAGGGTGTAATGTAAATGGGTTTAGGGTAAAGTAATGGGTAATTGGGTGACCCTATAAGATAATAGGGAAATATATATATAAATAAAAATAGGATATAGGGTTTATAAATGCATATAGGGTTTTAAAAATTCAATAAGAAAATAAAATAACAAATAAAAAGATTGTTTATAATAAAAATGTTATTTGCATTACAAAAATAGAATTTATTTAAAATAGATAAAAATACAATTAGCACATAGAAAAGGATTTTCGATAACCAGTCAAAAATAACAATAATAACAATAATACTAATAACAATAATAATAATAAGAGTAATAATAACAAAAACAATAATTGTATTACAATATAAAAAATCATAGAAAATAGATACAAATAAAATTATTGATCGAAAACAGATTTTAATAGGAGATCCAACAATACATTTTAAGAAAAAGAATTTAAGAATGGAAAAATAATTTACAAAAATAAAAAATCCAAAAATATACAAAAAATACGTTTTTTTGGGAAAACAGGGGTTACAAATCTTACCCACCTTATAACAAAATTTCGTCCTCGAAATTTGCTTAGGCGGTACATAGGACAGGGCAAAAGCAAACTGGAGAAAAGGGTAACAAAACAGAGGATTAAAGGGAAAGGAACAAAGCAGTGGAAACACCAGAAAAATAAGAAAGTGGATAACAAGGATGTCAAAAGGAATGCAAGAAAGAGAATAAGCAGTATCAAAAGCAAAGAAACAACACAAGATAACAAAGCAAGATAGGTAGTAGGTAGAACTGGAATTAAATGGAGAATGAACAGGGAAGAATTGAATCAAATAATGAATGAGTGCATGATGGAAAAATGGAATGCAAGAAGGAAGCAACTGGTATCAAAAATGAAGAAGAAATAATACAAAACTTGCGAAATAATAAAGCAAAGAGATGAAGAAATAGATAGAGCTAGAATCGAAGAAAGGATGGACAAGAAAGAGATGAACCAAGCAATGAGTCAACGGATGAAGGCGAATACAAGGAATGGAAAGAAGCAAACAATGTAAGGAAGGAGAAACAACAAAAGAATCGTGGGACCTGTGGGTTATGGGCCCACGACGCTTCTGCTGCACCACTCTGATCGATCAAGAAGATCCAGCAATGCCGATCGAAGAACCAAGTAGGAAATAAAAAGAATAGATGGCACCAAGAATCAAATAATATGGGTACAAAATCAAGTAACTTGTGCTACAATTCATTGGTTTGATACAAGTCAAAAAGTTTACATATAGTGCAGTTGGGTCTGGAGACAACCAAAGATGGTATTTTCCTTGATGGGTTTTGTCTTTATTGTAATAATTTGGCCATAGATGACTCATGACACAAATCTTGATATGTGATAACCTAGGATTTGTCCAATTCTTAATTTTTAGTCATGTATGTGAATAATTGTGTGAATTTGTGTTTGGATTAAGACCCATATGAAATAATAGGTGTGGATATGTTAATAACCTTAAATCATGATGTTTAGACGTTTGGTAGGTTGTATTTCAAGTTTGGATGTGTTTGGATCAATATTCTTGAAGTTAAGATGTTCTTGATTAGAACTGTGAAACCTGTATTTACTGGGTGTTCTGTTTTTATTGCTGTTTTCGTCCATGCTACAGTCAGTATTTGAATTCCTGTATAAAAGATAAATTTTAGATAATTTTGTCTATTTTCAAACCCCACTAGTTTGGCTTGATTTGGATTTCGTATGACTGAGTTATGAATGTTTTGGTACAAACGTGTCGATCAATTCCAGATTTAGTTTTTGGTTAATTTTATTAACAAACTATTTTCAAGAACTATTCTACACAAATTATCTTGATCCAATATTTTTTTCAATGTTTCTATATGAAGTTAGGGACTACCCGAATTTTTTATGAATTTTAAAGACATGTTTTATATGGTGTTTCATGCTCGTTTAAAAAATCTACTCATGCTGTATTTTGCTTACTGTTCAGTAAAGAATCCAATTTTCACTATGATTCCCTATACTGTATGAAAATTCTTTGTGAAATGTGAAATTTAGTAAAATCTATCTATTTTCATATCCCTTTGGCAGAATTGATTTCGATTCACTGGTTGCGAGATATCTTAGTTTTCGTACAGCAGTGCTGAGATTTCCAGATTCGTTAAACTATGTTTTCTCAATGCTTTCGTATTTTTGATGATTGGATCTATTCTTACTGGAATATTATGAAACTTTATATTTTGATTCTAGACATATAGGGGAATACCCCAAATTTTTCCTAGAATTATTTGAGAGGTTTAGATGTTGTTTTTCTGACTGAGAATTCGTTTTCCTGATTTCTAACTGAACATGTTTTCTGTCTTCGATCCTGTTTTGAGTTAAGATGTTGTGAATTATGATATGACTTAATTATACTCGTTAGATTCGTGAGGATGTCTATTTTCCGGATCCTTTGACAGATCTAGATTTACATTTCTGTAGTGACGAGAATCACTGTTTTAGTACAACACTATCATGCTGTCCTGAATATGAACATACACTGTTTTGCTCGTTTATGTGACCGTATATCATCTATGCATATTCATTTGTTTCCCTGAACCTAATGCTAATTATACCATATTAGTTTGACACAATTTCGTATGCATCATGCATGTTTGATAACCATAATAAAAGTAACCAAGCCGGGGTTTCTTAAGGGAAGATCTAGTGGTGGAAAATATGGAAACGTGTACTTGGAAGGGAACTAGTGTTCCATACTGTTACTGTTACTATTACTGTTACTGTTATTGTTACTGTTTTCTGACCCTGTCTACATTACTTCTTATGTAAGAAGGTGTAAAGTAGAAGAGAACCACTAGGTTTTGACTGTTACTGTTACTGCTAATGTTACTAATACCTGAGTACACTGTCCCATCATGGTCCACTATGAAATCTAAAAGCGAAACTATTTGTTGTAGCAACCATGTAGGTGAGCTGCATGAAGTGCTACCTAGTTAGTAATATACACAAGACTGTAAGAACATAAACTGATACTGTTAGACTGAGACTGTTAGACTGATACACATGAAATAGTTAGTAATTTTGTTACTGCTTTGCCGAGGAGTCCTAAGGGTCATAATGCTATTTGGGTGATTGTTGACCGTTTGACGAAGAGTGCTCACTTCATTCCTTTTCGTGTCAGTCAGTCTACTGAGAGCCTTGCTGAGAGGTACATGCAAGAGATTGTTAGACTTCATGGGGTTTCAGTCAGTATTGTATCCGACAGGGATACGAGATTCAGATCTCAGTTTTGGGAGAGTCTTCAGAACAGTTTGGGGAGTAAATTAAAGTACAGTACAACTTTTCATCTCCAGACTGATGGACAGTCAGAGCGGACTATTCAGATTCTTGAGGACATGTTGAGGTCCTGCATGCTTCAGTTTGGTGGGTCAAGAGTTCTCGTACAATAACTGCTTTCAAGCTAGTATTAAAGCTGCTCCGTTCGAGGCACTCTATGGACGGAAGTGCAGGTAGCCAGTGTGCTAGGATAATATTGGTGAGAGGAAGTTGTTGGGTCCAGAGTTGATTACCAAGACAGTGGATGTTGTGGTTCAGATCAGGAAACACTTGCAGGCAACTCAGGACAGGCAGAAGTGATGGGTTGATGTTCATCGTAGGGCTCTGGAGTTTGTTGTTGGTGACCATCTTTTCCTTAAGGTATCTCCGTGGCACGGTGTCATTCGGTTCGGTGGTGGGGGCAAGCTTAGCCCGAGGTTTATTGGACCGTTTGAGATTTTGGAGCGAGTAGGCAAGGTGGCCTATCGTCTTGTATTGCCGCCAGCTTTGTCAGGAGTGCACGATGTTTTCCATGTCTCACAACTCAGGAGATACATCCGAGATGAGAGTCACGTGATCGACTATTCTGAGTTGACCGTTTGGCCAGATTTGACTTGTGAGATTCAGCCAGTTGCTATTGTGGATCGGCAGGAGAAAGTGCTTTAAGAACAAGGTCATCAAGTTGGTTCGTGTTGCTTGGAATCCTCACTCACCTGGTGAGTCGACTTGGGAGTTCGAGGAGGAAATTCAGCAGAAGTTTCCTCATTTGTTTGAGTAGTTTGTTTTGGTTTTGTTTTGTTTTTTTTTCTTCCTTTCTTTTTGGGGTTACCCTATGTATCTTTCTTTTGAATTCCGAGGACGAAATTTTTTTGTTAGGTGGGTAGGATTGTAACCCGTGTTTTTCATTTTATGTATTTTGGAGTGTATTTTTCATTTTTGTGTATTTTTATATCTCTTGTATTTTTCTGAACCATATATTGGATTTGTTTTTAATATATATTCATTTTATTTCTTTTTGAGATCCTTGTGTCATGTGATCGTCTCTTTTGTTCGTTTTCGTCATTTTGATCTTTTCTTCATTTTTGGCCTCGTTGTCTTCGTTTTATTTTTCCATGGTGTTGTGATGGTATTTTGGTAGTGATTTTCCAAACCTACGATTTTGACTCCTAATTAGATTTTTCTAGAGCCATAGATTTCACTTGAAATTGTATTTCCATTTGTTATATACCCAATACCCATTACCCATTTGTATACCTAATACTACATACTAATACCCACAACCCATTAACCCACATTAATCCCCTATATATATAATCCCTAATCCTAAAACCCTAACCCTAAACCTAATCTCTTTCCCTCTCCTCCTAATCCCGACCCCCTCTTGTGATTGCTCCCGGCCTTGCACCAACCTGCACACCCGAGCCCTCCATCCATACAACCGACCACCACAATCCCCTTGGCCGGCCTCCTCCATAGCCGACCACCACATCCCACCATCCTACACCCATCTCCATACAAATCCCGACCTCCTTGCTTGATTTGCTTGCCGAAACCACCAAAGCAACCACCATCAAAGGTTGCATCTTTGACCCCCCCAAACTCTCTTTTCGTGGTGTTTCTCAAAGTGGGTATTGGCCACTTTGATCATTGCTTCAAGGAGAATGTTCCTGGGTGGATTTCATTTGTTTGGCTTGGATTTGTTGCTTGTAGCGAATTTTGTTCGTGGGTTTCTCTTCTCTTCGCATTTGGATCGTTCTTCATCCCCTAATTAAGGCAAGTAACTTGTGCTACAATTCATTGGTTTGATACAAGTAAAAAAGTTCACATATAGTGTAGTTGGGTCTAGAGACAACCAAAGATGGTGTTTTTCTTGATGGGTTTTGTCTCTATTGTGACAATTTGGCTATAGATGACTCATGACACAAATCTTGATATGTGATAACCTAGGATTTGCCCAATTCTAGATTTTTAGTCATATATGTGAATAATTGTGTGAATTTGTGTTTGGATTAAGACTCATGTGAAATAATAGGTGTGTACATGTTAATAACCCTAAATCATGATGTTTAGATGTTTGGTAAGTTGTATTTCAAGTTTGGATGTGTTTGGATCAATATTCTTGAAGTTAAGATGTTCTTGATTAGAACTGTGAAACCTGTATTTACTGGGTGTTCTGTTTTGATTGCTGTTTTCGTCCATGCTACAGTCAGTATTTGAATTCCTGTATAAAAGATGAATTTTAGATAATTTTGTCTATTTTCAAACCCCACTAGTTTGGCCTGATTTGGATTTCGTATGACTGAGTTATGAATGTTTTGGTACAGACGTGTCGATCAATTCTAGATTCAGTTTTTGATTAATTTTGTTAACAAACTATTTTCAAGAACTATTCTACACGTATTATCTTGATCCAATATTTTGGTCAGTGTTTCTATATGAAGTTAGGGACTACCCAGATTTTTGATGAATTTTAAAGACAAGTTTTATGTGGTGTTTCTTACTCGTTTCTAAAATCTACTCATGCTGTATTTTGCTTACTGTTCAGTAAAGAATCCTATTTTCACTATGATTCCCTATACTGTATGAAAATTCTTTGTGAAATGTGAAAGTTAGTAAAATCTATCTATTTTCATATTCCTTTGGCGGAATTGGATTTCGATTCACTGGTTGCGAGATATCTTAGTTTTCGTACAACAGTGCTGAGATTTCTAGATTCGTTAAACAATGTTTTCTCAATGCTTTCATATTTTTGATGACTGATCTATTCTTACTGGAATATTATGAAACTTTATATTTTGATTCTAGACATATAGGGGAATACTCCAGATTTTTCCTGGAATTATTTGAGAGGTTTTGATGTTGTTTTTCTGACTGAGAATTCGTTATCCTGATTTCTGACTGAACAAGTTTTCTGTCTTCGATCCTGTTTTGAGTTAAGATGTTGTGAATTACGATATGACTTAATTATACTCGTTGGATTCGTGTGGATGTCTATTTTCCAGATCCTTCAAAAGATCCAAATTTATATTTCTGTAGTGACAGAAATCACTGTTTTAGTACAACACTGTCATACTGTCCTGAATATGAACATACACTGTTTTGCTCGTTTATGTGACCGTATGTCATCTATGCATATTCATTTGTTTCCCTGAACCTAATACTGATTATACCATATTAGTTTGACACTATTTCATATGCATCATGCATGTTTGATAACCATAATAAAAGTAACCAAGCCAGGGTTTCTTAAGGGAATATCTAGTAGTGGAAAATATGGAAACGTGTACTTGGAAGGGAACTAGTGTTCCATACTGTTACTGTTACTGTTAATGTTATTGTTACTGTTTTCTGACACTGTCTACATTACTTCTTATGTAAGAAGGTGTAGAGTAGAAGAGAATCACTAGGTTCTGACCGTTACTGTTACTGTTACTGCTACTGTTACTGATACCTGAGTACACTGCCCCATCATGGTCCACTATGAAATCTAAAAGCGAAATTGTTTGTTGTAGCAACCATGTAGGTGGGCTGCATGAAGTACTACCTAGTTAGTAATACACACAAGAATGTAAGAACATAAACTGATACTGTTAGACTGAGACTGTTAGACTGATACTGTTAGACTGAGACTGTTGGACTGATACTGCCATACTGTTATCCTGATTCACTGATATACTGAACTTACTGTTACTAGAGACTGTTAGTTGCCATATGACACTACATTTGACATAAAAACATTTATTCTGTTAGGATACCATGTTAGATATTACTGTTGATGCTTTATGACATGCAATTAGTTAGTTTCCCCATGTGCTTGTATCCTACATTATTTGTGACCCGCGACTTGCAATTGACGGGTACTTGTTTTCTTCTTTTCTCCTTTTCCTACAAATTTACTATTGCATGTTAGGATGGTCAGCTGCCAGAAGGTATTGGCGAGATGATGTTTTAGTGCTGGAGATTTCTGCTTTATTATTTTTTTTTTATTGTTGCTTGAACATTGAATAAGTGTATTTGGTTTATTGGATATTATTTGTATTTGGGCGATGTGGCCCAGGATATTGTTTTCTCCAGACTCTGATTTATTTGAGAATATTGTATTTGGTATCAAGTAAATTTCTGTTGGTAATTTGTTTCAATTATAAATGAATGGTTGTGCCTTTTGCTTCCGACTCTGATAAATTCTGTGATGTGTTGTAAAGATTAATAAATAGCTTAAGGATTATGAAAATCATTCGCTGGGCTTTTGTTACGTATCCCTATTCCGTATTCCTTATTGGGAAGCGGGACGTGACAGGTTCTCTTCTGAGTACACCTTCCTATAGGGAAGCATGCAATTAGGTATAGGTAAACAGGCAGAACCTAGTGGTTCTCTTCCGAGTACACCTTCCTGTAGGGAAGCATGCAGTCAGGTACAGGTATACAGGATTGTGAATCATGTAGTAATGAACACATAACAGGCAGGACACAGGTCCTTTTCTAAGTACACATTTCTATATTTTCCACTACTAGATCTTTCCCTTAACCTCGGCTTGGTTATTTTGTTATTATTAATCAAACAGGCATGTATGTGTCACAAACAGGTTAGAATAACATGATATAAACATGTAACAGGTTCAGGAGGAACAATAAGCATGTTCAGGTGAAAGATAACTCATAACAGGATGATACAATAAAAACTCCAAATCAGGACAGCAAGACAGTACTGCACTAAAACTAAGATTCTCGTTGCTACACAAATGCAAATCTGAATCCGTCAAGGAATCTGAAAAATAGACTCTCGGCAGCCCGATTGGTCTGTCAAAATAATAATCTGGCGAGTCAGTACTAATCGACTACCACACTCCTATTGGTCCTTGACCACTTCCCGGCCCGTGACCCTCAGCGAGTGGTACAACGGTGCCCAAGAAATGCCTTTTACCGGCAATGCTTTCAATCATAACACCAAACTATTGACAGACCATGGAGATAAACACAAACGAACATACTCCAAATGTGATAAGGTCGATTCCTTGAGTGTTGCAACGCTACTAGCCATTAGTCCATAACTACTAATCCATGTATTGGGTTTGCATGAATATCACCTCTTACCCCCAAAAGCAAGCCCATTAACTCTTATCTAGAATAGGGGAAATAGTACTTTCAACACTTAGTTAAAAATCATGACTAGCCAACTACGTTGCCTCTGCCTGAAACTTAGAAAGGTCATAACTCGCACAATACAACTCGGATTTAGGTGTTCAAGTCCAATCTGGAAAGGTAAAGATCTAGGCTATAACTCTCTAGTTGATCATCACCTAAGATTCAGTCATCTAAATCCTCAAAATATCCTTGCAAACCTCAGCCGATGTACTTCCTGTACACTGGCTGCACCTTACCAATAGCATAAAACCTTACTTGCTCATCGGAACGATACAAATCCAGGTTCTGTGGAAAGGTGTGAATGTCCTCTACGACTTCCTAGTTGATCACCAATCCAAATTATATCATTTGATCACGCTAAAACAGACATTTCTCTCAGGTGTACAGAATCACACATAAGGCAAAACTCAAACAGAGCTTTCAGCTCAGAATCTGGTTTCTGTCCAATCTTGTAAAAGTCATAGTTAATAATCTACTAACATGAATTTCTTCAAATAAGGCTTATTGAAAATATCTAGATGTCTACTACAATTTCCTAATGGAACACTTTCTCAAAATCTCCTATTACAGAGCCACAAAAGTACCATCTTATCAGAGTGTCAAACTGACTGAGTTAAGCGCAGTATATGCTAAACAAAATCCATCATAAATCAAATACTTATCAATGGTCACCAAATTTGCATTAAAGAAACTAGACATCATCATCAGTAACATGCAAAAAGTTTCATATCCAAATTCCAAGTGATCAATGAGTTCTCGTAGTATTAAACATGCATAAAAATCCTGTGGTTCTTCAGTTACAATCTTGACTACTGTTGATTAAATAATTTTGAACGTGCATGAAACTTTATCCAAATAATTTCATGACTTTTTTGTCGAGTCTAGATGCATGCAAGAAATCATGGAAAAAATTTCAGAACTAGAACATAAGCCAATTAATTATAAGAATTCCCACAAGCTCAGTTATCACAATAGACATATCATGTTCCTGCCTTACAGCTCAGTCCTCAGAATGGATTTTATTAAAATATCAAACATCATCAGAAAATTCTGAAATAAATCATGAATCTTCTAAACATACATGCGATCATCTTTTATAAATTTCATCATCAAATTCTAAGTAGTTTGTTCTCTAGAAATTCCGAACTAAGGCATGTTGATCATGGGATTCTGTTTTAGTTTCAGATTTCTAACAATCAACTCTAAAACAACCATCCTTATACTACTACTACTCATGCATGAAAGAAATTGAACAAGAGTGAATAAGAACATGTTTAGAGAACTCCCCACCCTAAGTTGGCTTAAGAAGATGTGGTTTGCCTTGAGCTTGCTCCTCCAAAATCCTACTCCAAGCTTGAGAACTTCTCCTTCCTTTTGCTCCTTTCAATCACTCCTTCTCTTTCTCTTTTTTTTCCTTTCTTTTTTTCTGAAATTTCCAGAGCTTGGGGGGGGGGGGGGGAAGAAGGGGGTTTTAATGAGAGGGGAGTGAGGAAAGAGGGGGGAAAGAGGAGGCCGACCATAGGGTAGGGGTAGGGTGAGGTGGCATGGTGGTTTTGCTCCAAATCATGGTCTTTAGCTCATGTTTTTGAGACAAGACTTGAGCTGAATTTCTTTGGTCTTGATCAAACTCTAAATGAGAGATGAGAGGTTAGATTTGAGTGCATGCAAAGAATATCCATTGTAGGATTATACAATTATATATTTGTATATGTACCGCACTCAAAACTAGTGAATGTACTAGTATCGGTCCTTCTCATTCTCGCGCATCATCAAGAACGCAACCATCCACCCGAACCACCCCACAATCAAAAACGCGCTCCATCATTCATACATATATAATCAAACAACCCTGCAACATATATATACACACAGACAATATAAATGTATATAAACAAAAGCATTATATTATCTGGGGTATTACATTACTCCCTCCTTAGAATCGTTCTGTCGCCAGAACGACGATAGGGCAAAATAGTAGAAATTCGTCCATAATCAGAAGATACTTTCCTTTATCATCTCCAATTCCTCGAGGAACACCCTTAAAAATAGATTCCTAAAGTGCTCAACGCATCATTCCATGCTGGAGATCAAACTCATCATGTGGATTATTTTGGGGCCTGCCTCATCCCGCATCCACCGTACTCGGGATGAATCACTTTTGGGGATGTCGCTCTCGTCCCTGGAATACTGGAGAACAATTCCTACTTCGCAGAACACTTTGGAACTTATTTCATCCTTCGTTTGGAATACTAAGGAATGTCTCGCTCCATGGATTATTCTGGAGCCCTCACCACACGAACTCCCCATGAGTATTGCTCTCATCCCGAAATACTGGAGATCAATCCCTTTTCACAGATCATTTTGGGGCCTATTTCACCCCTTGTCTGGAATACTGGGGAATTTCTCACTTCGTGGATCATTCTGAAGCCCTTACTCATCCTTGAATTCCTTCGTGGGTATTACTCTCGTCCTCAGAATACTGGAGATCAATCCCACCCCACAGATCATTCTGGGGCCTATTTCATCCTTCGTCTTGAATACTGAGGAATATCTCACTCCTTTGATCATTCTGAGGTTAATGTCCCACTAACTTGCTTGTGAATGTTCCTCTCGTCCCTAGAATACTGGAGATCAATCCCACTCCACAGATCATTCTGGGGCCTATTTCATGCCACGTCCGGAATACTGGGGAATATCTCGCTCCATGGATCATTCTGGAGCCAACGTCACACAATCTTTCCCATGAGCGTCGCTCTCGTTCCTAGAATATTGGAGACCAATTCCTACTCCACAGATCATTCTGGGGCGTATTTCATCCATCGTCTAGAATACTGAGGAATGTATCACTCCATGGATCATTCTGGAGCCGACCTCATTATACGAACTCGCTGTGAGTATCGCTCTCATCCCGAAATACTGGAGTTTAATCCCACTCCACAGATCACTCTGGGGCCTATTTCATCCCTCGACTGGAATGCTGGGGAATATCTCACTCTGTGGATTATTCCGGAGCCTCCCTACTCACGATCGTTCTTACTTCATCATATCTTCTTCTAGTGCCCGAGTCAAGTTCTGAGTATATCTTCTAACTCTCGGTTGCACTACTTGAGGGTCGGTGACCACTCCCTCCTTAGAAAAAAACGAGGCTTACTAAGGAGAAGGCAAGAATTTCAGCTTTATGCCTTATCCCAAACACTTAATAAAATAAGTACAAGACACGAGATGACCAAATGCCCAAAAACTTTCATGCTTTATAAAAAGTCATAATATCTTGCTACAGAACACATTACAAATTCGCCATTCATGACTTGCAAAAAATGCAACTAACAAAATATATTACTACTTCTGGACGATGATAGTCCATACCACTTCATACTTCTTTCCAGTTAAGCTGAAGCTCGTCGAACCAATTTTTTTCAAACCTCCGAATGCACAACGGTACTAACTTGGTTCTAAGTCCAGGCCTAAGTCCCTATTCAAATCTCTTGGCCTTCTTTACTTCGTCTTGCACCATTTCTTGGGGCATAACGAGACAGTTGAGTAAATCTGCTTTCATATACCCAGATGGTCATAGCTCCCTCCTTTAGATTTTGAAATTCCATTGTCTTTTCTTCTAGTAAGTCTGGGGGGAAATAATGCTGCTTAAACTTGTCCAGGAAGTCCTCCCTATTCTATGGGTTCTCTTCCCATTCTTCGTTTCACAGATATCCTCCATTGCCTTCCTCGGTATGTTCCGAATTCTAGTCTCAATACTGAGTCTCAGTGCGGCCTTTTCGTTCTTCCTCAACTTTGTGCTGCGACTCGCCCTCATTTGTCGTTCGACTGCAGACTTGCTACCTGCACATCAGGTTATGAATTTTCTTTTCGACATCCAGTTGTAGATTTGCCATCTAGACATTCGGTCGCAGACTTGCCTTCTGATATCTAGTTGCAGGTTTGCCTTCTGGACCTTCGGTTGCAGATTTGCCTTTCGATATCCAGTTGCAGGTTTGCCTTCTCGAAATTCGGTTGCAGACTTGCCCTCCAATATCTAGTTGCAGGTTTGCCTCTATTGATGTCTAGTTATAGACTAGCTGCCATTTGAACTTGACTGCACCAAGTTTGTTAATAAAAATGAAGTACACTAAGACTAGTTCAGATATAGGAAGATCATAATCATAAGTTGTAAAGCGCTACCATATGATTTACGATCATCCTATCTGCCAAACTAAACTCAATTTATCTGGCCTTCAAGTCTAATTTCTGACCGTGTTAGACTGCAATTTGAAGTCAGCTCTGATACCACTTTTGTAACGCTCCGGATCCCCGTTACCTGACATCCGTGACGCAACCAGAATCTTTGTCTTCAAATGCATCTCAACACTGTAAGAATGCGGAAATTTAAAAACTTTTTATTGCCAAATAAAGTCATTACATCATCAATTACAACCAATATCTTGTTCTTGAACAAGAAGTACAAATTACATTAACTTATTACATCTTATTACAAAATATTTACCAACTCTTCTTGTAAAGCTATCAACTGTCTCTCGGAATGGTAGTCGGCTGATCACTGCCGAAGTTCCGCTGAGTGGTCAATCTGCTTTCCTGGGACTTGCTCCTCGGCTTGAGTCTTCTGCTGCGCGACTCTGATATTTCTGTACCTGCTCGAAAGGTAGGACCGGTACCTAAAAGGTGGGCAACATCAGTACTTCGACTAACACAATGCTAATAAGAAACAGCGATCTTCAAACTGGCAACCACAAACCATCTTGAATGGGAAAAGAAACGTGCATCCTAATTCACTAGTGTTCGTGTAAGCCATGACCTGAAGTCTAAAGTGTAATACAAGGTACAAAAATAGATGCACTTAATCTAATGTCAGCAAGACTCTGGATACGCATGAATCCCATACTACATATGCTCAAAATCAAGCCGTGTTCTCCAAATTCAGGGTTTCGAACCCTTGCCATGCAATGCATTCTACTATTGTACTCAACCTGTTCCTGATAGATACCACGAGGCTGGTTAATCCAACAGTTATTACTGCTGACACAGTGGTGTCCCCGTTTGCCACTTGTGCCCAATCCGATCTGGATCACACCAAATACCGTGACGATCTTACAGATATGCATCCTGCACATCCATGGCACTGAAGATCCATCAGACTGCCGCCTCTGATGGTCCGTTCGTGTCCACCAACAGAAGACCATGATGGCCTCAAGGGTCTAAGCCCCCTAGCCGACAGAGTTTCTCTCCATTCTTACCACAGTAATCCAGGAATTAATAGAGCGTGGTACGGCTTCCGTGTGCTCAGCTAGTGAGCGAACACAACCCGTATCCCTATGACAGGAAGAGAACAACCCTGGTTATCACCGCCTGGTGCTGGCCCTCAGAACATGTCAAATTATAGGGAATCACCCCTAATACCAACTTGGTCCTTAAGCGGAAGTAAGAAACTTAATTAAATAACAATTACTAAAATATGCTTGTCATCCAAAATCATGCACGTAATTCTATCGAACAATTGATCCCGACTGGTCTGTCAAAATTATAATCTGGCAAGTCAATACTTATCGGCTGCCACACTCCTGTTGGTCCTTGACCACTTCCCGACCGGTGACCCTCAGCAAGTGGTACAACGATGCCGAAGAAATGCCTTTTGCCGGCAATGCTTTCAATCATAACACCAAATATTGACAGACCAAGGAGATAAACACAAACGAACATACTCCAAATGTGATAAGGTCGATTCCTTGAGTGTTGCAACGCTACTAGCCATTAGTCCATAACTACTAATCCATGTATTGGGTTTGCATGAATATCACCTCTTACCCCCAAAAGCAAGCCCATTAACTCTTATCTACAAGAGGGGAAATAGTACTTTCAACACTTAGTTAAAAATCATGACTAGCCAACTACGTTGCTTCTGCCTGAAACTTAGAAAGGTCATAACTCCCACAATACAACTCGGATTTGGGTATTCAAGACCAATCTGGAAAGGTAAAGATCTAGGCTACAACTCTCTAGTTGATCATCACCTAAGATTCAGTCATCTAAATCCTCAAAATATCCTCGCAAACCTCAGCCGGTGTACTTCCTGTACACTGGCTGCACCTTACCAATAACATAAAACCTTACTTGCTCATCAGAACGATACAAATCCAGGTTCTATGGAAAGGTGTGAATGTCCTCTACAACTTCCTAGTTGATCACCAATCCAAATTATATCATTTGATCATGCTAAAACAGACATTTCTCTCAGGTATACATTTCTCTCAGGTATACAGAACCACACATAAGGCGAAACTCAAACAAAGCCTTTTAGCTCAGGATCTGGTTTTTGTCCAATCTTGCAAAAAGTTAATAATCTACTCACAGGAACATCTTCAAATAAGGCTTGTTGGAAATCTCTAGATGTCTACTACAATTTCCTAATAGAAAACTTTCTCAAAATCTGCTCTTACAGAGCCACAAAAGTACCATCTTATCAGAGTGTCAAACTGACTGAGTTAAGCACAGTATATGCTAAACAAAATCCATCATAACTCAGTTACTTATCAAATGGTCACTAAATTTGCTTTAAAGAAACTAGACATCATCATGAGTAACATGCAAAAAGTTTCCTATCCAAATTCCAAGTGATCAATGAGTTCTCCCTGTCTTAAACATGCATAAAAATCCTACTGTTCTTTAGTTACAGTCTTGACTACTGTTGATTAAATAATTTTGAACATGCATGAAACTTTATCCAAATAATTTCAAGATTATTCCGTAGAGTCTAGATGCATGCAAGAAGTCATGGTAAAAATTTCAGAACTAGAACATAAGCCAATTAATTATAAGAATTCCCACAAGCTCAGTTATCACAATAGACAAATCCTGTTCCTGCCTTAAGGCTCAGTCCTCAAAATGAATTTTATTAAATATCAAACATCATCAGAAAATTCCGAAATAAATCATGAATATTTTAGACATATATGAGATCATCTTGTATAAATTTCATCATCAAATTTCAAGTAGTTTGTTCTCTGGAAATTCGGAACTAAGACATGTAGATCATGGGTTTCTGTTTTACTTTCAGATTTCTAACAATCAACTCTAAAACAACCATCCTCATACTACTACTACTCATGCATGCAAGAAATTAAACAAGAATGAACAAGAACAAGTTTAGAGAACTCCCCACCCTAAGTTGGCTTGAGAAGATGTGGTTTACCTTGAGCTTACTTCTCCAAAATCCTACTCCAAGCTTGAGAACTTCTCCTTCTTTTTGCTCTTTTCATTCTCTCCTTCTCTTTCACTTTTTTTTCCTTTCTTTTTATCTGAAATTTCCAGAGCTTGGGAGGGGGAAGAAGGGGTTTTTAGTGAGAGGGGAGTGAGGAAAGAAGGGAGAAAGAGGGGGCCGACCATAGGGTAGGGGTAGGGTCAGGTGGCATGGTGGTTTTGCTCCAAACCATGGTCTCTAGCTCAGTTTTTTAGGATAAGACTTGGGCTGAATTTCTTTGGTTTTGATCAAACTCTAAATGAGAGATGAGAGGTTAGATTTGAATGCATGTAAAGAATATCTATTGTAGTATTATACAATTATATATTTGCATACGTACCGCACTCAAAATTAGTGTATTTACTAGTATCGGTCCTTCTCATTCTCGTGTATCATCAAGAACGCAACCATCCACCCGAACCGCCCCGCAATCAAAAATGCGATCCATCATTCATTCATATATAATCAAACAACACTGCAATACAATATATATATATATATATATATATATATATATATATATATATATATATATATACACACACACACACACACAAAAGCATTATATTTTTCGGGATATTACATTAGAGCTAGCGTAACCTAACCGAACTTAATTCAACCAGCTGGAATTCTAGTCCCATGTGGCTTAGTCCCAAATATTCACATTCTTGCTAGTGTTCTGGGTCCTACTCATCATCCCAAATATTCACAATCTTGCTAGTATTCTGGGTCCTACTCATCATCTAGAACTCAACCAACATAGGACGTCGTACCCAAACTCCCTCCTAGGTTTATCTACGACCACCCTAAAGCAACTTGAAAGTAATCTACTGTAACACCCCAGATTGTATTATGCTTGTATATATATGTATGTATATTGACTGTATGCGTGCACACGATTGCAGTGTTTTGCTTGATTTTGATATCGTGGTGGATGGTTAGGGTTACAGGACGGTTCATGGGAGGATTGCATTCCAAAGATGCACGAGAACGAGACGGACCGATACTATTATAACCGCTAGTTTTCGGCACGATGCACATGCAAATATAACACGGTATGGTACTACAGTAAATATATGTTGCGTGCGCTCGTTAAAACATGTGTCTCACACTCGTTGGAGCTCGTTAAGGGTTATGTTGGGTAGCCAACATAACAAACACAAAACCAATGGGCATAAGACATGGTTTTGGTCTACAAAACCACCTATAGCCTAAACTTACCCCCCCCCCCCCCTTTGTCAAATCCGGCCTACCCTCCTATCTTCTTCATTTTCTCCCTTTTTCTTTGGAAATTTCAGAAAGAGAACACCACAAGAGAAGGAGGAGAGAAAGAAGAAGGAAGTGAAGAAGAAGGATCAAAAGGAGATTTCCAAGAGAAGAAGCTTGAAGAAGTTCCTTCTACTACTACAACCAAGGGTGGGAAGTTTCTCTAAACTTGAAATTCTTGTCTTTTAATTAATTTTGGTTGCATGCATGTGTGCTATAATGCAATTCCAGTAAACGGTTGAATTATTATGATTTTTGTAAGACTGAGCAGAGAACTAGAGTAGAGCTGAGTGCTCTGAATTGGAGAGACCAATTGTGTGAATTGGTGTATCAATGATAGATGTGTGTGTTAGGGTGACTTAATGGTAAAATTTGGACTCATGACCAACTAGAGAGTTATTGAGGAGACCCACACCCTTCTACAGAATTTGAGTTTGTGTCGTTCTGATGAACGAGTAGGATTTTGTGTTAATGGTAAGGTGCAGCCGGTGCACAGGAAGCACGCAGGCTGGAGCTTGAGAAGTTATTCTGAGGCCTTAGATGGTTGAATCTAAGCTCTTAATCAACTAGGAAGTTGTAGCCTAGGATCGTATCTTTTCAGGTTGGGCCCATACACTCCAATCAGAGTTGTATCGATAGAAGGATGACCATTTTGAGATTCGGGCAGAAACCCGTAGGTCGCTTAGTCTGGGTTTGGACTAAGGGTTGTGAAAGCATTTTTTTCTTGTGTGTTATTTGAGTCGATGACTCATGTTCAGGAGTGGTTGATCTCTGTTATTTAGGTTGTTGACTCCCCGAGTGGGATGGGTGACTTGAGTTAGTCACTAGGGTAAAGGATACCCTGCACCTATCAAGCCTATATTATTAGACTTCTGCCGAGCGTAGGACGTCCGAGCATGCCAGTGAGTGGAGCTCACGGAGCAATTATATATTTAATACCGGAGTAGCGGCAGGCGTAGGCCATTATGCTGGACGAGTCCAAGCAGGGGAAGTGGCGAACCGGATCGGTATCGCCAGGGGCCAGAGGTTGATAGGCAAGTGTGGAAGCAGTTAATTCTTACCCGAATAATTAGAGTAAGGTAGGGGTTAGAATGGTTTATTAAGGGGTTGGGAAATTGCATTAGTCCTAAAAAACCATAGTCGGTGTTGTATCTTCCAGTCGTAGGGATACGTTCTCAGCCGCTAACGGATTGCGTCCCTGGCTCGTATCTCGATCTGTTGATTCCCAAAGTTCTGCCGAAGTAAGGTGCGGGAGGCCCGGAGGATTTGACCTCCCATGGTGCTTACGTCCCTAAAGCGCGGGTTTTGTGTTTTGTGTTTTTTGGTATATATCAGTTCATTACCCGATGAGGGGTGAACACGCATGCGTCAGTCCATGGGTGGACATGTGGAACCAAGGGTCGTAAGGACCAGGTTCAACGCAATTTCTAAGGAGGTCCGTGCGCGGGTACCAACTAGCGGTGACCACTTGGGCACTGCAGGGCGGAATTAGACCGACCGCTGCAATCTCCTTGGGCGACAGACAGTCTATTGGGAATTGGAGTGTGTACAAGAGTAGGGTGCATGGCGAGGGTTCGAATCCCTAAATTGTGGAGAAAGACGACTAGATTTGGGGGCGTATGTAGTATGGGATGCATTCGTGCTCCAAAGTCTTGCTTGCATTAGAAATTAGACATGTGAGTTTGCTGCATCTAGTCATAGGGTCATGTCATAACACTGCACTAGAACCTGAATCCACTAAACCCTTGTTTTGGCACAACACTTTTCCTTTTTACATAAATTATTGGTTGTGATTGAATTTTAGAGGATCGCTGTTATCACCAGCTTTGCGTCAGTCGAAGTACCGTTCCCCACCTTTTAGGTATCAGTTATACCTTCCGAACAGGTGCAGAGATATCAGAGTCGAACAGCAGAAGCCTGAAGCTGAGGAGCAAGTCCCGGGGGAGCCGATGGGCCGCTCAGCGAAGTTCCGCAAGTAATCAGTCGATTACCATTCCAGGAGGCAGCTGATAACTTTACAAGTGGAGTCTGTAAATACTTGCAATAAGTTGTAATGAATTGATGTAATTTGTACTCCTTGTCCAAGAACAAGTTATCGGTTGTAATCATGATGTAATGACCTATTTGGCAAATAAAAGTTTTTAAATTTCCATGTTGTTACTGTGTTGAGATGCATTTGAAGGTAAAGATTCTGGAAGGTGTCACGGATGTCCAGTAACGGAGATCCGGGGCTCTACAGAGTTGGTATCAGAGCTGACTTCAAATTGCAATCTAACACGGTAGGAAATTAAACTTGAAGGCCAGATAAAATGATTCTAGTTGACAAATATGATAATTATAAATCATATGGTAGCGCTACAACTTATGGTTATGATCTTCCCTATATGTGAACCAGTCTTAGATTACTTCATTTTTACTAACATGCTTGGAGCAGTCATGTCCAAATTGTGGCTAGTCTGTTACCAGACATTAGTGGAGGCAAACAGAACAAGATGTGTCTGTGATTCCGAAACTAAACCCTGTTTATGTTTTACAGATGGTGTTCGAAGATATCTTCATCCAGGATGGGTCAGTGGGTAAGCCAATGCCTACAAGGAAAACGATAACGATGGAGGAAGAAATGAAGAAAGTGCTACAGGAGACCGAAGGTGAGGAGAACTCTCCTCCACCATCGCTAGACCCAACAGTAGAGCAGCAGAGGATAGCCATCGGGTATCTGGAAATGAAAAAGGCAAGGGAACGTAGGGACAAGGCGATCCACCGGGCCCAGCAGCAGATCAAATTTCATCAGGTACAGATGACACACCTAAAGAAAGAACGAAAGCAGCTTCAAGATGGTATGACATACCTTCAGAACTGCTGGTGGGGACTTCAGAAGGGTCCCAAGCCAAAAACTACTGGGAAAATCACCAAACCTTCTAAAGGAGAATACCCCCAGAGAATAATTGCGACTAAGGGTTGCTACAAATGCGGGGAAGTCGGACACTACAAGTCGCGTTGCCCAGCAGCGATCAAGGGTTGTTTCAACTGTAAGGAACTTGGGCATGTCAAGTCAAATTGCCCAGAATTACAAAAGGGATGCTCATCGAGCAAGTAACCGGAAAATGACAAGGTGAAGATAATATATGGACCTACTATATTTTGAGATCTTTTGGAAGCTGAAGAAGTAATGTAATCAAGTTTAAGTTGTATTTTGGGTTTATGGAAGTTGGTGGACGATGTACTGTTGTAACAAGACATATATATATAAATGGAATTTTGGCAACAATCTTGTTTGATAATGGATGGACTTATTCTTTTGTGTCAAAATCTTTTTTTGAGAAAATTAAGATGCACACAAAGGGCAATCCCAAAGTTAGCTTTGACAGTAGCTACGCCGTCAGGGGCAACCCTTACTACAGATCTATGCTGTAGGGAATGTAAGCTCCAGATTAGCGGAGAAACCCCAAGTATCGATTTGTTGGAGTTGGGTTTTGCCGGGACAGATGTCACTATTGGCATGGATTGGATGTCGAGGCACATGGCAAGCATTGACTGCAAGGAGAAGAAGGTAGTTATGTCAGCTGAAGGAGTGGAACTTGTACTTCACGGGGAGCAGTGATCGGAGGCAACGACTTTCGCAACTGCTAGTGAAGTACGGGTACCAGAAGAGGTGAGCAAGATACCAGTGGTGAGGAATTTTCCACTAGTATTCTTAGAGGATTTACCTGGAATTCCCCCACACCGTGATGTCGAGTTTAGCATCACAATTCAACCAGGAAGCGCTCTAGTATCCAAAGCACCCTATTGAATGGCACCAGTAGAGCAGAATGAGATCAAGAAACAGATTGAAGAGTATTTGCAGAAAGGATTTATCAGACCAAGTGCATCGCCTTGGGGAGCACCAGTATTGCTTGTTAAGAAGAAGGACGGATCGTCCGGGATGTGTATTGATTATCGAGAATTGAATAAAGTCACTATTCGAAACAAGTACCCAATTCCCAGGATCGACGATTTGTTCGATCAGCTTCAGGGAGCAGCAGTGTTTTCCAAGATTGATCTACGGTCTGGATATCATCAGGTACGAGTCAAGGAAGAGGATGCACCTAAGACAACTTTTCAAACTCGACATGGACACAATGAATTTTTGGTAATGCTGTTTGGAGTGACTAATGCTCCAGCTATTTTCATTGACATAATGAACAAAATTCTACGGCCGTTTATCGACTCCTTTGTTGTGGTCTTCATTGACGACATTTTGGTATATGTAAGGATGGAAGAGGATCATGCTGAATATCTAACAGCAGTCTTAAGCAAGTTACAAGAGCATCAGTTGTATGCCAAATTATCTAAGTGTGAGTTCTGGAAATCGGAAGTTGCATTCCTAAGTCATATCCATTCTAAGGAGGGAGTGGCAACGGATCCTCAGAAGATAGAGGCGGTCAAGGAATGGCCACAACCGAAGACGGTGAAGGAAGTAAGAAGTTTTCTAGGTATGACTGGGTATTATCGGAAGTTTATCCAGAATTATGTAAGGATAGCTGTACCCCTTACAGCTTTGACCAAAAAGAACCAAAGTTTCGACTGGACGGAGAAGTGTGAAGAATGTTTTCAGGAACTGAAGAACCATTTGATCTCTGCACCTATATTGGTTACCTCAGGAAGACAAGGACTACGTCATCTACAGTGATGCGTCATATTCGGGGTTTGGATGTGTGCTGATGCAGGAAGGCAAGGTTATAGCTTATGGTTCGAGACAACTACGACCACACAAGAAGAACTATTCGACCCCTGAAGAACTTGCAGCAATAATTTTTGCTTTGAAATCATGGAGGCATTATATCTACGGAGCAAAGGTGGAAATCTACACTGATCACAAGAGCTTAAAGTATATCTACCAGCAGAAGGATCTCAACTTAAGGCAGAGGAGATGGTTGGTTCGAGGTAGGAGAGCGGCAGATGTATGGACCAGAAATCGAGCAACAAACATCGGGGCAGATCGAGCTTATTCGGAAGAAGCTTCAAGGAGCACGAAGCAGGCAGATGAGCTATGCGGACAACTGCCGAAGAGAGTTGGAATTTAAGGAAGGCGACTCCGTAGTTCTCAAGGTATTGCCGATCGAAGGAGTTATCAGGTTTGGGAAAGGCGGGAAGTTAGCTCCGAGATATATTGGACCATACAAGATTCTGAAGAGGATTGGCATTATGGCTTATAAGTTGGAGCTGCCGGGCGAGCTATCTCAAGTGCATAACGTGTTCTACGTCTCTATACTACGGAAGGATGTCCCGGATTCGAGCCATCGGTTGCCAGAGGTTCCAAAAGATCTAGCGATAGATCTTTCATGTAGAGAGAAACCAGTCAGGATACTTGATCATCAGGACAAGGTACTGAGAAACAAGGTCATCCTGATGGTCAAAGTTCTCTGGAGGAACCAGTTCGTGGAAGAAGCCACGTGGGAGCCGGAGGGCCGCATGAAGGCCTTATATCCGGATTTATTTTGAATGTTTCCTATTTTGTTTGTTGTTTTTCTTTCTCCCACTAGGAACGTTCTGGGGACAGAACGACTCTAAGGAGGGAGTGATGTAACACCCCAGATTGTATTATACTTGTATATATATGTATGTATATCGATTGTATGCGTGCACACGATTGCAGTGTTTTGCTTGATTTTGATATCGTGGTGGATGGTTAGGGTTACAGGACGGTTCATAGGAGGATTGCATTCCAAAGATGCACGAGAACGAGACGGATCGATACTAGTATAACCGCTAGTTTTCGGCACGACGCACATGCAAATATAACATGGTATGGTACTACAGTGAATATATGTTGCGTGCGCTCGTTAAAACATGCATCTCACACTCGTTAGAGCTCGTTAAGGGTTATGTTGGGCAGCCAACATAACAAACACAAAACCAATGGGCATAAGCCATGGTTTTGGTCTACAAAACTACCTATAGCCTAAACCTACCCCCCCCCCCCCCTGTCAAATCCGGCCTACCCTCCCATCTCCTTCATTTCCCACTTCATTTCCTCCCTTTTGCTCTGGAAATTTCAGAAAGAGAACACCACAAGAGAAGGAGGAGAGAAAGAAGAAGGAAGTGAAGAAGAAGGATCAAAAGGAGATTTCCAAGAGAAGAAGCTTGAAGAAGTTCCTTCTACTACTACAACCAAGGGTGGAAAGTTTCTCTAAACTTGAAATTCTTGTCTTTTAATTAATTTTGGTTGCATGCATGTGTGCTATAATGCATAGGATTGCTCTTCTAAAGGTTAGAAATAAAAGTCAGAATTGAACTAGGAAAAACTGGTTCGGAGTACCATTTTGTGGATTTTTCCAAGAGCAAAATATGTTGAATTAGACCATGAAATTAAAATAGTTTGTTCATGTATGTGTTAGGATCATTCATGATTTATTTCAGACTTTTCCATGATCATTTGATATGCTAATAAAATCGTTAGATGGATATGTGTCGTATGGCAGACTCAGAAAAAGAAAAACAGGATGGCTGATATTGTAGAAATTTTCGTGATTTATTGAAGCATGATATTGATCTGAAATTTTTACCCAATGTTTCTGAATGCATTTTGAATATGTAAAAAAATCAGTAAATTATTTGGATGAGTTTATAGACATGATAAAAATCGTTCTATAACCAGTAGCTGATGTTGAATTAGAAAACTGGATGGGTTCTGTGCTAACTTGCAATAGATAGTACTCACTGTATAATTGGAATTTTGACATGAGGTCTTTCGTATAATGTTGGTTATGATGTCTAGTTTTACCATCATAAATATTATGTCATTTGGATAAGTGTGCAATTTACTGTGATTTTGTGATTAAGCACTGTGCTGTTTTCAGCCAGTTTTGATACTCTGTAAAGATTGAGAATTTGAGACTTGTTAGAGGCACATTTTGAGGAACATGACTCCGTAGAGAGTTGTAGTGGACACCTAGACCCTTCCAACCAAACTAATTTGAGGCAATTCCAGTAAACGGTTGAATTATTATGATTTTTGAAAGACTGAGCAGAGAACTAGAGTAGAGCTGAGTGCTCTGAATTGGAGAGACCAATTGTGTGAATTGGTGTATCAATGATAGATGAGTGTGTTAGGGTGACTTAATGGTAAAATTTGGACTCATGACCAACTAGAGAGTTGTGAGGACACCCACACCCTTCTACAGAATTTGAGTTTGTGTCGTTCTGATGAACGAGTAGGATTTTGTGTTAATGGTAAGGTGAAGCCCGTGCACAGGAAGCACGCAGGCTAGAGCTTGACAAGCTATTCCGAGGACTTAGATAGTTGAATCTAAGCCTGTGATCAACTAGGAAGTTGTATCCTAGGATCGTATCTTTCCAGGTTGGGCCAATACACTCCAATCGGAGTTGTATCGATAGAAGGATGACCATTTTGAGATTCGGGCAGAAACCCGTAGGTTGCTTAGTCTGGGTTTGGACTAAGGGTTGTGAAAGCATTTTTCCCTTGTGTGTTATTTGAGTCGATGACTCGTGTCCAGGAGTGGTTGATCTCTGTTATTTAGGTTGTTGACTCCCCGAGTGGGATGGGTGACTCGAGTTAGTCACTAGGGTAAAGGATACCCTGCACCTATCAAGCCTATATTATTAGACTTCTGCCGAGCATAGGATTTCCGAGCATGCCAGTGAGTGGAGCTCACGGAGCAATTATATATTTAAAACCGGAGTAGCGGCAGGCGTAGGCCATTATGCTGGACGAGTCCAAGCAGGGGAAGTGGCGAACCGGAACGGTATCGCCAGGGGCCAGAGGTTGATAGGCAAGTGTGGAAGCAGTAAATTCTTACCCGAATAATTAGAGTAAGGTAGGGGTTAAAATGGTTTATTAAGGGGTTGGGAAATTGCATTAGTCCTAAAAAACCATAGTCGGTGTTGTATCTTCCAGTCGTAGGGATACGTTCTCGGCCGCTAATGGATTGCGTCCCTGGCTCGTATCTCGTTCTGTTGATTCCCAAAGTTCTGCCGAAGTAAGGTGCGGGAGGCCCGGAGAATTTAACCTCCCGTGGTGCTCACGTCCCTAAAGCGCGGGTTTTGTGTTTTGTGTTTTTTGGTATATATTAGTTCATTACCCGATGAGGGGTGAACACGCATGTGGCAGTCCATTGGTGGACATGTGGAACCAAGGGTCGTAAGGACCAGGTTCAACGCGATTTCTAAGGAGGTCCGTGCGTGGGTACCAACTAGCGGTGACCACTTGGGCACTGCAGGGCGGAATTAGACCGACCGCTGCAATCTCCTTGGGCGACAGACAGTCTATTGGGAATTGGAGTGTGTACAAGAGTAGGGTGCATGGCGAGGGTTCGAATCCCTAAATTGTGGAGAAAGACGGCTAGATTTGGGTCGTATGTAGTATGGGATGCATTCGTGCTCCAAAGTTTTGCTTGCATTAGAAGTTAGGCATGTGAGTTTGCTGCATCTAGTCATAGGGTCATGTCATAACACTGCACTAGAACCCGAATCCATTAAACCCTTGTTTTGGCACAACACTTTTCCTTTTTGCAAAAATTATTGGCTGTGATTGAATTTTAGAGGATCGTTGTTATCACCAGCTTTGCGTCAGTCAAAGTACTGACGTTCCCCACCTTTTAGGTATCGGTTATACCTTCCGAACAGGTGCAGAGATATCAGAATCACGCAGCAGAAGCCTGAATCTGAGGAGCAAGTCCCGGGGGAGCCGATGGGCCGCTCAGCGAAGTTCTGCAAGTAATCAGTCGATTACCATTCCAGGAGGCAGCTGATAGCTTTACATGTGGAGTCTGTAAATACTTGCAATAAGTTGTAATGAATTGATGTAATTTGTACTCCTTGTCCAGGAACAAGTTATCGGTTGTAATCATGATGTAATGACCTATTTGGCAAATAAAAGTTTTTAAATTTCCATGTTATTACTGTATTGAGATGCATTTGAAGGTAAAGATTCTGGAAGGTGTCACGGATGTCCGGTAATGGGGATCCGGGGCGCTACATCTACTTGCCTCTCACAAGTGTCATTCTATTTATTATTATCAACTGGCATTTTCCAATTTGATTTATAGTTCTCTACCCAAATAACTCAATCTAAAGTCAATTACTCTACATTTGGATCTAATGAATTCCCAAAATTCTGAAATTTAATCAATTTATCTCCAATCCAAATCCCTACCAGATTAAACTACATATCAATTTTAATCGACCAAATCTTTAATCAACTAACAAATTTTTACAAATATATAGTTAACTAAATTCAATTAACACTTCTATAAGTGAACCACTTGCAGACTAGATCAACTAATCAACTCCAAACCCTTAAAAAGGAACCAAACCCGACACCCAAGAAATTCCAGACCCGATAACACTTGACATAACCGATAGGAAAATAAATAAGTGAAATTCAAAACCCGTAATCAGAACCCGAATCCACATATGCACAGACCATACCCGAACCCTATTGGAATATCCAGACCCGCAACCCCACCTTGCAGACCCGAACCCGCACTCCACACACACACATACAGACCCGCATTTCCAAAACAGACTCGTTTAGGCTAGGCAGGCCCGTTAAGAGATTTCAGGTGCAAAACCTAGTTAAAAATCCGATTTTTATTAGGGTTTTTCCAACCATAATTCAAACCATGATTTTACAATTAAGTTCCTCTTCAGAACAACAACATTAATTCATACAAATTCTAGAAACAAATTCATGGATCTTTTTACCTTTAAATGGGTTTTTATTATACAAATTTTCATATTAATCATCATTAATTGAGATCTAATCTACATCATAAACACATCGTATAAGAACCAATATTCTTTATGCATGATAAAAATTCATTTAACATCATAGGTAATCTCTTGTATGTACATCATTGCATGGCAAACATCTTATTCACATAAGGATCTACATTACTTCAAAGAAAGAATGCATAGATCTGCACTACATTAAAGAGAACATGCATAATACATCATACCAGGATAGATCTATTCAAACAACATAACTTAAGCTCAAGAGAAACACCCACCTCAAAATTTGATTGTAGAACGAATCCTTCAACTAGACTTCTCCTCCTAAGTTAGAGCCTCCAAGAAAATCACCCATCCTAATGTTCTTATATAAGCCAGGATTGATATGGTTAGGGATTGGGAGATTTTCTCTTTTAGTCCCTCCTAATTCACATGATTCAAATATGGTATCTATAACCAATTTGAATTGATTCCAAACAAACTAATCCATTCAAATTCCCTCCTAATCCACCCCTTTTAGATCTACCAACTCAACCCCCTCTTTGGGTTTGGGCTTGGTTTGGGTCGGGCTCATGGGCTCCTGATATGGCTAAAAATGGGGCTAAATCGAAACCGTCCAAATCGGACACGAATCTTGAAACCCAGGGGTAAAACGGTAATTTCACCTACCAATGGGTCTGAAGCGGGTGTGGGTTTTCCTCCTCGAAGACCCACTAACCCGTGAACAGATCCATCTCAACTGGGTGCGGGTCTCAACCCGCAGCAAACCCGGTCCAGAAAGGATAGAATTAGGGTTTCTGATTAAATCCTAATCAACGGCCCTGATTCATGTCTATCCTTTCACTGGGAATTAGGGATTACATTCCTTATCTAACCACAAGAATTACATTCCTAATCTGATCCCAGCAGTGCCTATAAATACCCTCCATCCATCTCCATTAAGAGGTAATCAATCTTTTGCCAGTTTTTGTGCACTTTCATAATCTTCCCTGATTACTGACTTGAGCGTCGGAGGGTGCGTCGTCGGGAACAGCCCCGATGTCTCGCACTTCTTGCAGGTGTACGGCAGGAGTCAGTGTCAAACTCCGGCGGAACAGGTAACAGGTTTGCAATTCAGTTTTCCTAAGAATCCACAAATACTATCTGTTTGCCGCCACACCAGATTTAGCGGCAACAGATTGGTGCCGTCTATGGGAAACTAACGAATTGCTACCTCCCCTCTTCCCATTGGAACAGATCTTCTCCAGCCATGTCTCCTAGGAAAGCCAGATCCAGAGGGTCCAACCGAGGACCCAACCCCGATCAGCAACAGGAAGTCCCCCCTCAACCTGCTCAACAGCAGGGGCAACTTCCGCCGCAAGCCATGGACCCTCTCCAACAGGACCTTCCTCCTCCTCAGAATCAACAACCTCCTAAGGGTCCCAACCCGCAGAAACAACCTCTTCATCCGGACCACGTCTCCATCCACAATGCCTCTTCGGATTCGATGGCCTCCCACAATCCCCAAGCTTTCAACCTTCGCAACACTGTCCTCAATTGGCAGAAGGATGAGGATCTTCGCCGCCGTCTGGATGAAAAGCGGGCCCGAGTGGGAGCCTCCCGCCAACACCGTTCGGATGAGCGATCTCCTCACCGCCGAGAATACAGAAGGTCCCCTATCCGAAGGGGGTGGAGAGAATCCCCCGAACATCACAGAAGAAGGCCACACTCCCCTGCTGGTCGGCAACAGCCTAGGAACGATGAGGCACCCATCACCCGTGCCGAGTTCCAGCAGTTCCAAGCGACCATCCTACAAGCTCTAAATCTCCGTCCCAACACCAATGCTCCAAAGATCCCCTCTCCTCCGCCAGTCCGAAGTCCTCACCGATGGTCCCCAACTCCTCCTCCCGCTCCAAGCAACTCCCGGCATACGCCAAGTCCTCGCCGCTCCAGGAGCTACCGTCGTCGTAGCCCCCGCTCTCCCTCGTACGAAGACGAGTCTAGAGGCTCGGCTGATTACCGTCGAAGGGATGACGCTGTCTACCGTCGTCTCCACGAGATGGAGAGGCGCTTGGGTCAGTTAGACCGAGAAGAAGAGCTCAGAGGAAGGACTCTTCGTCCTAGTAGACCTCCTTTTTCCCGAACCATAATGGATGCACCTGTACCAATCGGCTTCAAGCCTCCTCAATTCGAGACTTATTCCGGGGAGACTGACCCCGTCGATCACATCGAAAGCTTCAAGACCCTCATGCTCATCCATCAAGCTTCCGATGCTCTGCTCTGCAAAACCTTCCCCGCAACTCTCAAGGGCCCAGCTCGAGAATGGTACTCTCACCTTGCCCCTTCCTCAATATTCTCCTTCGAGCAGTTTGAGACTCTATTCGTCATCCACTTCGTGAGTAGCCGCAGAACTGAGAAAACCAGCATCTCGCTACTCTACCTCCACCAGAAGAAGGGTGAGAAGCTGAGAGACTATGTGAAAAGGTTCACTGCTGAAGCCAGGTCCATCGCATCCCTCTACCAGTCGGTCGCTGTAGCAGCATTTCAATCCAATGTCCTCAACTTCAGCCTCCGCTCCTCCCTCACCAAGAAACCCCCACAGAACTTCTCGGACCTCCTCCTCCGAAGCGAAAAGTATATTCGGGCCGAAGAAGCTGAGCACCGCCCCAACTTGGAGGGGTCTTCCTTCGGGTCTAAGAGAAAGGGAACAGAAAAGGAAGGAGCCAAGAAGCTCCAGAAGGATAATGGCGGCCAGCGCCGACCGCCCCCAGATTCGAGAAATTTACTCCTCTCACCACCAATGTCTCCACCATTCTAATGGAAGTTGAGAAGGAAGGGATTATACCTCCTGCTCCGAGGATGAACACCCCCGCCAAGAAGAAGGATAAAGAGAAGTGGTGCCATTACCACCGGGACCATGGCCACGACACCAATGATTGTCGGGCCTTGAAGAATGAGATAGAAGCCCTCATCCAGAGGGGGCAGCTGACCAGGTTCGTGAGAAAGGACCAAGCCGACCTTCCTCCCCCGCCTCGGGAGGCTAACAAGCGTCCAGAACGCGATGAAATGCCCGACTTCGTAGAGGAACGTGTTCTACACCTCATTCATAGGAGCCCAATGGGGGGCTCCTCAAACTCCTCTCGAAAGGCGTTCATTAGGGAAGTAAATTCGGTTCGTGCCACCCCTCCTCCAAAAGGCCTCGGAGTGCCCGTCACATTCTCAGACGAAGATCTTGAAGGTGTCCGCACCCCCCATTGTGACGCACTCGTCATCAATCTCCATATGGCGAACTTCAAAGTGGAGAGGATCCTAGTGGACAATGGCAGCTCCGTTAACATCCTCTTCCTCACCGTTTTTAAAGGCCTAGAGCTCTCCCGAGACAGACTCAAGCCCGCCGGCTACACGCTCCATGGGTTCATGGGAGTGCCAGTGACTATTGAAGGGGTGATCACCCTGGACATAACCGCTGGCAAAACTCCTACTACCCGAACAGAGTCGATGGACTTTATGGTCGTAGATGTCCCTGCAGCTTACAATGTAATTTTGGGTCGGCCCGGCCTAGCTGCCCTTGAAGCCGTCCCTTCCGCCTATCACCTCAAGATGAAGTTCCCCACTCGGGTCGGAGTAGGGGAAGTAAGGGGCAATCAGGAAACGGCCCGGAAGTGCTACATGACCTCTACCCTTGGTCCAGTCCTCTCCCTAGAAACTCTGGAAATCCCCCAAGACGCTGCCCGACCAACGTCCGAGCCGGTGGATGAATTGGAGGAAGTGCTCTTCTCTGAGCGGGATCCAACCCGAAAGTTCTTTGTTAGCAAGACCGTCCCATCCGCCCTATGCTCAGACATAGTCCGGTGCATCCGAAGCAACCGAGACCTCTTTGCTTGGTCAGCTGCAGACAGGCCCAGAATTTTCGAAGAGCTCTTGGTCCACCACCTCAGCGTTGCTCCGGGGTCCAAACCGGTCCAACAGAAGAGGCGCAAGTTCGCCCCCGAGCGCCAGCTAGCTATAAAAGAGGAGGTGGACAAGCTCTTGAAGGCCCGGTTCATACAAGAGGTGAATTATCCTGAGTGGTTGTCGAATGTAGTAATGGTGAAGAAGTCCAATGGGACTTGGAGGATTTGTATCGATTTTACCAAACTCAACAAGGCTTGCCTCAAGGATCCCTTCCCTCTTCCGAGTATTGACACTCTGATTGATGCCATTTCGGGTCATGAACTCCTCAGCTTCATGGACGCCTTCTCAGGCAATAATCAAATCCGGATGTTCCCCCCAGATATCCCGAAGACCTCATTCGTGACCGACCAGGGACCTTTACTGCTACAGGGTTATGCCCTTCGGTTTAAAGAATGCAGGTGCAACATATCAATGCCTCGTCAACAAGGTTTTCCAAATGCAAATCGGCCGGAATATGGAGGTGTATGTTGACGGCATGCTTGTAAAAAGCATCCGAGGAGCCGATCATGTGACTGACCTACAGGAGGCGTTCGATGTTCTAAGAAAGCACAACATGAGACTCAATCCGAACAAGTGTGCATTCGGAGTCTCGTCAGGAAAGTTCCTTGGCTTCATGTTCAACCAACGAGGAATTGAAGCAAACCCTGAGAAAATCAAAGCCATATTATACATGGCCCCCCCCAAGAATGTTAAGGAAGTTCAGAGGCTAACAGGCCGCCTAGCCGCCATAGGGCTTTTTCTCTCGAAGTCCGGGGAGAAGTGCCTCCCCTTCTTCAAGGCCCTCAGGGGGGCTAAAGGTTTCGAATGGGGTCAGCAGCAACAGGAGTCGTTCGACCAGCTCAAGGCTTACCTCGTCAACCCTCCTTTCCTCAGCAAACCCATTCCTGGTGAACCCCTTTATCTCTACCTAGCATCCTCCGAGCTGACCCTCAGTGCCGTTTTAGTAAGGGAAGAAGACCGGGCTCAAAAGCCCATCTACTATAGGAGCAAAGTACTTCGGGATGCCGAGCTCCGCTACCCGAGGATATAAAAGATGGCTTATGCCCTGGTGATGGCCGCAAGGAAGCTTCGCCCGTATTTTCAGTCCCATTCGGTGGTCGTCCTTACTGACCAACCGCTGAAACAAGTGCTCCACAAGCCGGAAACCTCCGGTCGTCTTATGAAGTGGTCTATCGAGCTGAGCCAGCATGATATAACGTATCAGTCTCGGACCGCGATCAAGGCACAGGCCTTAGCAGAATTCATAGTTGAAAGTACCATTCCCGAATTCATCCAAGCAATGAAGGGACCACCCGTCTGGTCGGTTTATGTGGATGGATCCTTCTGTAATGAGGGAAGCGGAGCCGGGGTCATTTTGGCAGGCCCAGATGACTTCATCCTCCAATACTCCCTCCGTATCAACTTCAAGGCCTCAAACAACGAAGCAGAATACGAGGCGCTCATAGCCGGCCTTGGAATGGCTCGCAATGCAGGGGCACAACGCCTGCGGATCTTTAGCGACTCCCAGCTGGTAGTAAATCAGGTCCTCGGCGAGTATGAAGCACGTGACGACCGGATGGTTAAGTACCTAGCCAAGGTCAAGAGCCTTATGGCACTATTTGAAGAAGCCCTCATCCAACGAATCCCCCGGGAAGAGAATGCCCAGGCCGATGCCCTTTCCAAGCTAGCCTCTTCCTCCCTCCAAAGTCTCGAGCAGACCGTCTTGATAGTGGTCTTCCTGAAGCCAAGTATAGAGGATGAAACTTCAGACTCTATGGAGTCGCTGCCTGTCTTGCTCGAAGATAACTGGATGAAACCCCTCGTCGAATTCTTAAGGGACGGGCACCTCCCCGAAGATCCTAAGGAAGCTCGAAGAGTAAGAACCCGAGCTGAGCGATACACACTAATCGGAGACATCCTATACAAACGCTCCTTCACACAGGTAGACGGCAGGCCTTACCTGAGATGCCTCTCCCCCGAGCAAGCCGACTACGCCCTACAAGAACTTCACGAGGGCATCAGCGGGGCGCATTCAGGGTCCAGGTCCTTAGCCTGCAAAGTGTTGAATTACGGATATTTCTGGCCCACTCTCCTACGAGATACCGAACGACACATTCAGCAATACAGCTAATGTCAGAAGTACTCCGACATTCGATGCCTCCCACAAGCTTCGCTCACTTCCTTATCAAGTCCTATTCCCTTCGCAATGTGGGGAATGGATTTACTAGGGCCATTCCCACCCACTCCCGGCCAGTTCAAATTCTTAGTCGTGGCTATCGACTACTTCTCAAAATGGATAGAGGCCGAGCCCTTGGCCACGATCACCGAGAACAAGGTAGTCCAGTTCTTTTGGAAGAGCGTAATCTGCCGATTTGGCATCCCTAGGGTCCTCATAATAGACAACGGAACCCAGTTTACCGGGGCTGCCTTCCGAGCTCTATGTGAAGACCTCGCCATCCAACACCGATTCTCCTCCATTTCCCATCCCCAGTCGAATGGCCAAGCCGAGAATGCTAACTGATAGATCCTCTCCGGCATTAAGAAGAGTTTGGATAAATGTTCCAAAGGCTTATGGGTCGATCAGCTTCCCAACGTGCTGTGGAACTACCGCACCACAAAACGGACCTCCACAGCAGAGTCTCCGTTCAATCTCACCTATGGGTCCGAAGCTATGATCCCCCTAGAAGTTGGTATACCCTCTCCTCGTCTAATGGCCTATGAAGAAGAACAAAATGCCAGAGAGCTCCGAGCAAATCTAGACCTGATCGATGAGATCCGAGAAAGAGCTGTCATTCGTCAACAAAGCTACTAAAGAAGAATCGAGTTGGCATACAATAAGAAAGTCCGTCCTACCGACCTCAAAGAAGGGGACTTCGTCCTCAGAAAGTTAGCCATCTCCTTTCTTGGTCAGAAGAGAAAATTGGCTCCAAATTGGGAGGGACCCTATAAGATCGTCAAAGAAATTCGGCCCGGGACATACAGACTAGAAGACCTCAAAGGCAGAGAGATCTCCAGAGCCTGGAATGCCGACCATCTTCTAAAATACCAAGAGAGAGCACCAATGCCTCTCTAAGTATTTTGGGATGTCGAACCGTTCCTCGCCTATTACTTGTAATGTTTTTCTTTTATTTCTCTCTTGTAATAACGGCTAGCAACTTTAGAAGCAGCCGACCATTAGTCATCAACAAAGAAAGCTTTTTCATATTTTACGTGTAAAAATTGTTCACATCTCTCTGCTTTTACTCTTCACTTTAGCGATGGTTCGGAGTCCAACACTTGGCTCGAGTCTACTTCGCAAGCTCGCTCTTAAGCGAGCTAGAAGTAGGTCGCCATTCGGAACTGCTCCCACAACCGTTGAACAACTCTACCGATGGTTCAGAGTCCAACACTCGGCTCGATTCTGCTTCGCAAGTTCGCTCTTAAGCGAGCTAGAAGTAGGTCGCCATTCGGAACTGCTCCAACAACTGTTGAACTACTCTATCGATGGTTCGGAGTCCAAAACTTGGCTCGAGTCTACTTCACAAGCTCGCTCTTAAGCGAGCTAGAAGTAGCTCGCCATTCGGAACTGTTCCCACAACCTGTTGAACTACTCTACCGATGGTTCGGACTCCAAAACTTGGCTCGAGTCTACTTCGCAAGCTCGCTCTTAAGCGAGTTAGAAGTAGTTCGCCATTCTGAACTGCTCCCACAACCGTTGAACAACTCTACCGATGGTTCGGAGTCCAAAACTTGGCTCGAGTCTACTTCGCAAGCTCGCTCTTAAGCGAGCTAGAAGTAGGTCGTCATTCGGAACTGCTCCCACAACCGTTGAACAACTCTAATGATGGTTCGGAGTCCAATGTTCGGCTCGGCTGCGCTCACTCGATCCCCCGAACCGAGCGGACGAGGAACCGACCTCCACATATGGAGAAAAATTCCGCCGAACCAATTTCACCGTTAGATCATCTCAAAATCTATGCTAAGACATGATGGACGGATCAGATCGTGCCACGTATCCACAAAACGACAAGATAGTGTTTTCTTGAAACTCGTACCTCCTGCCTCGTGATGCGTACCACGATCGTGATCAACCGCTCAGATTGAGCCACGTGGTTTGTGTCTGAAATCCGAGCTACCACGCCGCCTAAGCGCAAAGTTGCATTGGTATACTGCGAGCAAAAGCTAAAGTTCTACGGCTAAAACACTCGAAGAAGCTAACTATTGGTCCTTATGGTTCGTTTCGAGAGTAAGACAACTACGGCACGAAAATGGGCAGACAAACTTCAATTTTATTGAAAAAGCAACTTGATAAATTTACAAGGCATGTTATTACAACGAAGAAAACGATGCAAGTCAAAAGCTCGATACAACTTGTTCAGCGCCTCCTCGGAATAGGGACATTCCGATTCAGAGACACTCGGGGTTTTCGTCACTTCATATCCGAGCTTGTCTCTAAGCCGACGAACTGGGATGCCTCTTCGCCACTAAGCCTAACGGTGGCTCCAACCGAGGCTTCGCTCGAGCTAACAGCAATGCCGCTTCGTGCGTCGGCTGCAGCCCGACCAATGACGGGAGGACGAGTCGCAAGCTAGTAAAAGGAGATCCCTCGCTCTCTCTCCTCGCGAGTGCACGAGGTGCTGCAGACATTAAACAGCATTTCTGGTGGTCAGGTTTGAAGCGGAATGTGGCTGAATTTGTCGCGAAGTGTGAGGTTTGTTAGCAAGTCAAAGCCGAAAATCAGAGATCCGGAGGTCTATTACAGCCGTTACCTATTCCGGAATGGAAGTGGGATAACATCAGTATGGATTTCATCACGGGTTTGCCTAAGAGTTCTAAAGGCAATGATGCGATTTGGGTCATAGTCGATCGACTAACCAAGTCCGCTCACTTTTTGGCGATGAAACTCACTGCTTCGATGGACAAGTTAGCTGAGATGTACGTTGGTGAGATCGTCCGGCTTCACGGCGTTCCGTCAACCATTGTGTCTGATCGAGATGCGCGATTTACTTCGCATTTCTGGAGGAGTCTTCAGACAGCTTTGGGGACCAAGACAGATTTCAGCACTGCTTTTCATCCGCAGACCGATGGGCAGACCGAGAGAGTCAACCGTATTCTTGAGGATATGCTTCGGTGTTGTATACTAGACTTTGGAGGCAGTTGGGAAAGGCATTTACCTTTGGTGGAGTTTGCCTACAACAACAGTTTTCAGACTAGAATCGGGATGGCGCTGTACGAAGCTTTGTATGGCAGGAAGTGCAGGACTCCTGTTTGTTGGTTTGGAGTTGGGGAGCGTCAGTTGTTTAGTCCTGAGCTTGTACAGCAAACTTCTGAGAAGATTGATCTGATCAGGAAAAGGTTGGTGGAAGCTCAGAGCAGGCAGAAAAGCTATGCAGACAACCGGAGAAGGGACCTTGAGTTTGAGGTTGGTGACTTCGTCTTTCTGAAGGTATCACCCAGTAAGGGTGTGGTTCGATTTGGCAAAGGCGGGAAGTTAGCCCCGAGGTTTATAGGCCCGTACAAGATATTGAAAAGGATCGGAAAAACTGCTTACCGGCTTGAATTACCGGAAGAGTTGTCTCAGGTGCACAATGTCTTTCATGTGTCTATGCTGAGAGGTTATATTCCAGACCCGAATCATCATTTGCCTGAAGTGCCGGAAGGTTTGCAGTTAGACCTGAATTACGTCGAGTCTCCTGTCGAGATTGTTGATCGTCGAGAGAAAGTCTTGAGGAATAAGACGATACCGATGGTCAAGGTAGTCTGGAGAAACCACTTGGTTGAAGAGGCTACTTGGGAATCTGAGGAGAGGATGTTGAAGGACTATCCTGAGCTTTTTGCTTGATTGTATTTTTTTTGTATCTTTTTGTTCTTGTGTGTGTGTTGTATTTTTTTTTCTGTTTTCTCGCTCTTGATTGTAGTTCCGGGGACGGAACTATTCTAAGGAGGGAGTGCTGTAATGCCCTAATTTTTCGATTAAGGAAAAACTATTTTATTTTGCACGTAGTGTGCACGTGCAATATTTTGGTGGAATTAAATCTTATAATTATTTTATTATGATGTGTATAAATATTTAAATATGTGTTCTTAAATTATTTTATACAAAAGCCTTATTTTAATTTAATGAAAAGGCCTTTTTCTTAAAGCCCAAATGTATTTTATTTTATTTATTTTAATAACAATTTTGGCCCAAAAATAAAGCCCATGGATTAATCTTCTTTTTATTTAAACTTGTCATGTAGGAGACTATTTTATAACTATTTTATTTTTGTACAAAATTAAAATGTACAATTTTGGCCTAGTTGCATGCACGTGCACTACACGTACACGTGCATTGCACACCTTTTCCTAGGCCGGTTGGCACATTCTTTTGGAGGGAGTTTTGAAAATAGTCATGGTGTTCATGGAGGTGGTTATGTGAATGTGGGTAGTTTTTATAACTCCTACTCTAATCTTGGCCCTCCATCTTTCAACCAACTAATCAATCCTAGCCTTCCATTTCACTTGATTTCTAGTATAAATACCCCCCTCCCATGGCTATATTAATATACAATTATATCTTTCCAAACTATAGTCTTATTTTAATAATAGTGTGAGTTATAAAAGAGTGAGAGTTGTGTGCATTTTGCTTGGAGGAGAGGCCGGCCATCACAAGGAGAAGCATTCGGTGGTGGTGATTGTGGAGCTTGTGCGCGCATCGTCTAGGAGGAGGTGCATTCATTCGCAAGGACATTGTTTGCTTTAGTGTTGTTTTCTCTCCATACATGGTGGGTGGAATTTTCCTTATTTCTAATATAGGAATATATGCTATATTTCATTAGCAAAGATTGCATGAAAATGATTAATAAGAATGCGCCTTTAATTGAATAAATGATCTTTAGTTGATTGAATTATTGACATGCGAACTATGTGTGATTGTGTGCAATAAGAATGTGACTACAAAGTGGGTTGATTATCTTTGTTTCTAATTAGAAATGATTCATGAAAAATGTTAGTAAGAATACATTTTAATGGAAAGTTAGTTCACAAATTGATTGGTATGTTAATGAACAATTTGCATGTGATTACATTGTTAATTAAGTTGTGGGTAAAATTCTCCATGCTTATTAGAATAAATGAATGATGCTAGTATTGATGCTTGAGAATACTAATGAGGATGCTAGCTTAATTGAAAATTGGAAGCATGAAATTGATTAAGAAAGAGCACGCTTTTTGAAAGAGTAACTTTCTTGAATGTTTGATGTGTGAGCATGATAATTGATAAGTGGCTATATGTTTTGTGATGTACATGATTGAACTAGAAGTATATGTTGATTTAAAGAAAATACATTTAATGCCATCATTAATTGTATGTAAAAATTAGTACTTTGTTAGTGCTAATTTGTGAAGAGACCTTTTGAATTATTGTGGGGTTGGACAAATTCAAAGAAATTAGATTTGTATGTTGAAAGAAATATTAATATCAGAAAATTAGTATAAGAAATTTGGATAGAAAAGATTTGAAGCCTAATTGTTAACCAATGTCGAAAAAGAAAAATATAGTAGTTTTGATGAACAATTCATTGATTTGGGTGAAAAATATATTTTTATTAGTGCAAAAATTATTTTATACTTGCTGATATGAAAATCATGTGAAGGGGATTTTATCTGGAATTTTTCAGTAATTTTTACAAAGGCAATATGAACCAAGATTAATTAAACATCGAGTTGTTTTAACAACAGTAGTAAAATGATTCATATGGGTTTTAATTTGGTATTGTGACAACCTGAGCTAGTAGCTCAGGCGGTCACTGTGTGCGGTTGGCTTCTCTGGGTCGATCGGTTCGAATCCCTGTGTCCGCAACATTTTTTCACACATTTTTGAAAGCATATAAATTTCGATCCGAAAGCAATATATACTAATTTCGCCCCCTTTATAACGCTAGCACAGTTCGGCCTATTGGCGGGTGCTCTTGGCCTTGTTTCCCGTGTGCCTGGTTCGATTCCCCCCTTCGGCATATATATAAAAAATATTTTTTTGGGCTTTTTAGATGTCCAAAAAATGTGGAAAAAATATGGTTATTCTCATAAAAATGTAAGGAATTTTATAAGAATGATTTGGGTATTATTTGAATGAATTTAACTATGGTTTGGAGTTAGAATGCATAAATAGACATATGGTTCTATATGGATTATTGATATGAAATTATAACTTGAAAGAATAAGTGAATTGAAACATTAAGAGTTGATTTGGCAAAAAGAAATGTGGATATGTGACATGATGCAATTATTTTCTCACTTGTGGAACAATATGAAGTGTGCATATTGTTTAGTAATGTGGAATTATTGTGATGTGATAATTGATTAAGTGCATGCAAATTTATATACAATTATGGACTTGTGAACAAATTAGAAATCATGAATTGAAAAGAGAATATACATGTGAGTATGAGAACTCAACATGAAAATTTATAAGTTGAAGATTGTGAAATGAAAATTGAAATAGAGTAGCTAAGTCTCCCCCGGCATTGAGAAATGAAATGAAATGAAATGAAATTAGACCAAGGTTGGTCATGTTGAAATAAATGAATAAGTCCGGTTAGTGGAGAGGCTAACTCTAGAGATTTATTTTTGTTCATGATTTTTAATTAAACTAAGGATTAGTACATAGTGGAGACGTGATGAAAGTAGAAGAAAAACACGGGTATGGGGGCCATCGGATTTGCGGCGTGAGGGTATTCACAGGTTCTTCACGATGCGTCGTGACATGACGTGGATACTGCTCCCGAGTACCGTCCCGGTGGTGACGCTCGTGGGATGTTCGAGTGGCTATGGGTGGTGCCATTGTTCCATGGCGAAGGCTGAATTGTCCATAGGTTGCCTGCTCGATGCATCGTGTCAGTGCGTGGGATTCCCCTCCAGGCTGCCTGGGCATGGGCTCATAGATCATAGGACATCTAAGACACTACCGTAGTTACAGTAGTAGATTAAGTCATAACGGGGGATTGAACCCTACAAAGATGAAGAACGAATAAGGGCTTGCCCTCGGACCTATGTAGTATGGGATGCATAGAATCCGAACAAGTGCGCATTAGTGTCATGTAACATAAATAAATGCATTAAAGATTAAGTGCACAATCACAACACGACATCAATAGGGTAGTCCCTTTAGTTTGAATGTGACAAGTTTGTGTTTGTTAAATATGGAAAATTAAGTTATACTATTTCCGGCATAGAGAGGATGGCCGTGTATAATGATCGTCGGTTGAATAAACTGACGTACCCACAGTCTTATATACAGGTAAATGACATGTTAAAGAGGAATGGATGCTTAAAGATTGTACCATATTGTTGTACATTTATTTAATTGTTGTATTTTACTTCCGCTGTGCAAAAGAAAAGTGCAATATTGATGTAAACTCTGATGTATGATGAAAAGTTTTAATTTCCCTGTAAAATTGTACTAAAGAAAGTGAAAAGATCCTGTAGAACATCTCGAATTCAGTGTATTTGGGATTCGGGGTGTTACAATTCACATAGCTAATTAGTACAAATTTTTAAAATAAAACTTTATCCTACCAATCCACGCCTCACCTCTGCACTGATGAGAACCTGCAACAGTAGGGGATCTAGGGTAGTCCTCGGACTCCCCTAACCCCCCAAACACTAAGGGGTCAGCCATTTCTGGTGTAAGTATAGTTATTAATCTAATAACAAATTAAAATAGTATAAAGAAAATAATTTAAACTTACAAATACCAAGTTAAGATAATGCAACCTGAATCCTGAACACAACAACATCATCAATACGATGATATATCAAATACTTTGCCCATCCTACATTCAACTATTTAATTATCCATAACTTCCCACATTTCATAATATACTTCACCTCAACCTCGTATATATATATATATATTCGTATTTTACATCCGCATAGTACGAATACACATACAATCCATTGCTTTTCAATTTAAATTCTCTAACCCAAATATTCATTCTTCCTCAAGTATCGTCATAATAGCATTATATGAATATACTACATGATGTTATTACTCCTTTCATTAATAACCATTTATATGAATACCACTCATAAAACAACATACTCTCTTAATAACCATTTTCATAACCAATCTCATAATACGGGTATTTATTTTATTATGCCCTATCAAGTATCACTTCTTACAAATGCTTCTATTCTCATAATACCACATTTATTCATGTCTTATATCGCAAATGTAACATCTTATTGCTTATTGCAATGCTCTCACATCTCATCACATCATTAACACATTATTGATAGAATGCTTATACTCTTTACATCAAAAACATGCTTTATGGTTCATTCCCATCTCATTATACCACTTTAGAAATTCTCATTCTTATAAGTAATATATCTTATCATTATCATTTTCACTTAATCCCCAAACAATTTGGGGCCACAACATATCACACCCCATAGCCGATAGCTTGGGTAATAATCACTACACCTCAAACACACAGCTTGGGTAATATCACATCACATCTCAAGCCGATAGCTTGGTTATTAATTCACTTCAATCACTTATCATCTTCACTTAATTTAATTCTTCATTTCCATTAATCATTACCACTATCATACTAACTCACCCTGCGAATTATGCCAAGGCAGGTAGTTCCCACCATTTCCACAGAAATAGCGGGCAGGTAGTTCCTTGACACAATTCCAAGGTTCAACTCATATCAATCTGTATTTTACTTTAATGATCACATATATAATACAATTACTTCGTACTATTCATAAGAACACATGTCTCTTTTATTATTCCATTCTAAATTAACCACTTACTGCATTTATCACTTCCTTCCATACACTCACTCAAAACTTGTTTTCCTTCACATTTACTTCATTCACAACCACTTTCTTTCTCATCCACAATTCACATTTCACTATCCACTTTCTTTACTAACACATTTATTATTAACACTTATTTATTTTATTAGTTTGTCGACCAGTGAGCCACAGTATCCCAACATACTGAAGGCCGATAGCCCAGTAAACACGCGGTCCGATGCTCTCCCAGAGTCTTACTCGTCCGAGGCTACGTCTTCCTCCTAGCCGAACTAGCGAGGGAACACAGCACTCCTAGTCCCACTAAGGTGCCTCCTCGCGATGTCTGTCATCGAGAGAAAACCACAATCCCCTAGTCCCACTAGGGTACTTCCACCCAGCCGGAGCCAGTGAGGTAAACACTCACCACTAGTCCCACTAGGGTACTTCCTCCCAGTCGAAGCCAGTGAGGTAAACACTCACCACTAGTCCCACTAGGGTTCTTCCTCGCGACATCTTTCATTCGAGGGAAAAACCACAATCCCCTAGTCCCACTAGGGTACTTCCTCCCAGCCGAAGCCAGCGAGGTAAACACTCACCACTAGTCCCACTAGGGTGCTTCCTCACGACAGCTGTCATCGAGGGAAAATCGGGCCTCAAGCCGATAGCTTGGGCGATAAAAATCACTTACCCCAAACATAGTTTGGGTCCACTATTCCCAAGCCGGTCCTTGGGCGTTAGGAGGTCTAGCCCAAACCCCCAGGATTGCTGTAGGTACTGGTTAACAAAACCATTTGTTATCTCATCTTTTCATCTTATTAAATCAACACAGAGCATCACAGCTTTTAATTAAACAATTGCCACATTCTTAGCTTTAATCATGTGAATTAATAACACCTTTTATTAACACTTACCATCTTACCATTTATATTGCATTTGATGCACATCTAATGTCCACGATATAATTATCATCTCAGTAGATCACATATATACATACACCAAGTCGTTTAACATATAAACCATCACATCACCGTAATACACATTATGAATGCCCATGTTATTTACCACTTTATTGAATCACATAAATATACACCAAGGTACAATATTAATAAAAGAACTACATTAGGTTATCCCATATCGTAAAAGTATCAAAATAGATAATTCATCATATTTTAGTATCATACTATTGCCCATTAATTTACTTCGAACCTAATTAAAATGTAAGCATGTACCTAATTATTAATTTCATCAACTATTGCATCACACGTCATAATCATCTATATATATATCACAATTACACACCACACATGCGGGTTTCCCAGAAAAAGGGGTCAAAACCACTTATTTCATCTAATTAAATCTTATAATATCTAATTATAGCATACTAGCTTATACACCATGCTCCATGTAATTATAATTACCTATAAGGGCCTATATGCCCCAAAATAGGCACAAATCATGCACTGGATAAAGATGTGCATAAACAATCTAATATAATTAGTTTTTATACTTCAACACATCACATTAACCCATACTATAGATTTTATATATTTGAAATAATCACTTTCACCACATATCTCAAAAACCCATTTGGATCCTTAAAAATTCGTATTTTCAGCAAAAATCCACTTTTGGGCACAACTCCCACAAAACATATCAAAAGGCCACGAAATTCGGCCACAATATAAAATATTTATAACGCAACATACTCACCTGACGGATCGAGCCAACGATGTCCCACGTCCGTCCTGTAGCCAGTCGAAGTTCGACTTTTTCCACCTAAATAGGAAATTATAGGATCAATTAGTTTAACGCTCAAAACTCGACCTACGGATCTCCAAATTTGAATCCGTCTTCACCCACGCGTCACAAATGACATATGTAGGTGAGCTACATCGACCGATTTCAAATTCGAACCCCGATGCAAGAACTCACATATTGATCGGAGGCTTTCCAATAGGAAAATTTTCTATTTCCTAATTTCTTCAATCCCTTGGTCCTAATATCTCAAATTAAGGTTAACAACAATAATGGAACTCATCTATACCTCCGAATTCATCAAATTCTCACCTCTATATCGTGCGGGCATTTCACCGAACACCCGGCGTGCACTTTTCACCTATAATCCATTTCACTCAATTTAATTGAGCTGGAAGCCTATAAAAATCATCCTAAATTTATATTAATACTTTTATAATACTCTACACCCTCACATGCATTTTCTACAATTATTTGGATCGAGTTTTCTACCCGATTTCATAAACTATAGTTCGAGTTTATACCAAAATCACTACTCCCCATTTTATTCTAATGACTCACTACAATTTTTACCACCATACCAGAGATAATTCTTATATATATATATCTCTATTTTACAAACACAAAACCCTAATTTACTAACAACTTGTAATTTCTCTAACAATCCACTAATTCCTCAAATCTTCCACTTCCAACACCTCTAAATCTCTCTACCATAATAATCCTACTCAATAAAACTAACCACACTTAATTTTATACTAATAAGTAAAATAGGATATACCTTTTCGACTTCCTTTCGAAAATCCAACACTTCCACGAGGTAGAGAACCCCTCAATTAGCATACCCCTTAGTTTAATTTGGATTTGGTGAAGAATCCAAGCGGATTTGAGTGGGAAGGAGGGAGGCCGATGGGTTCGGACCTCCCAGGTTTCGTTCGGGAATCGAAAAGAAAGAAGGAAAGGGAGAAGGAAGGAGGAAAGAAGGGGAGGGTTTTTTTATAAAAATATTAATAATAATAATTAAATAAGGGCTATTAGCAAATAAACCCCCAATACCCTAAAATATTTCAAATGAACACCAACTTTATATTTTAATAATACTAATAATACAAAATACATTAAATCATCTCATAACAATCCTCCAAAATTATAAAATAAAGTAAATAATATTTCTTCACATAAAATCTCAACTCGTAGCTCCAATATATCAATAATACCAATCTACCACAAATATCCATACCAGTATCGATGTTAAAAATAAATAAAATAAAATATCACTTAAAATAATTCTCACCCCTACAAAATATAAAAATGAATAATTTCGGTATTTAAAATCCGAGGTGTTACATGTACCTATTCCAATTTTTTGGCAACTCCAACCTCTAAACCATCATTCCAATCCTCTTCAATATCTTGTATGACCCTATATATCTTGGTGCCAGTTTACCTCCCCTTCCGAATTTGACCACCCTCTTCGTTTAAGATAATTTCAAAAACACCGAATCTCCTTCTCTAAACTCCAGCTCTCTTCTCTGAACATCAACATAGCTCCTCTGCCTACGTTGAGCTTCAACCAGTCTCTTTCGGATTAGTTCGATCTTTTCATAAGTCTTTTATAAAAATTTCCGTACATCTGCCTTTCCCCTACTTCGTACCAACAAACAGGCGTTCGGCATTTTCTCCTATACAGTGCCTCATACAGTGTCATGCCAATGTTGTCCTGATAACTGTTGTTAAAAGCAAATTCTACTAGCACAAAGTATTTATCCCAGTTTCCCCCAATTTCCATGATGCACGATCTCAACATATCTTCAGTACTCGATTCACCCTCTCAGTGTGTCCATCTGTTTATGGTGGAAAGCAGTACAAATGTTGGTCCTAGGCCCTATGGCTGCTTGTAGACTCTTCCAAAAATTGCGAGTGAATCTTGCATCTCTATCTGAGACAATTGATACCGATACTTCATGAAGTCTCACTATCCCTTCGATGTATACTTCCCTAATTTTTCCAGCGACCAAGTAATCTTCATTACCTAGAAATACACTGATTTGGTCAACCGATCCACTATCACCCATATCGAGTCATTACCCTTCAGACTCCTAGCTAAGCCAGTGATGAAATCTAAGATGATATTCTCCAACTTCCATTCCGAAATAGGCAACGGCTGTAGTAATCCTCTGTGCTTCTGATTCTCTACCTTGACTTGTTGACAAGTGACACACTTTCCTATGAAGTTTGCTACATCCCCCTTAATGTCTGGCCACCAAAATTGTTGTTTGGTCTCCTTATCCATCTTGGTACTCCCTTGATGTATTGACAATAAGGCGGTGTGTGCTTCCTGCATAATGCTCTCCTTCAAGTCCGTCCTTTCAGGTACACAAAAAATTTCTCCTAACCAGAGTACTCCGTCCTTCACCCAAAATTCTGATAACTTGTCGGTCAGAACTTGTTCCTTTATCTTCTGTATCGCTGGATCAAACTTCTGGCCTTCGATGATCTAGTCTTTCAACGTAGGTTGAAGTTTCAACTGGGCTAACGTCCTTGCACTATGAATTCAATTCATGCTCGATCTAAGTCTTCTGCTAGTTCTTTTCGTGTCATAATTAGGCTGGACAAACTGCACTTCTGGCTAAGAGCATCAGCCACCACATTCACCTTCCATGGGTGGTAGTTGATTTCAGGACAAATGTCTTCTAATACTTCTAACCACCGCCTCTGTCTTAGATTTAGATCCTTTTTTTGGTAAATGTACTTCAGACTCTTGTGGTCGATGTACATGTTGACATTCTTTTCATATACATAATGCCTCCACAAATTCAGAGCAAATATTATTGCCGCTAGTTCCAGATTGTGAGTTGGGTAGTTCCTCTCATGTAGTCGTAGCTGCCTAGATCCATAATCTATAACCTTTCCCTCTTGCATCAAGACAACCCAATCCCATGTGTGAAGCACCTCTGTAAATATCGTAGTCTTTGCCTGCCAGCGGTAGTACCAATAATGGTGTCGTCATCAGCTTCTCCTTGAACTCTGGGAAACTTTTCAACACTGTCTCTTTCCCATAATTCTCCTTAGTTAACTCATCTATTCTCAAATCATTCAATACAGTTATTGTATGGTGTTATTCATCACACAATGCCTTCACCTTCACTTCACCCTCATGGCTGCACACTTTTCAACACACTTGAAGTATTTGCAATCATCATACCTCCAATGTGGACACCCCACAAAGTATCTCCCTTTGTTCTTTGTTCTTTGAGCCACCTGAACAAGTGCCTCATCCCCATGGATATATCATATGACACTTGTACATTTGTTTCCCTTTAATTGTAACTTAGAGGTAACATGATTCCTAAAATGTCCTACGTAATTAACAATATATATGTAATTGAATGAAAGCAAATGCAACTATAAAAAGATGAATAAACAAGATTGTGTACATTTTCAATAAATGCATACCAGTGGTATTAGTGTCCATAAGTGTATGTCTGATTTGGCTTAGACTTGGACTAGCTGCATTGAAACACACACCATACATTCATGTTACACATGTGATATGAACATAGACAAATTTGTCTTATTCCTTATATTATCACATTAAAGCATTGAGAGATCATGAACAACAAAGCCAGAAAGAGACTATGTCTTCTACTACAAAGTGTCGTGCCAAAATATGGAGTGGGAGGTATTGGAAATGTGGGTTTGGAAAGGGATCTTCACACTGTGGAGTAGGAGTTGTTCTCCTACCTCTCTCGCATCCAGGATGGTAGTGAAAAGTATTTTGTGGATTATGTGTGGTAAGAGGGAGGAATTGACCTAGGATGATACTTTGTTATATGCCCTATTAGTTATATCTCCTGCATATATCCAGAATGACTTGCTACCACCATTGACGCAACCCTATATGATGCATGTAATCCTCCAAGTCATCAAGGTGTGGAGGACTAATGTATTTTCAACTTTAATAGGGTATTTGCAGCTTGTTGAAATGTAGACATCCAAGTCATGTAATATTTAGAGATTGATGAATAATATGACAATGTTTCTGTAAATGATTACGTTACTATATGTCCTATGCCTAATTATATGTTATACTTGATCATCAGTTCCATATCCATGTTAATGTACTTGATGAAGATCATTTATCTATGTGTCCGCACATGTGAAGAACTTCTTTAGTGATGGAGTACACCATGTGTTGATCTTTACATTCACCAGATGATAACCAGAGCGAAGATCCAATTTCAAGAAAACTGAAGCACCTTCCAGCTGATCGAACAGATCGTCGATCCTTGGCAGCGGATACCGGTTCTTCACAGTAACATTGTTCAACTCCCGATAGTCCATGCAGAGCCTGTGACTACCATCCTTCTTATTGACGAACAATAATGGGGCTCCCCAAGGCGAATGTAACACCTTGTACTTAAGCGGGTATATATATATAATGTTATATAGAAATATATAATATGTATATATATCTATAAAGTAAGAGAAAAGTGGTTGGTTGGAGTTGGCCTATAGGACTTTCTATAGGACTTGGAATTAATTGGATTTGATGAGAAGCCTATAGCACGGTCTATGGGGATTAGGCATATATATGCATTAATGAATGCGTGAAGTGGAGTTGGCTGGTGGATGACATGGAGCTATGCCTGGGTTTAAAAAGCCCCATATCGGAAGAAGGAAGAGTGTGAGTAGATTAGGAATTTTTCAAATAATAAAGGCACCTATAGGGTTAACACACCTTTTGATGGTGCCTGTGGTGGGCGGGTTAGAGTTTTGTATCCGTTCTTTCACGTGCGCGCACACGTAGCCATGTGCACAGCTGAGCCGGGCTCGGGGCGTTACAAATGGTTTCAGAGCTGACTTTCGATACCGAGTGTGTGCAAGACGTACGCCTGAGAAGGAGCGAGATTGGTACAAGTTGCCCGAGTAGGGGACTGTACAAGTAGCAGAATCAGGGTAGTCCTCTCCACATTGGCTAGAAAGGGGATCCTGAATCATGTTGCAAGTCTCGGGCTCAGCGAGGACACTGAGTTCTTAAGGGGGGTGTGTGTAACACCCCTTACTTAAGCGGATATATATATATAATATTATATAGAAATATATAATATGTATATATATAGATATTTAAATAAAATAAAGTAAGAGAAAGTTCGTTGGTTGGAGTTGGCCTATAGGACTTTCTATAGGGCTTGGAATTAATTGGATTTGATGAGAAGCCTATAGCATTGTCTATGGGGCTTAGGCATACATATGCATTAATGAATTCATGAAGTGGAGTTGGCTGGTGGATGATGTGGAGCTATGCTTGGGTTTAAAAAGTTCCATATTGGAAGAAGTAAGGAAGAGTGTGAGTAGATTAGGAATTTTCCAAATGATAAAGGCACTTATATGGTTAACCCACATTTTGATGGTGTCTGTGATGGGCATGGCTAGAGTTTTGTATTTTTTCTTTCACGTGCACGCACATGTAGCCATGTGCACAGCTGAGCCGGGCTCGGAGCGTTACAACGAAACACTTGGCCGGATGAAACCCCTATCCAACAACTCTTGGACTTGCTCCTTCAATTCTGCTAACTCAACTCTTGGAGATTGGTGTCGTTCCTGGCTGAGCTTCAATGCCGAACTCAACATCTCGGTCTGGTAGGCAACCCGGGCAATTCTTCCGGATTAACATACAGAAAATCCCGCACAACCTCGGTTGCAACTTCACCATTAGTGTGCACTGACTCCAGCACACAAGTCTTCTAGTCCGACAGGGTTTCACTCGCAAGAAACTCAAACTTCTGGTGACCTGGGTGCCTGAATATTACCTTCTTCTCCCGCTAATGAATCACGACATGGGTGACTCCTAGCCAATCCATCCCAAGGATAATATCAAAGTCGAAGTTGGGAATCACAATAGGTCAGCCTTGAATTCCATGCCCTCAATCAACAATGGGCTTTGCTTACACACTTTGGAACAGATGATGACGCCTCTGCCTATTGTAATATTCCAAGCTATCGGCAGGACGTCACTTGCCAAAAGGTCCCGATCCACAATGCAGAAGAAACAAAGGAATGAGTAGTCCCAGAATCAAATAGAACGTGAACAGGAAGAGAGTGGACTAAGATGACACTTAGAAGGAAGGTCTATGCAAGTCATAAGCACAAATAATTGTACAAGAAGATAGTGTAGGAACTAAATGCAATAATACTACTATTGTGATATACCTGCAACCTATATCAATAACCATCTCAGCTTCTGCTATAGTCAAGTTATAGGTCTAACCACGGTTGCCAATCTGTCCTCCCCTCAGAGCCATCCTCCTCTGATCAAAATCTTACCTTTGTAGTGGAAAAGGCAGTTTGCCTTGGCCTCGAGCTAACACTCCTTGCTGAGCTGGACCTCCAATCAGTGCGGGGAGCATGTTCCTTGGTCAATCTCGGACCACATGATCATTTCCACCACATGCAAGGCATAAGCGATTTGCTAGTCAGAAGTCCTTCTGCAGATGCCCAACCTTGTGGCAGAAGCTGCAAGTCTGAACCGCCCTTGGAGCAACAGGTGCATACAGAAAAGCCCTCCCCGGAGAAGTTGGCATTGGCCTTCGAATATGTCCTCCAGTTGGCCAGACGGCAGTAGGGTATTGAACGGCACACTGAGCGACACTCCTCCTTCTATGGGTCTGCTCCAGGATTCGAGCTGCATCAAGAACATTAGCATAGGTGCAGTGTCGTGGGCAACCAGTCGATCCTGAATCTCGAAACTTAGACCCATCAAGAACATGTGGGCCCTGTCTGCCTTATTGGCCACCAAGGCGGTTGCAAAATGACTGAGCCGGGTGAATTCGGCAGCGTACTCTTCCACGAACCGATTGCCCTGGTTCAGGATAATGTTTAGATTAATATCATATATATAAAATAAGCATCAATAAGTAACATTAAGTAACATCATCCGACCAACCTGAGTTAATGAGAAGAACTTTCGTTCCATGTCGAACTTGGTGACATTGGAGAAGAACTTTGTCAAGAAGCTCTCAGTAAAAGTGAACAAAGTGATGGGTCGCTCAAGCCTCTCGGTCTCTGCTCACCACCAGATGTGGGCGAGATCCATAAGCTGGATGCTTACCACATCCACCCGATCCACATCAGAGATCCGCACTGCTAGTAACAGCTGCTCTGTCCGAATCAGCCACTGCTCAGCTTCAAACGGTGTCTCGGTACCCGAGAACTTATCTGGGTGCAGTATCATGAAGTGTTCCACAGTCCCGAGCCTAGGTGGTAGTAGCCCTGGTGCAGGCCAGCAGCAGTTTGTGTAGCGCCCCGAATTCCTAACATAGGAACTCGTGACACACTCCAGGATCTTTCTTCAAATAGTCACAACACAGAAAAAATTACAGGAAATCAAAAGCTTTTATTACATCAAATTGTTATTACAATGTCCAATGATTACAACAATTACAATTAATTGTTACAACCAGAATGTACAATAAAATTTGGACAGTAACTTTCACTTGGTTGCTTTCCCCTGCTAGCCCCCACAAAGTCTCCCCGACTCCATTACAGGGCAGCTCGGGGTCCATGTCCTTGTTAAACGAACCTAGGATTTGGCCAGGCATGATGATGCCATGCGTTCCCTGACAGGCGAACACCCTCGCTAGTGCATGTCCTTACATTCAACCAAGACTCGATCTAGTCCTACCAAAGTGTCCATGCTACCCCACTCCAAGACTAAAGGTAAGGCTAATTACACGATTACTAGTATCTCTTTTAACAACCGATTACTAAAAATTCATCACTCTAGCCAACCTCTAATTCTCTTTCATCAGACCGGTGTAAAATGCGCTGATTTCTTTAACTGGTCCATGAACACCCAAATGGAATCATTCCCCCTGGGACTCCTTGTAATCCTGTGACGAAATCCTTACTAATGTCCTCCCACTTCCATACCAGAATGGGCAAGGGATGTAGTAACCCTCTGGGCTTCTGATTTTCTACCTTTACCCTCTGACAAGTGAGACATTTGGCTACAAATTCCGCTATATCTTGCTTCATTCCGGCCCACCAATAGAACTGCTTCACTTCTCGATACATCTTCGTGCTCCCTAGATGAACTGCCGGTAAGGTGGTGTGTGCTTCCTTCATGATCTCCTCCCTAAGATCCCCGCCTTGGGTACACACAACCGATCTCCAAACCACAGCACTCCTTCTTTAACATTTAACTCTGATGTTTCCCTTCGTTCGCTTGCTTCTTGAATGTCTGGGTCTCCGCATCGCCATCTTGACTCCTTTTCACTCGATCCATCAGACTTGGTTGGAGTTCTAATCGAGCTAACATAGCACCCAACCCTTGAGAAATCATCTCGGTACCGGCTCTCCCTATCTCTTCTTCTAACACCTTCCTTATGGCTATTAGCATGGAAATGCTCCTCTTCCTGCTGAGTGCATCTGCCACCACGTTGGCCTTTCCTATATGGTACAAAATCTCTGGCCTGATATTTTCCAACACTTCCAACCATCGCCTCTGCCTCAGATAAGTCCTTCTACTGATAGATATACTTTAAGCTCTTGTGGTCGGTTACATCTCCACCCTTTCTCCGTAGATATAATGTCTCCATATCTTCAAAGCAAAGATGATAGCAGCTAGCTCTAAGTCATGAGCTGGATAATTCTTCTCATGTAGTTGGAGCTGCCTCGATCCATAGGCAATGACTTTCCCCTCTTGCATCAGACTGCATCCAAAACCCAAGAGAGATGCATAACTGTAGACCACATACCCTTTACCCGGTTGAGGTAAGACCAAAACTGGTGCTGATATCAATCGGTTCTTCAGATCCTAGAAACTAGCTTCACACTTGTCGGTCCATTCAAACGGCTTGTCATTCCTGGTCAAAGTTGTGAGTGGTACCGCAATCTTGGCATAATCCTGAATGAACTTCCTGTATTACCCAGTCAAACCAAAAAAGCTCTTTACTTCCTTCACTGTCCTTAGCTGAGGAAAATCCTTTATTGCCTCTATCTTCTTGTAATATCCCGATTTTTATTTTATTTTATCTTATAAGAGTTGAGATTGTACATATTTCGCATGTATAATTTCATATGCTTTTCTAGAGTCAAATATTTTCTTCATAATCTAATATATTGATTATTCTCCTTGCATCCTACAAGGGTCATTTTTTTAAAAAAAAAGCCTAAATAAATCCTAGGCCTAATTCTAGCCCATTATAATTAATTTAATAAATTTCCTTGAGCCCATGATTTTTTTGACCAAATAGTAAACCCATTTAGTTTAATTCTCTTTTAATTAAGGTGATTTGTAGTGTAGACTAACTTTTGGACCATTAAATAATTAAACATGTACAATTAGGAGCTAGGGGAGCCTTGGAGACACGTGCATTGCACTAGCATGTGCCTCATTGGAGTAGGCCGGATTGGGTCAAGAGAGAGGAAGAGATGGGAGTAGTGGTGAGGTGGTTTCTCAAGTCATGGGTGGTTATGGCAACTTCCAAACTCATCCTAGCCTTCAATCCCTAACCAGTTGATATAATCTTAGCCATTCAATCCACCCAAAATTATGTATAAATACCCTAATTCTTCCCATTTTAGTACATTAGAAAATTGACTAAAGAGAGAAAACAATTAGAGTGAGAAAAGATTGAGAGTTTTTGGGAGAAAAAGATTGAGGAGATTCTTGTGTGTGGGTGCTCATCCAAAAGAAGACCGGAATTTCACTAGGAGAGGCTCGGTTTTGCTACACCTAGGAGGAGAAGGATCGATTCGTGCAGATTTCTAGGAGCTTTCTATTTATTTTCTTATAAAAAGGTGGGTGTTTCTCATGACTTCTAATTTAGATATCATGCTAAGTTTTGTGCTAATTATGCAAGAATGAACAAGAGAAAACATTGCTCTTTGTTAATACTATGATTATTTAACACGCGTGAAATTGTATGAAATGAATGAGTGAATTTGATTGAATGATATGATTGATGTTATGAAATGTTGATTTTAATCTAGCATGCTAAAATAAGTGTTCATCTCTATGGAAAAATTGTGGTTATGGAAAAAGTACTGTTTTTAGAAGTCGTGTTTATGTGGAAAATATTAATCGTAGAAAAATCTCTTTATTATTAAGATTATTTAGTAAACTATGCATTGTTGTGATGGTCGTTAAATAAAGTGTATGCTAGTCTCAGGAAATGAACATAATGTATTTCTAAACCAAATTTTGTGTGTTAATCGAAAAGAAAGAAGAAATGATTCCAATTTTCGATTTTTGTTGCTGATCAGTCGACCCGAATAGGCGTAGAGAGTCGACTGTCCTGAACATTTAATTCTTCGAGTTGAAATTCTCGCAGAACAGTCGACCGTATACGTTAAACAGTCGACTGCCCCGTACTTTATAATTTTGAGTTTAAAACACTGCAGAACAGTCGACTGTTCTTGTTAACAGTCAACTGCCCTGATCCTTTTGAGTTTTAAATCTTTTCAGAACAGTAGACTGATCATGTTTAGCAGTCGACTATCTCGACCATTTTCTTGAGTATTTCTTAATCTTCTGCTGAACAGTCGACCCACTATGTTTTGAGAGTCGACTGTCCAGACTATTTTTTTTTACGTCTCAGATTCTTAAATTTGCCTCATGATAAAAATAAACATACTGCTTGAAAGAGTTTGAAGAGATTTGATAATGGAAAGAATGAAGATTGAATATGACAAATTAGAAAAAGTGAACTTTATTCGTCTTTTGCACTAAATTCTGTATGAAGTGAAGTGAAATATCCTGTTAAATTATGAAATGTTTTATGAATATGAATACGATGAGCATGAAAAGGGAAAACAATTGTTAGCCATAAAAAATGAACTTATGAGTTTGAAAGGCTCAATTCTTGTGTAATTGTGAATTGAAATTGAGAACTAGAGGGTAGCTAAGACCCATACCGGCATTGAAAAGAAATGAATTAAAATGAAATTTGAAATGAAAAGACCAAGATTTGGGTCATGTTGAATAAATGGTTAAGACCGGTATAGTGGAAAGGCTAACTCTAGAGAATTGATTTTGTTCATGATTCTTTTAACTAAGGACTAGATACATAGTGAAGATGTGATAAAAGTAAGAGAAAAATACGAGTATGAGGGCCATCGGATTGGCGATGTGTGAGTGATTCACAGACTGCCTGCTTGATGCGTCATGACATGGCATGGGCACTACTCTAGAATTATCGTCCCGGTGGCGATGCTTGTGGGGTGTTTGGTGACTGCGGGTGGTGCCATTGTTTCATGGCAGAGGTTGAATTGGCCATAGTCTGCCTGCTTGATGTGTCATGTCAGTGCGTGGGATTCCCTGCCAGACTGCCTGGACATGGGCTCGTAGATCATAGAACATCTAGGATACTTACCATAGTTACCGTAGTAGTTTAAGTCATGGTGAGGGATTGAACCCTATAAGATGAAGTACGATTAAGGGCTTGCCATCGGACCTATGTAGTATGAGATGCATAGAATCCGAACAAGTGCGCATTAGTGTCATATAACATAACAACAGCATTAAGGACTAAGTGCACATTCATAGCACGACATCAATAGGATAGTCCCTTAATTTCGATTGTGACAAGTTTGTGGTTTGTTAAGAAATGAGAATCGTTATACTATTTCCGGCATAGAGAGGATGGCCGTGTATAATATTTCGTCAGTTTAATGAACTGATGCGCCCACAGTTTTACATGCAGGGTAAAAATGTTGACACAATTGAAGTATACATGTTGTGCGAGACTATCTTAATTATATTTCAAGTAATCTATTGTAATATTGCTTCCGCTGTGATAATGGAAAAATGTAATGTAACTCTGATGAAAGAAAAGTTTTTATTTCCTTGTAAAATTGTACGAAAGAAGTGTAAAGATCCCGTGGACCTCGAATTCAGTTGTATTTTGGAATTCGGGGTGTTAAAGAGTGGTATCAGAGCACGCTTCTAAGTAGTACAAATTTATAAGGAACGACACATTACAAGTGGACATTAGAGTGTGTGTTGAGTCTAGAGATTTAAATGTAAGTCACTTATATTTGTGTTGCTCTATGATTTATGCTTCTTCCTCTCTATCTGTAAGATGGCGGACCACTTCGACCCAGCTGGAGATGACAATTGGCACATTATTGAGGAAGATTACTACCCCGGACAAGCTGATTCGGATGAGGAAGATCCCGAAGAAATGAAAGAGGAATGGCCTGATTCCCGAGAGATCACTCCACCTCTGGATTCATCTGATGATTCTTCTGACGAAGAAGAACCAGTTTCGAATAGTCTTGTGATGTCTCTTCAGAGATAGGTTGAGACTCTACGGGAGAGAGTCAAACTATTGGAGGCTCAGTTGGCGAAGCGCAAGGATGATTTTGCAGTTCTCAGTCATCGTGTGTGGGAACTCGAGAAGAGGAAAAACATTACCGATGTACTGAAGGAGGAAGTGGAAGAACTACGAGGAGAGCTTTGTGAAGCCAAGAGGAACCGTAAGAATTAGACTGTTGTATCATTTACTGCTTTCATTCTGATGTCAAAAATGTTTTAAATTCGAATGTATAAAGTTTGAAATTCAATGAAATGAAAAGTTGACTTAAAATTTATGTCTTATACTTCGAATTTAGTGGATCTTTTGCATCAGAATATGGCTGGACGACGAGCTCATAACGGTAAAGGTCTGGACTTGGAAACGGAGCTAGCGAGGGTCTACCATACACTCAATGCCGTTGTCATGAATCAGAACCAAGGAAGGATGCCTGCGAATCCAGTACTCGAAGTGATCAAACTCGTGGAATCATTCAAGCGGATGAAACCACCGGTGTTTGAGGGGAAGTCAGATCCTGACACGGCTGACAATTGGATCCGGCAGATCGAGACTATCTTCGAGGTTTTGGAGACCCTGGATGGCAGCAAGGTGAAGTTGGCGACTCTGCAGTTCGAGAAAGATGCGGCTGTGTGGTGGCAGTCGATGAAGCGGACAATGGGAGGCTTGGTCCTCGGCTGGGAGGAATTCCTGGAAGAATTCCGCAGTCATTACTTTCCTTAAGATGTCCAGGAGAAGAAGGCCATGGAGTTTCTGTCACTACAGCAGGGTGGCATGTTGGTTAGGGAGTATAAGACCAGATTCACTCAGCTCTCATGGTATGCCCCCCGAATTGGTGATGGATGAGGCGAAGAAGGCTCGTAAGTTCGAGCATGGGTTAAGGCCGAGCTTGAGGTCCAGGATGATACCCCTCGAAATCGGGAGGTTTGACAAGCTGGTTAAACGAGCGGCAGCCACGGAGGTAGACATGGAGCAGTTCCACGCTGTTCAGAATAGAAAGAACAACTAGATTGTAGGGAAGAGACCAGCAGTTTCTGGCAACTTCAGGGGACAACTGTCAACCCAAAGGTTCAAACTAATGGGAGCGAATGCTGTCAACGTGGATGGGAGACCCGGAAATGCATGGGTGAGACCTCTTGTGGTGACTTGTTACAATTATGGGGAGACAGGTCACTACCGATCCCAGTGCCCTAAGTTGCAGGATGTTGTCCAAAGGGGACCAACCCAGTAGGCCGGGAAGAAGCCGTACCAGCAGGGGCGAGTATTTGCCTTGACTGAAGCCGACGCTGATGAGGTGGATCACGTCATCACTGGTACGAGGGAGGATGTTTAGAGTGTTTTCTGTTGATTCTCTTTTTCCGTTAATTAGTGAACTATTATGTAACGAGTATATGTTGTATAACAGGAGAACTTATTTTGAATGGAAAGAAAGCTGTTGTTTTGTTCGATACTGGGTCCTCTCATACTTTTGTGTCACTAAAATTTGCTAAAGTTCTGGGAGTTGAACCAAAGATATTTCTAGGCAAGGTTTTAGCAGTGGCAACTCCATCAGGGGAGACGCTAACCACTGATCGGTACTATGCTGACTGCGAGATTGTGATTGGAGATCGAATTTTTGGGATCGACCTGATCGAGCTGAATGTTTTGGGAGTCAATGTTATCAATGACATTGATTGGATGTCGGTGTACAGTGCAAGCATCGAATGCAAGACCAAGACAGTAACAGTGAAGGCTCCAGGTGGACCTGAAGTCATTTTTCAAGGGAAAAGGAGATGTTCAGATTTGGTCGCTGCTATCAGCCAGAAAAAAGGGATTCCTGGAGAGGTGCAGCAGATTCCTGTGGTTCGAGATTATCCGATTGTATTTTTGGAAGATTTTCCTGGGTTACCCCCACATCGTGATGTGGAGTTCAGCATCACTGTTCAGCTAGGGAGTGCACCTATTTCCAAGGCACCATATAGGATGGCACCTGTGGAGCAGGATGAGATCAAACTGCAGATTGAGAAACTGTTGGAGAAAGGCTTTATTCAACCGACTGCATCACCTTGGGGAGCGCCGGTGCTTTTGGTAAAGAAGAAGGATGGTTCGATGAGGATGTTCATCGATTACCGAGAGCTGAATAAGGTCACTGTTCAGAATAAATATTCGATTCCACGAATTGATGACTTGTTCGATCGTCTACAAGGAGCAGCTGTTTTCTCCAAAATAGATCTTCGATAAGGATATCATCAAGTTCGAGTGAAAGCTGAAGATGTGCATAAGACTACATTTACAACTCGACATGGGCATTACGAATTGTTAGTTATGCCATTTGGAGTGATGAATGCACCTGCAATCTTCATAGACATGATGAACAGAGTTCTGAGGCCGTTTATTGATTCTTTTGTCGTGTTGTTTATCGACGATATTCTTGTGTACTCCAAGTCGGAGAGGAGCACACGGAGCATCTGGCAGTAGTTTTGAGGAAGCTTCAGGAGTAGGAGTTGTATGCCTAGTTGTCCAAGTGTAATTTCTGGAAATCTGAAGTGGCGTTCCTAGGTCACATTCTTTCTAAGGAGGGAGTGGCAACTGATCCTCAGAAGATAGAGGTAGTGAGAGATTGGGCAAGGCCTACCACTGTGAAGGAAATCAGGAGTTTCCTTGGGCTAACTGGATATTATAGGAGATTTATCCAGGGCTATGTTCAGATAGCCGTGCCGCTTACTGGTCTAACCAAGAAGAATGTGAAGTTCAAGTGGACTGAGCAGTGCGAGGCAAGCTTTCAGGAATTGAAAGAGAGGCTAACTACTGCACCCATTTTGGCTTTGCCTAGAGCAGGTGTTGAATATGATGTCTATAGCGATGCTTCACATCGTGGGCTTGGTTGTGTCTTAATGCAAGAAGGAAAAGTGATCGCTTATGGGTCTAGGCAACTAAGACTGCATGAGAAAAATTATCCGACTCATGATCTGGAGTTGGCTGCGATTGCCTTAAAGCAATGGAGACATTATGTGTATGGTGAGAAGCTGAACATGTACACAAACCATAAAAGCTTGAAGTACATCTATCAGCAGAATGATCTGAACCTGAGGCAAAGGAGATAGCTGGAGGTACTTGAGGACGTTCGTCCGGAGATTAAGTATCATCCTGGGAAGGCTAATATTGTCGCTGATGCACTTAGCTGCAAGAGCAGACTGGCGAGTTTGGTTACAACTCAAAGACAGCTGGCAGAGGAGTTGGATAGGGCTGGTATTGAAGTTGTTCTACAAGGCTTGGAATCATCTTTAGCTCAGTTGAGGATTCAACCGACGCTGAACGAAAGGATTATTGCAAGTCAGAAGGAAAATGCATAGATTCTGAAGATGAAGGAGCAGGTTGGTGCTGGCAAGTTGCCCGGATTTCAAATTAGGGATGAAGTGCTATGGTTTGGTGAGAGGCTGTGTGTTCCGGATCAGTCGGACTTGAAAGAGAGTATTCTTCATGAGGCACATGCTACTCTTTTATCTGTACATCCTGAGAGTACTAAGATGTATAGGGACATTAAATAGCATTTCTGGTGGTCAGGTTTGAAGTAGGATGTGGCTGAATTTGTGTCGAGGTGTGAGGTTTGTCAACAAGTCAAAGCCGAGAATCAGAAACCTGGAGGTCTATTGCAACCGTTACCTATTCCAGAATGGAAGTGGGATAACATCAGTATGGATTTTATCACGGGTTTGCCCAAGAGTTCAAAGGGCAACGATGCAATTTGGGTTATAGTCGATCGACTAACCAAGTCCACTCATTTCTTGGCAATGAAACTCATTGCTTCAATGGACAAGTTGGCTGAGATGTATGTGGGTGAGATCGTTAGGCTTCAAGGTGTTCCGTTGACCATTGTGTCTAATCGAAATGTGCAGTTTACTTCGCATTTCTGGAGGAGTCTTCAAACAGCTTTGGGTACCAAGACAGATTTCAACACTGCTTTTCATCCCCAGACCGAGAGAGTCAACCATATTCTTGAGGACATGCTTCAGTGCTGTGTACTAGACTTTGGGGGCAGTTGGGAAAGGCATTTACCCTTGGAGGAATTTGCCTACAACAACAGTTTTAAGACTAGCATTGGGATGGCGCCGTACGAAGCCTTGTATGGCAGGAAGTGTAGGATGCCTGTCTGTTGGTTCGAAGTTGGGGAGCGCCAGATGTTTGGACCTAAGATTGTGCAGTAGACCTCTGAAAAGATCGATCTGATCAGGAAGATGTTGGTGGATGCTCAGGGTAGGCAGAAGAGCTATGCAGACAACCGGAGAAGGGATCTTGAGTTTGAGGTTGATGACTTTGTCTTTCTGAAGGTATCACCCAGCAAAGGCGTGATCCGATTCGGCAAAGGTGGAAAGTTAGCCCAGAGATTCATAGGCCCGTATAAGATATTGAAAAGGATCGGGAAAACCGCTTACTGGCTTGAGTTACCAGAAGAGTTGTCTCAGGTGCACAATATCTTTCATGTGTCTATGCTGAGAGGTTACATTCCAGATCCAAGTGATCATTTACCCGAAGTGCCAGAAGGTTTGCAGTTGGATCTGAGTTACGTTGAGCTTCCAGTTGAGATTGTCGATCGTCCGGAGAAAGTCATGAGGAACAAGACAATACCGATGGTCAAGGTAGACTGGAGAAACCAGTTGGTTGAAGAGGCTACTTGGGAATCTGAGGAGAGGATGATGAAGGATCATCCTGAGCTCTTTGTTTGATTTGTATTTTCTTCTTACTGTTGTATTCCTGTTTTCTTACCTTTTAAGTGTAGTTCCGAAGACGGAACTATTCTAAGGAGGGAGTGTTGTAATATCCCAATTTTTATTTTATTTTATCTTATAAGAGTTGAGATTGTACATATTTCGCATGTATAATTTCATATGCTTCTAGAGTCAAATATTTTCTTGTTGTGATGGTCGTTAAATAAACTGTATGTTAGTCTCGGGAAATGAACATAATGTATTTCTAAACCAAATTTTGTGTGTTAATCGAAAAGAAAGAAGAAATGATTCCAATTTTCAATTTTTGTTGCTGATCAGTCGACCGAATAGGCATAGAGAGTCGACTGTCCTGAACATTTAATTCTTCGAGTTGAAATTCTCGCAGAACAGTCGACCGTATATGTTAAACAGTCGACTGCCCCGTACTTTGTAATTTCGAGTTTAAAACACTGCAGAACAGCTGACTGTTCTTGTTAACAGTCAACTGCCCTGATCCTTTTGAGTTTTAAATCTTTTCAGAACAGTAGACTGATCATGTTTAGCAGTTGGCTATCTCGACCATTTTCTTGAGTATTTTTTAATCTTCTGCTGAACAGTCGACCGGCTATGTTTTGAGAGTCGACTGTCCAGACTATTTTTTTTTACGTCTCAGATTCTTAAATTTGCCTTATGATAAAAATAAACATACTGCTTGTAAGAGTTTGAAGAGATTTGATAATGGAAAGAATGAAGATTGAATATGACAAATTAGAAAAAGTGAACTTTATTTGTCTTTTGCACTAAATTGTGTATGAAGTGAAGTGAAATATCCTGTTAAATTATGAAATGTTTTATGAATATGAATACGATGAGCATGATAAGGGAAAACAATTGTTAGCTACGAAAAATGAACTTATGAGTTTGAAAGGCTCAATTCTTGTGTAATTGTGAATTGAAATTGAGAACTAGAGGGTAGCTAAGCCCCATACCGGCATTGAAAAGAAATGAATTGAAATGAAATTTGAAATGAAAAGACCAAGATTTGGGTCATGTTGAATAAATGGTTAAGACCGGTATAGTGGAAAGGCTAACTCTAGAGAATTGATTTTGTTCATGATTCTTTTAACTAAGGACTAGATACATAGTGAAGATGTGATAAAAGTAAGAGAAAAAGACGAGTATGAGGGCCATCGGATTGGCGATGTGTTAGTGATTCACAGACTGCCTGCTTGATGCGTCATGACATGGCATGGGCACTACTCCAGAATTATCGTTCCGGTGGCGATGCTTGTGGGGTGTTTGGTGACTGCGGGTGGTGCCATTGTTCCATGACGGAGGTTGAATTGGCCATAGTCTGCCTGCTTGATGCGTCATGTCAGTGCGTGGGATTCCCTGCCAGACTTCCTGGACATGGGCTCGTAGATCATAGAACATCTAGGATACTTACCATAGTTACCGTAGTAGTTTAAGTCATGGTGAGAGATTGAACCCTATAAGATGAAGTACGATTAAGAGCTTGCCCTCAGACCTATGTAGTATGGAATGCATAGAATTCGAACAAGTGTGCATTAGTGTCATATAATATAACAATAGTATTAAGGACTAAGTGCACATTCACAGCACGACATCAATAGGATAGTCCCTTAATTTCGATTGTGACAAGTTTGTGGTTTGTTAAGAAATGAGAATCGTTATACTGTTTCTGGCATAGAGAGGATGGCCGTGTATAATATTTCGTCAGTTGAATGAACTGACGCGCCCACAGTTTTACATGCAGGGTAAAAATGTTGACACAATTGAAGTGTACATGCTGCGCGAGACTATCTTAATTATATTTCAAGTATTCTATTGTAATATTGCTTCCGCTGTGATAATGTAAAAATGTAATGTAACTCTGATGAAAGAAAAGTTTTTATTTCCTTGTAAAATTGTACGAAAGAAGTGTAAAGATCCCGTGGACCTCGAATTCAGTTGTATTTTGGAATTCGGGGTGTTGCACTTCTGTGGGTCAGTGGCCACTCCCTCCTTAGAAAGGACAAGGCCGAGGAAAGCTACTTCCATCTTCCAGAATTTGCACTTGGAAAGCTTCGCGTACAACTCATGCTCTTGAAGTTTGCTCAGAACTGCAGACAAATACTCGGCGTGATCCTCCCCAGTCTTTGAGTACACCAAAATGTTGGCTATGAAGACCATCACAAATGAGTCGATGAATGGCCATAGGACTTGACTCATCAAATCCATTAAGACTGCTGGAGCATTGGTCACTCTAAATGGCATCACCAGAAACTCATATTGCCCATGCCGCATCCTGAAAGCTGTCTTTGGTATGTCTTCCTCTTTGACACGAACCTGATGGTAACCCAATCGTAGATCGATCTTTGAGTATACTGCGGCTCCTTGTAGCTGATCGAACAAATCGTCGATCCTGGGAATTGGATATTTGTTTTGGAGTGTGACTTTGTTCAATTTCTGATAGTCATTACACATCCTTGATGACCCGTCCTTCTTCTTGACCAGTAGTACCGATGCTCCCCAAGGAGAAGCACTAGGCCTGCTATGTCCCTTTTGCAGCAATTCCTTTATTTGCTTCTTAACTTCATTCTATTCCACCGGTGGCATACGATATGACGTCTTTGATATGGGTACGCTGCCTGGCTGGGTCACGATACTGAACTCCACATCCCTTGGTGGGGGTTACCCTGGTAACTCCTCCAAAAATACGAGTGGAAAGTCTCGTACAATGGGTATCCCCTTGACTTCCTTTGGCACCTTACTCCCGGCTGTAACTGCCAAAATATTTCCATTTTTCTTCTTCCCTTGAAACACAATCTCTGGTCTCTTGGGCATGGCTATGATCACCTTCTTCTCCTTACAGTCAATGTGAACCTGTGCTTGCACAACCTGTTGAATTCTCACCTCGACATTGAGGTCACTGCCGTTGGCTCCTCCACTTTCTTCCTTGACTCTTGCATCGTGGGCTCTCCTTTATCGACGCCCGGCTGCATGCTTGCCTCCTGGACATCAAGCGGTAGATCTGCCTCCTCGACATCCAGTTGAATCATAAAAGTTTGTAAAAGAATAATCGTAGTGGGGTTAGGTCAGACATACGAAAAAATTGTAAACAAAAGTTGCAAAAGTGCAACAATATGATTTACGACCATCCCACTATCAAAACTAACCCTGACTCTGGCTGGGGCATCCAAGTCTAATATTCTGTTGTGTTAGGCTCCAATTTGAAGTAAGCTCTAATACCAACTCTGTAGTCTGCCGCCTGACACTCAGGACGGTAATGGCCAGAAAGGGTTAACGCCAGAGCCTATTTTATGCCAACAGTCTCTCGACTGTTGCAACCACATCGGTGGTTAGCCGATCTGGACATGTCAGGGTAAGAGCCAATTCTACGCCATCAATCACACTGTGAGAACCCCTGATCATGTTTCCAAATTTTTAAAGCCTTCTTGTCTAACCAAGCTCTGATACCAACTCTGTAGCGCCCCGAATTCCTAACATAGGAACTCGTGACACACTCCAGGATCTTTCTTCAAATGAGGCACAACACAGCAAAAATTACAGGAAATCAAAAGCTTTTATTACATCAAATTGTTATTACAATGTCCAATGATTACAACAATTACAATTAATTGTTACAACAAGAATGTACAATAAAATTTGGACAGTAACTTTCACTTAGATGCTTTCCCCTGCTAGAGCTTTCCCGCAATCCCAAGTCGACAATCCTGTACTGATAACTGTGGGCACATCAGTTGAATACAACTGACGAAAATGCTATATTCGGCTATCTTCTCTGCGCCATAATATAACGATTCCAACCTCAACAATCCACAAAATATTTGATGCGAAGAAAAAGATGATGTCAAACAAGTGTCGGTGCATGCCATGACCTAATCTAATGCACATTATGCACACATGCTCCTAAAATTAATGCACGCTTGGTTGAAAGATATGCATCTCATACTACACATCCCCTAACCAAATGACGTTCTTCAGTTTGATGGGGCTCGATCCCCCGCTATGCATCCTAATCTTGTGCTCTCTCCCGTTTCTGATTCCAGTGATGGTAAGGTTGTAGTCGTCCGGCTTACTCCGTCACTGCTATCATTAGTGGTGTCCAATCCTCGTGTTTTATCCTCTATGCCCGGGATCCCAGTCGCAGGCTTACTCCTTCACGACTGTAACCATGGTATGTTGTTGTATCTACGTCTCCCGGGACCTCACCAAAAGCTGATATGCGGGCACCAGGGCTCCCCGCCGGAGGACTTACAGCCTTTCCCGTAGAGTCTCGCTCTGTAGGGTCTTTCCCTAAACCTCCTGCCTGCATTGATAACCAAAGGACCCAACGGATATAAGGTTTCCCCAACTCCGCTACACTCGTCCTTACACTAGAGCAGAACTTGCAGTCGAGACGACGTCAACACTCCAAACCTCCTCAAAGGTTGTTACGGACATAAAGGTATTCCTACCGAAACAGCGGAGCCCCCACAGAGTCTCCCCGACTCCGTTACAGGGCAGCTCGGGGTCCCTATCCGCGTTAAATGAACCTAAGATTTGTCCAGGCATGATGCCGCCATGCGTTCCCCTGACAGGCGAACACCTTCGCTAGTGCCTGTCCTTACATTCAACCAAGACTCGATCTAGTCCTACCAAACTATCCATGCTACCCCACTCCAAGACTAAAGGTAAGGCTAATTACACAATTACTAGTATCTCTTTTATCAACCGATTACTAAAAGTCCATCACTCTAGCCATACTCTAATTCTTTTTCATTTTCTTATTAGAAGTATGGACCTCTAGGCGAGCTATCTCATATTACCCATCCCCTTAATTGGGCGATCTATCTACCATATCCAATCCCTAACTTGGCAATCAACTTGGCTTGCTATGAACAACTAGTTAAGTTCTACATGTTGACTCTTTCTAATTAGTTACCCATTTATTATTAATGGATCTTAACCCATCCCACACTAGGACTCAACTAGCCCTCAAGTCCGGCCCAAGGATTGACCCACCTTGGCCCACACTTGGCACGAACCAACAACGAATCTGATGGAACTGCGATGATTCCCAGGACCACGGATTGGTGTGCGTATCGATCATAAAAGCTGAACAGATTTAATACGTGATCTAACCCTTTATAGCGGTATCTAGGGTTCACGAATTATACCTGCGATGAGAAGAAGATGATAGTTTCTAGCAACCTCAAGCCGTCACCGACCCCAAGATCTTCTGCACGTATTCCTTCCTCGGGTTGGACGTCGGGTGGGCGACGGTCTCCCAACCTTTCTTCTCCTTGGCTGACCTCTCTTTCTCTCCTTACGTGAATCATGAATTTAGAGAAAACTTCTTATCTCTGATAATAATATGACGGCCAGAGAATAGAGGATATATATATAAGGCTACGGCAGGGACCATGAAGAGAAATTAGGGTTAGGTCTCCTAACGAATCTGGGTATCCCGTGTTCAGCCCGAACACACAATCCAGGCCCATTAACAATAGCTCGGTCCACTAAAGAGCTATTGTTGCACTACCTTCCTAATCCCAAATTATATTTATGGGCTCCTTTTATTATATGCTCGTTCAGCTCCCCATGTTAAGATATCGAATGTCCGTCGATCAAATTACGTTACTGACAACTATATTGATCAACATCTTTTATCCTTAAGTAGTACCGCTCAACTTTATTTGTCATGTCGGATGTAATCCACCTGCAGGGTTTACATGACAATCCTTATGAGCTCCTTAAGGGGACATCATCAACCCGACGTATCGGAACATGGATTCCTTTTACAATCAACAGCCCATCATATATACAATGCTATTACCCAATTCATAGAGGTTGTTGATCCATAATGAATCTCACTCCTTTAGAAGTCAAAGTAATGCACACTGCATATACATGTCTGTTATTATATCTAGATTAAGAGCATAAGCATCCATAATAACAGAGGTGTTTGTTCTCTTTTGTAGTCAGTACAAAGAGAACAACCTCAAGTGGTCCTATTCAATACACATAAAGTGTACTAGTGTAAGCCTATAGTCAAGATAGACTAATACCAGATTACACTACAACCTTTCCAATGGATTGTCCAAGTCCGTCTAGGTTGTAAATTATTTATATATTCCATAGGGAACTGATAATATGATCTTCTGTGTGTCACCTCACACCATATTATCAACCTTATAGAATATCAGATACTTGCATTAATATTATAATAAACACAATATGCAAACATATGCCCATATGATTCTCATTCAAAAAAAAAAAGGAAATAAAGTTAATACAAAAGTGATGCTTTCAGTATATAACCCTAACAATCTCCCACTTATACTCAAAGCATTGCTTTTCAGTATACTGTTACAAATCTCCCACTTATACTTAAAGCCATGCTGCTACGCATCTGACTCCCATTCCCTCACATTGACTATCAAAAGCCTTAGCTGGTAAGCTCTTAGTGAAGGGATCAGCCAGGTTGTCTGCTGATGCTATCTTGATCACAGCAACTTTTCCTTTCTTTACGAAATCTCGTATCAGGTGGTACTTACGCTCAATGTGTTTACCTGTCTTATGGGCTCGTGGTTCCTTCGAATTTGCAACTGCACCACTATTATCACAATAAAGTGTAATAGCCTTAGGCAAATTAGGTACCACATCCAAGTCCAATAGGAAGTTTCTGAGCCAAACCGCTTCTTTGGCTGCCTCAGAGGCTGCCACATACTCGGCTTCCATGGTAGAATCAGCAATACATTTTTGCTTGATACTCCTCCATATAGTGGCTCCACCTCCCAAAGTAAATACATAACCTGAGGTTGATTTACTGGAATTCCTATCTGACTGAAAATCTGAGTCTGTATACCCCAAGGCAACTAAACTATCTGCCTGGTAAACTAGCATGTAATCTTTAGTCCTTTTCAGGTACTTCAAAATATGCTTTACGGCAGTCCAGTGCTCTTGTCCTGGTTTAGACTGATATCTGCTAACCATGCCAACGGCAAAGTAGATATCTGGTCTCGTACATAGCATTGCATACATTAAGCTTCCTACTGCTGAAGCATAAGGAACTGCTTTCATGTTCTCTATCTCTTTAGGTGTCCTCGGACACTGCTCCTTTGATAGGGCAATTCCATGCCTAAAGGTAAGAAACCTTTCTTAGAATTTTGCATGCTAAAACGAGTTAGTATAGTATCGATATAGGATGCTTGGGACAAGCCCAACATCCTTTTCTTGCGATCTTGTAGAACTTTGATCCCAAGGATGTGACCTACTTCTCCCAAGTCCTTCCTATCAAACTATTTGGATAACCATACCCTTACGTTAGATAATACCTTCACATTGTTTCCAATGAGCAAGATATCATCCACATAAAGTACTAGGAATACCACTACGTTTCCGTCACACTTTTTGTATACACACGATTCATCTTGACATTGATCAAATCCATAGGATTTTATCACCTGATCAAAACATATGTTCCAAGATCTGGAAGCTTGCTTAAGTCCATAAATGGACTTCTTGAGCTTACAAATAAGATGCTCTTGGCCCTTTTTAATGAACCCGTCTGGTTGCTTCATACAGATGTCTTCCTCAAGACTTCCATTAAGGAAAGCTGTCTTGACATCCATTTGCCAAATCTCATAATCAAGATGAGCTGCAATAGATAAAAGAATCAGGATAGACTTAAGCATGGCTACTAGCGAAAAAGTTTCCTCATAATCGATACCCTCTCTTTGAGTAAAACCTTTTGCAACAAGCCGAGCTTTAAAGGTTTCAACCTTACCGTCTGATCCTCTTTTTCTCTTATAGACCCACTTGCATCCAATGGCTTTTACACCAATAGGTGGTTCTACAAGCTCCCAGACATGATTAGAATCCATAGATTCTATTTCAGATATCATTGCTTTTTGCCAAGACTCTGCATCTTTATCTTGGAGTGCTTCATTGTAGGTACAGGGATCATAATCTTGTTCCTCAGGGACAAAGTCTGACGACTCTCCCAAGAACATATATCTATCAGGTTGTATCACAACCCTCCCACTACGACGAGGCACTATCGGTTGTGGTGTAACATTTATGACACGTTGTGCAGTTACTGGTAGTATATCCTATTGTACTGTTGGTACTGAAGTATTTGGTGTCTCACCTGTCAGTTCTTCTAGAACAGCTCTACTTATGGGTTTATGGTTCATCACATAGTCTTCCTCTAAGAATCGAGCATTGGTGCTAACAATGACCTTCTGATCCTTACGACTATAAAATAAACCTCCTTTCGTTCCTCTTGGATAGCCTACAAACAAGCGTACTTCTGTACGAGATTCCAACTTATCGGCTTTCCCATTCAGCACGTGTGCTGGACTACCCCAAATTCGAACATGTTTCAGACTAGGCTTACGCCCAGTTTACAGTTCTGTGGGAGTAATTGGTACTGACTTAGAAGGAACCAAGTTCAAAATATAAGCTGCAGTTTCTAAGGCATATCCCCAAAACGAATCTGGTAAATCTGAATAACTCATCATTGATCTAACCATCTCCATAAGAGTCATATTCCTTCTTTCTGCTACACCATTCTGTTGGGGTGTTCCAGGTGCTGATAATTGGGATGTAATCCCAGCCTCTGACAAATAGTCCCTAAACTCCCCAAAGAGATACTCGCCACCACGATCTGAACGTAATGACTTGATACATTTTCCATGACGTTTCTCCGTTTCTGCCTTGTACTCTTTGAATTTTTCAAAGCACTCAGACTTACGGCGCATCAAATAAATATATCCATACCTTGAATAATCGTCAGTAAATGTGACAAAATATTCAAAGCCACCTCTAGCCTGGACAGTCATGAGCCCACACAAATCAGAATGAACCAATTCCAACACATCTTTGGCCCTATACCCCTTTGCCTTGAAAGGCCTTTTGGTCATTTTACCTACCAAGCAGGATTCACAGACTGGTAGTGCCTCCACTTCCAATGAACTCAAAGGTCCATCTTTAACCAGTCTTTGAATCCTTCTTAGGTTAACATGCCCCAATCGCAAGTGCCAAAGATATGTTTGGTTGATACAAGAAGGTTCTTTTCTCTTATTTATGTTAGAAGACATATTATTCATTTCCATAAGTTGCATCGTGGGCGAAATAGGATTAATGACATATAGATTATCAACCAATGCACCAGAACAGATAAAATGCTTATTTTTTCTAATAACAATATTGTCATTAAAATAAACTCAATATCCATCCTTAACTAGCATGGAAACAGAAATTAAATTCCTTCTAAGTGAAGGTGCATAAAGACAATCTCTCAATGTCAAAAACTTATTTCTACCAAAAGATAAAATAACATCTCCTATTGCAACGGCCGCTACTCTTGTAGCGTCACCCATAAACAAGCATATCTCTCCATTACTGAGCCGTCTGGTTTCCTGGAACCCCTGCAATGTATTGCAGACATGATTAGTGGCTCCTGTATCTACACACCAGGTGCCGGTAGATAACACCGCTAAACATGTTTCAACAACTAGTAAATGAGATATACCTTCTTTGTTCTCTTGTTTGAGAAGTGGACAGTCAGTCTTCCAATGTCCTGACCCTTTGCACTTGAAACACTTGCCTTTCGGCTTTTTCACAGCGCCTTGAGGTCCCATGCCCTTCTTTGCTGAGTTTACTTGTTTCTGAACTTTCTTCTTCTTACCACCTTTCGGCTTAGAAGTAGAGTCCTTTTCAGTCACATAAACATGGGCATTCTGCTAGAAGAGAGCTTCAGCATCTTGTAGTTCTTTTGCAAGTTCTGCCAAACTATACAACATTTTGTTCATGTTGTAATTAAGGCAAAACGAGTCAAAAGTTTTTGAATTAATTAAATATTGATTCCCTCAAAACAATAAAAAAAAAAAATTCACCAACACCTTAAACACCATGAATTTAGCATGCCACGATAGTGTGGACGTATACAAATTCAATATTTGTTCAAGTAGGTTTTTCCTATTAATTTTACTATCATGTCAACACAACTTTATGACAAATAAAATTAATCTGTTGGTCTTGCTCTGGTCCTACAAATAATAGCAGTGACTCCGATGGGGAGGATACCATTATTTGTATCTAAGTGTATACCATTGCTTAATATTAAGTCCATTATCTTGTATTGAGTTCCTTCAGAAGGAGAAGTGAACACATACTAGGTAACTTTCTACAATTATCCCTAAGGAAGTTTGTACTGGTGATCCATAATTATACTCATCCGATATGGAGGAAAGCACTAAAGCCAACACGCAAGTATAATTATATCACCTACAAACCAGCAATGGAGACCGTGGGATTCGTGTTAAATGAATTCCCTCTCCCACTTAGTTATTTAACAATGAGGGTTTTTCTACTAGTTAATTTATGTCCATGTTGTCCATTATTAATGTGATCCTAGTTTTTCAAAAAAAATCACAAAATAATAAACATGCATAATCAGAATAAGCAATAATGGCAATAAATTTAAAAATAAATATCCAACTATTATGGCCATCTTTCTTGATTCTTCCCCGACTGTGCGAATCCCAAATCTGACCCTGCGCAGAGTTATTCGAGGTTCGACCTGCCCGGTCAGGTCGCGGGGTTCGGGGCAGCGCCCCGTTTTTTTTTTTTTTTTTTTTAGGTTTGGCTGCCGATTTCTTCATCGAAAACCATCTGTTGATCTCCGGACTGCCTAAAAATAGCATCTCCTCCGGCGTCAGAAACAGCCACCACCGCCATCACGATCGATCGAAAAATAAAAAATAAAAAATAAAAAATTAAAATTAAAATTACATCAATCCTATGCATCCCGAAGGAGTTCACACATAATCTAGATTGAAAAATTAAAATTATAAGCACAATCAACCCTCGTGATATTAATTACATCCACAAAACAACAACAACACAAACAAAACATGCATTGGACCATAATAGTTGGATCTAAGATGCCTCCAAAACCGAGTTAGAACAGATCTACATCTACCGACTATCATACAACGCAAGTTTTATTGGACAACATGGATGTAAAAATCAATACGCAGATCCAAAACCGGCTCTGATACCAATTGATGGAACTGCGATGATTCCCAGGACCAGGGATTGGTGTGCGTATCAATCATAAAAGCTTAACAGATTTAATACATGATCTAACCCTTTATAGCGGAATCTAGGGTTCACCAATTATACCTGCAATGAGAAGAAGAAGATAGTTTCTAGCAACCTCGAGCCGTCACCGACCCCAAGATCTTCTGCACGTATTCCTTCCTCGAGTTGGACGTCGGGTGGGCGACGGTCTCCTAACCTTTCTTCTTTTTGGCTGACCTCTCTTTCTCTCCTTACGTGAATCACGAATTTAGAGAAAACTTCTTATCTCTGATAATAATATGACGGCCAGAGAATAGAGGATATATATATAAGGCTACGGCAGGGACCATGAGGAGAAATTAGGGTTAGGTCTCCTAACGAATCTGGGTATCCCGTGTTCAGCCCGAATACACAACCCAGGCCCATTAACAATAGCTCGGTCCATTAAAGAGCTATTGTTGCACTACCTTCCAAATTCCAAATTATATTTATGGGCTCCTTTTATTATATGCTCGTTCAGCTCCCCATATTAAGATATCGAATGTCCGTCGATCAAATTAAGTTACTGACAACTATATTGATCAACATCTTTTATCCTTAAGTAGTACCGCTCAACTTTATTTGTCATGTCGGATGTAATCCACCTGCAGGGTTTACATGACAATTCTTATGAGCTCCTTAAAGGAACATCATCAACCCGACGTATCGGGACATGGATTCCTTTTACAATCAACAGTCCATCATACATACAATGCTATTACCCAATTCATAGAGGTTGTTGATCCATAATGAATCTCACTCTTTTATGAGTCAAAGTAATGCACACTGCATATACATGTCTGTTATTATATCTGGATTAAGAGCATAAGCATCCATAATAACAGAGGTGTTTGTTCTCTTTTGTAGTCAGTACAAAGAGAACAACCTCAAGTGGTCATGTTCAATACACAAAAAGTGTACTAGTGTAAACCTATAGTCAAGATAGACTAATACCAGATTACACTACAACCTTTCCAATGGATTGTCCAAGTCCGTCTAGGTTGTAAATTATTTATATATTCTATAGGGAACTGATAATATGATCTTCTGTGTGTCACCTCACACCATATTATCAACCTTATAGAATATCAGATACTTGCATTAATATTATAATAAACACAATATGCAAACATATGCCCATATGATTCTCATTCAAAAAAATAAGGAAATAAAGTTAATACAAAAGTGATGCTTTCAGTATATAACCCTAACAGAATCGACCCCGTCGATCGCCGCAACTGCCATCTACACTTGGAGTTTGATCGCAACCTCAGCCCAACCAACACGTAGCTCCCACTAAACTTAACGCTCCACGGTCCTCGACAAGTGGTAGCTCCAAACACAACCATGGAATCCATCCATGCACAGTGAGTACGTCGGTGCGCGGGTCGTCTCCTCTAACGCGTTCAATGTGACACGGGTCCTATTCTACCCGTCTAGGTTTGTCAACACGACTTAGTCTCAGAGTCTCAATACTTAACCAACATACCCCAACAAAGTACACCACACTTGGTGCAAGTCCTAACCCAAGTACGCAACTATAGCATGAGTCTGGACCTCAAACAGCAACTCTCAGCCAACAAGATATAATTTCAAACTCATTTCAATGAAATGGTGCAAAACAGTAAGCTCTAAGATTCACTGTGTTTCTGTTGTCACTTACAAAAATCATATAAAATCGTACACTTATCCAAATCATGATTTCTCGGTCAATCCAGAAGGTTCTATGTGTCTACTATAACTTTCTAATTTCAAGTTTCTTCATAATAGGTCATTTACAAGCCTTTATGGTCCCATCTTTAACAAGTATACAGATTCTCAAAACAGCACATCATAATAACACAGTCATGGGGTGAAATCAGATTAAAATAGTAAAGAGTGTCAGAACATTATGAAATTTTAGATTCTAGCTCCTGACACATGATGTGACAACACTTCCAAAAATCTAGTGATTCTACCAAGTAGATTTTTAATTATGTCTCTTTGAATATCAACAAAAACAGAGCAATAACAACAGTAGTTCTGTTTACTAAAATAACTAGCTAAATTTGCATGATTTTATTAACATAGCTACAGTGATCCAAATCTCATGAAATTTGAAACATAGGTCTTAGATACACTTAAAAATGACATACTAAAATTTCAGAACATTCCCATAAGCATGCAGCAAGGTACAAGTCATTCTTTTCACAACATGAACAACAAAAACTGTTTGTTTCTATTCTGACCAGCATGCACGTTAGCATTTTATTTTAATAGCAAAAAAAATCATAAAAATATAGAAAACATACTGAAAGTGTATGACACATAAATGAACATGATGTAAAAATTTCAAGTTAATCCAAGCAGTAGTGTTCAAGTTATGAGCTACGGACTGACAGCAAAAATTCTGCTTTTTAACAGGATTTTCTATTTTGAGTTTTTTAGCACAAAACGAGTTATTTAAGGTTCATTCAGGAGCATGCATGTCATTTTTCAGTCACCACAACCACTATTTAACAATCAAAACAAACAAAGAGATTAGAATCACCCACCTCGATGAGTTTGATGGAAAAAGAGATCCTACAAGCTCCTAGCTCCTTGATTAGCCTTCTTGCTCCTTGGTTCCTCCTCATGTAGCGCCCCGATTTCCATATACTGGGAAACCGTGACACGAGCCAAGATCTTTTCTTCAATTAGTCACAATACACAGAAAAACAGGAGAATTTAAAACTTTTTATTCAATACCCAATGTATTACAAGTCTGAACATTACACAACTGCAATACATTACAATAGAGTTACAATAATACCTTTACATTTCCAAATATTACAACCTTCCACATCTTACATCAGAGTACAGGGAATGAAGAACAATACTTGGTAACTCTCACTTGAGTACTTTTTAACTAAATAGATAATCAATACATATACTGCAGCGGAACTAAACATAACACTGACTCCTTGCTTTCCTTGCTTGAGTCCTCCTGAATCTCGCACCTGTACTTCTGCTATCCAGTACCTATGGAAGTGGGGACGTCAGTATTCACTGACGCTTAAAGGCTGATCATATAGCAGCGAATCTTCCAAACAATATACACAATATAGCAATGGTGTTGGTGTAGTTTAAGTGTTCGTGAGTGCTATGACTAGACTCTAACGCGATATTTAAATAGAACTAGAATGCTTCCTTGCATTATGACTTCTAATCATACACAACCCGTTCCTGACAATACTCCATGACTCTGTGAGGTTGCAGAAGGGGTCAAGTCCCCCCATGCAGTCTGCTTATGGTGTCTCCGTTTTCCACTACTACCCGGCAAGCCGGACCTCACTCGATCCCAGTATATCGGGCATCGTTCCAAAATTAAACCATAGAGTTTCGCAAGCGCAGGGCAGCGCGAAGCCTACCCTGTGGCACTCTCTGGGGTATAGCAAGCGCAGGACTGCACCATGCATCCTGTGGCACCCCAGCCACGGTATTTCAGGAATTAACAGAGCGAGATACGCAACCCGTGTCCTCAACCTGTGAGATGGCACCGTGCGTATCCCTTTGACGGGACGCTTCCTATTCTAATGTCAGCAAGTCTCCGAAAGCAACATGCAGCCCATACTACATGCGACTCCATCTCAAGCCGTTTCTCCATATATAGGGATTTGAACCCACGTTACGCATTCTAATTGTACACGACCTGTTCCTGACAATACTCCATGACTCTGTGAGGTTGCAGAGTGGTCAAGTGCCCCCCATGCAGTCTGCTTATGGTGTCTCCGTTTTCCACTACTACCCGGCAAGCCGGACCTCACTCGACCCCGGTATATCGGGCATCGTTCCAAAATTAAACCATAGAGTTTCGCAAGCGCAGGGCAGCGCGAAGCCTACCCTGTGGCACTCTCTGGGGTATAGCAAGCGCAGGACTGCACCATGCATCCTGTGGCACCCCAGCCACGGTATTTCAGGAATTAACAGAGCGAGATACGCAACCCGTGTCCTCAACCTGTGAGATGGCACCGTGCGTATCCCTTTGACGGGAAGGTACAACCCAGTACACCACCTAAGGCCTCCCTCAAGGGACAAGTTGGTCGTAAGGTGCCCCCTACAACCAAACTCCTCTCTCTTCGGCAAGGGTCTAAGCAAAATGACCTTTATAAGTCACTACCCTAATGATGTCCCTGACTCGACGATCCTAGGGACGATAATATTATAACATAACGTGCTAGGCCTTAAATTAGGCTTCGCAAGACAACTCTACTAGGCTGCTCAACCTAGACTTACCAGATCCCCTCAGGATCCGGTTCGTGGCTCATCGATCCAAAACCTCGGTCGTGCGAATATACATGCATGCCGCTATGTCTTGATGGTCGATAGCCCACAACGAACTGTGTACTAGCTAACAGCTATACACGAGTAACAACCACATACGAGCCAGTAAGCTACGTATGAAACAACAACTACCTACGAGCCAGGCGGGCCTCGTAGGAGACAACAACGTACATACCAGCCAAATAAGCCGCGTATGAGACCCATAGCTACGTACGGGCCGGTCGGGCCGCGTACGGGACAACCACCTACATACGAGCCGACTAAGCTACGTATGAGACCCACAGCTACATACGGGCCAGTCGAGCCACGTACGAGCACAACCGTGTGCAAACAACCATACAGGTAATCAATCCTAGAAGCAACCAAACGTGCTTACTAACAAACTTGGTCATCTAATATTAGAAGCAACAAAAGAGTCTACTAATATTTTATGGTCGGTATTCCACTAAGGAAGAATCCGAAGGCGACCTAACGGCCTTTATCGGACCAACTATCACTAGTGGTCTTCCCAATCCTTATTACCTCCACTTATAGCGCCTTAAGTATGGCATACAACTACAAGCATCTCCCTACGACAATTTAATCGTATAACTCAACCACCATGATACTCCTATGTATGAATGGGATTAATGCTTACGCTTTCATCGAGCTTAAGCATGAAAATCACTTACGACCTAGACATAAAGTCCACTATAGTCAAGCATAGGTTACAAATTGATCATGAAAGCTTACTACTTATCATGACTAATCACCGCAACCCTATTAGTATAAACAAGCAACATTCCAAGGCATAGTAGGTAGTTCTACCACTACTCCTACAATCATTCTAAGCAAGTATTTGAACTTTAGCATGGTATACAACTTACTCACAATCTAGACTAGCATGACATACAACTTACTTACAATTAAGCTAGCATGGCATACAATTCTTTTACCACTTATCTAGCATGAATCTTCATTAAGCATAAATGACTACTAACCATGGTAGGAAATTCCTAGGATGAATCCTACAATTTCCTAATCATAAATAAATCACTAAACATGGTAGGAGCTTTAGGGATGAATCCTACAATTTTCTAAACATAAGCATGATAAAATTTCTTAGAAAGCATCCTACAACCTCTTAAGCCTAAAACATGATAGGAATATTTTTATAAACAATCCTACAACATTCTAAGCATGGAAACATGGTAGAATATTTTTTAGAGGTAATCCTACAACTTATTAAGCATGAATATGGCTTCTAAACATTTTTAGAAATGATCCTACAACATGTGAAGCATGAATGAGGCTTCTAATCATTTTTAGAAATGATCCTACAACATAAGTAGCATGAATATGGCTTCCAATCATCTTTAGAAATGATCCTACAACATAAGTAGCATGGAAATGGCTTCTAATTATTTTTAGAAGTAATCCTACAATATTAGTAGCATGGAAATGGCTTCTAAACATTTTTAGAAGTAATCCTACAATATTAGTAGCATGGAAATGGCTTCTAAACATTTTTAGAAGTAATCCTACAACATTAGTAGTATAAAAATGGCTTCTAAACATTTTTAGAAGTGATCCTACAATATGTGAAGCATGAATAAGGCTTCTAAATATTTTTAGAAATGATCCTACAACATGTGAAGCATGAATGAGGCTTCTAATCATTTTTAGAAATGATCCTACAACATAAGTAGCATGAATATGGCTTCCAATCATCTTTAGAAATGATCCTACAACATAAGTAGCATGGAAATGGCTTCTAATTATTTTTAGAAGTAATCCTACAATATTAGTAGCATGGAAATGGCTTCTAAACATTTTTAGAAGTAATCCTACAATATTAGTAGCATGGAAATGGCTTCTAAACATTTTTAGAAGTAATCCTACAACATTAGTAGTATAAAAATGGCTTCTAAACTTTTTTAGAAGTGATCCTACAATATGTGAAGCATGAATAAGGCTTCTAAATATTTTTAGAAGTAATCCTACAACATTAGTAGTATGAATATGGCTTCTAATTATTCTTAGAAGTGATCCTACAACATTAATAGTATGGAAATGGCTTCTAAACATTTTTAGAAGTAATCCTACAACATTAGTAGTATGAATATGGCTTCTAATTATTTTTGGAAGAAATCCTACAACACTTGAAGCATAGATATGACTTCTAATTATTTTTGGAAGAAATCCTACAACACTTGAAGCATAGATATGGCTTCTAAATATTTTTGGAAGAAATCCTACAACACTTGAAGCATAGATATGGCTTCTAATTATTTTTAGAAGAAATCCTACAACACTTGAAGCATAGATATGGCTTCTAATTATTTTTAGGATCAATCCTACAATATTATTAGCATGAATATGGCTTCTAAATATTTTTAGAAGCAATCCTACAATATTATTAGCATGAATATGGCTTCTAAATATTTTTAGGGGCACTCCTACAACATTATACTACTACTACTACTCCTATTTTAATCAAAACATAACTATCTACTACTACTACTACAACATACAACTTTACTACTATCACAACATACAACTTACTACTATTACTACTACTTCATTCTCATAAAAAGAATCACAACATACAACTTACTACTATTACTACTACTTTATCAATCAACATACATGCTACTACTACTTGTTTTATTACATACTACTACTTATTATTATAGCTTACTACTACTTAGTTGCTTACTAATCTTATTTATTACTAGTGATAAAGAAAAGATTATTTTTTATTTTATTTTACTTTACTTTACAAAAGAAAGACCTCTTTAATTAACTACAACTAGTGATTAAAAATGAAAGAAGATCTTTTTAATTAATTACCACTAGTGATTAAAAATAAAAGAAAGATCTTTTTTGTTAATTACAACTAGTGATCAAAATAAAAGAAGGTCTTTTTATTAAGTTACAACTAGTGATTTAAACAAAAAGAAGATCTTTTTATTAAGCTATAACTAGTGATTAAACAAAAAGAAGATCTTTTTATTAAGCTACAACTAGTGATTAAAATAAAAAGAAAGATCTTTTTATTAAGTTACAATTAGTGGTTAAACAAAAAGAAGATCTTTTTAATTATTTCTACCACTAGTGTTTAGTAAAGAAAGGAAAGATCTTTTTGATTATTACATTAGTTCAATCAAGTCCTACAACCAACAATGGTTGTATTGTTCAACAATATGCAATATGTATGGTTCCATATCAAGTCCTACAACCTTACATGGTTGTATGCAAAAGTTTATGTGCATGTGTTCCTTTAGTCCAAGTAGTTTACTTTTTATCATACAACAACAACCAAAAGAACTATTTTTAGATGATTCCTACTACCACATACCACATAATAACCATACCAAAAAGAAAGGGTAAACAAGAGGGTAAGAAGAAGAAGAACATCAAAAACCATCATTCAATAAACAAACAAACAACAAACAAACATACAAACAAGGCATGAAGAAACCCCCACCTTTGCTCTTTGTAGGAAGGACTTGCCTATGCTAACCTTCTCCTTCCCCTAGCTTTTGAAAGCTTCTAAACCTACAAAAAAAACTCTCAAGTTAGAATGGTTCCCTCTTTCTTTTTCTTTCCTTTCTTTCTTTCTTTCTTTCTTTCTATCTTTCTTTCTTTCTTTCTTTCTTTCTAAAATGAGAGAAGGAGGTGAATGAAGGGGTATTTATAGGAGGAGAGAGTGGGAGAAAGTGCAAATGTGCACCTACATATTTGCACCTAAGCCCCTCACAATTCCACAAAATGCATCCCTTCTTTTAGGGGGCCGGCCATACCTAGGAGAAGGGGGGAAGTGGGGGAGGTGCTATGTGGGGGAAGATTGATATGGAGGAGGAGTTTTCTAGAAGAATTTTCTTAACCTTCTTATGTAACCCTAACCTAGGTTAAACCTCCTAATCAAATCCTTAACCATTCCAACTAGGTTTTGTCATAGCAAGTGTTGTCCAAAAATACACAACACCATTTGTATGATGCACTAATCGACATACTACTCGTATGTGCGCGTATATGTCCGTATACCGGAAAATTTTCGCATAATCCGTATAAAAATAATTAAATCTTGGAAATAATAATAAAATAAATTTTATTATTAGTTCGGAAGATTACGGTATCAATTTGATACAATACGGATGTATACTGGCCGATATCTGGATACAGATATTGTCTAGGAGCGACCCGGGTGAAAATCACCAAAATATTCTAATTTTGGAATTAAAACAAAATAATAATAAAATAATAATAAAATAATAATTTATATATGGTAATATCCGTCCGGGATATTACACCTCAGCTTCTCTTCTTCTCCTTGGCTTCTCTCCTTCCAATCAGTAGCAAGTCTCTCTTTCTCTCTTTCTTTTTCTCTTTCTCTTAAGTGTGGAGGTTGTAGAAAATGGAAAATGAGAAGTAGAAGTAGGGGGAATTTTAAAACACAAAAGAGAAAAGAGGGGGGGGGGGGGTCTTGGCCAGATTTGGGGCATGGGAAAGAGAGAGGTATCTTCTCTTGGATTAGGGGAAGTGGGAGGTGGATTGTAGGGGTGCTGAAAGTCCCATCATGAATCAAGTTTCAAGTCAAAAACCCTAACCCTAATTCCTAAACTACGGGAATATGAGCACGTAACAACGGCCCAATGATGGATTTTCATCATTCATAAGCTGTAATGTTCAACTCAACAATATGTAATACAATTACAACCACGCATGCTATAATGAAATTACATAACACAAATAATCCATGAAATGTCTCAACATAACCAACAACTGAAAAGAAACAAACTTCGGGTCATCAAAGCCCAAAGAATACAAATTATGATAGTAACAACAATGCTGGAATTTAAAGTAACATAGACGAGACAATTATTGAGGGTCAACAATTTGGCTCCAATTTCTAGAATGTTTTCTTACCAAGTCCTTCAGGCAAGTCTTCTTGTATACTTGCAAGCTCATGGTCTAGAGTGGGAAAATGTCCGCTGGAGCAAGTCACGGACAGCAAGTAGTACAAGCAAGGAACAATAAAATAGGATAAGTAAATATCAAGGAACAAGGAACTAAAACTATATCAATTGTCAATGAAAATGTCGAAAATAAGGCCAGATCAATAATCAACAATTTAACGATTAACAATAACAATAAAACAAGAATCAAGATGGTAACAATAACCAAGATTAATGAAAGTGTCAATCCTAGGTCTATCATATTTTATGACCTTATCTAATGCATGTAACACTGTGTCCCATACCACAGGTTCGGTGCATACAAGCAAGTGAATGTTTAGACTACAGTTGTGAACTCTACAGATCATCCACTCGGCACGATAATAATAATGAGAATTCACAATCCATGATCCATAACGAGAATTTATCCATAATATGATACAAGACAACGATAACAATATAGGGAAACACGGACCCCTCATCCGAGTACAGTCTCCGATTTTCACTACCAATTTATTAGTTTATTAGCATGAACCATGAATGTGCAATCAATCGAACGAGTATCAAGAAATGGTATTAATGAGGTATCAATGACTATGCAATGGATGGTATGCAATTAATGCAAGATTTAAACAAATTTGCAATCAAACATGAAGATTGCAAATTCTGGATAGCAAGACGTTGTTGTACAGAAGTTGACTTTCCCACTGCGATAGGAAAGCGAATCAGGTTTCGTCAGAGATTCTAGAAACTAGACTCTCTATCGGTTCCAACACATATTCACACAATACATTATAATTACAGTAAATAGGTGGGAAGTTTTATTCTTTACAGGTTTCATGTTCAGGCAGCATGTTAGGATCAAATTTTTGTACATAAAAGTTTGTTGAAGAATCACTTAAAAATCTTATAAAAATCATAATTTAGCCTCTAGTTGTGTTTAGAAATAGAACAATTAATGTCAAGTCTAAATTCTTAATTTAACATAGTGTTTCCAATTAATTTAATATGGTGATGTATATTCAGACTGTATACTAGAATTCAGACGTTACTCCACGAGAATCTGAATATCTCACAATCCGTAAGTCGAATTACAAAACCATCAGATATTCTGGATTTTATACACATAGGGCTACAATTCTTATTTAATAAGTTTTATTTATATCAACTGTGTCAAGGTCAAAATTTGGGTTCTTTACTGAACTAGTGATCTGGCAGCAATCTAAGGTCATATTCTTCTATGCATAACGAGTCTAGAAAATCAATAATTAATCTTGTAAAAACATTAAAGTGACTCCTAGTCATGTCTAGTAGCAATCTCGTTAATACCAAGTCCTAATTCCACTGTTATCCTATTATTTTAATTAAGAATTCATGTTGATATGCTAGTAAACGACAATCTGGAAATTAAAACTTAGCAGTGTTAAAAATGTGATAACTAGCAATTTATAAATTAGAATTTAGATCCGTAAAAATTTCTAGAAAATAGATTTAGAGGGTATGGTTTTCATTTATAAAGTTTAATAAAAATTCTACTAGTAATAGGGTCAAAAATCCACTACAACACAGACTAGACAGCAAGGCAGCAATATGATAATTGAACAATCGAGATATACAACTTGCATATTCTATCGTGAGAGTTTACAAGCATTCATTTCAAGTATTCGGGTGCAATTCTACGGTTAACAAAGTAAAAACTCGTCGTTTCTACTATCTAGAATTTTATCAACAACAGTCATACATCCAATTCATGTAATCAAACATACTAGCCTAACATATTCTTCTACTTTGTATGGTGTAGTGTATGAATGTGACAATGGTAACATGGTTTAGATTAGATTCAAAGATATAGCATGAAAAGAAAACTACTACTTGGTTTGGCCAATGAATCCGTAGTAGTTTCTTTGAAGGGTTTCAAGCAAAAACGGTATGATAATGAATTAGAACTACTTGCGGAGATCAAACAATATCTTGGTCAAAAAAATGAGCTAGTTCAAGAGAGACTTGCCTTTTACGTGATGATTTCGATTATAAAAGAATAACAGGAACGAAAGTCCTGACGGCAACATAATGCGGTGCGACAACGAGCGAGGCACGGGCAACACACGATGTGCAAGCACGGACTACAACAACAACAGTAAGAGACGGCAGCAGCAGCACAAGAGGCAGCAACAACCAACAGCAAGAGGTAGTAAGGGAGACGACATCAAGGGTGTTTGGGTTAGCAGTCGGTGGTTTTCGAGCGGGGCTAACTTCTGGTCCAGGCTGAGGATGATGATGGTAGGGGTAAGGTAGTAACTAGGGCTTTCGAGGTGGTGCACGTCAACGAGCGCAGCAAGGTAACGGAGAATGAGGCTTCGGTCGGCGGTTTTGGTTGCAGCGAATACGCAGCGACAGCGAACATCAGAGAGAGCGAGGCATTCGGGGATGGAGCTGGGAGTGTGAGGCAGGGAGGGGTGATGTGGCAACATGGACTGGCGATCGAGGGCACCAGCAGGTGAAGCGACGAGTGCTGGGGTTTTGAGGTGCAAAGGGTGATCAGTTGGTTAGGGCGATGGCAAAATCATTGGAGCTTGGTGCTCGGGGTTGTCGGTGGTCGAGACAGGGGTGCGAGGTGGTGGTCGAGTTGTTTGGTCGACGAGGAGAACGATTGTAGTGGATGGTCGGTGGTTGTGGTCGATGGCTTGGGCTACAACTAGAGGTGGACAACTATTATCCGAACCGACCAATCCGAACCAATCCAACCGGAACCGATCGGTTTTTAACCAAACCAATTGGGGGTTTGGATTGGCTCAGTTCTTGATCTTCAATAACCAACTGGATCGGTTCGGTTGTTGGATGGGGCTTTCAAATAACCGATGAAACCGAACCGACCATACCTCTATGCATAAGTCCGTAAAAAATATAGTTCTCCTTTAATTTCTTGAGTATAAATATAGTCATTTCTCATTTCCTTGAGATACAAACAATCTTCTTTAATTTCTTTAATACAAACCGAACAATTGTTCTTCCTATGTTTTGATTCTCCATATTCCTGTGTGTTATTTTGTTGAGAAATACTTGATTTACAATGTGGCCAAACTTAATAGAATCATGAAGTTGATGTAACATTTAGTAATTACTTTAATCAAGTCAAGTAGAAATTATAATCTAAATCTTTTTTTATTGTACCTGAAATTCAATTAGCTATGGTTATTTAATGTTTCTTTTATGATAATAAATTAAGATTACAGAAGTATGCAAGTGAAAAAGTAGTTTATCTCACCCATTTAAACGTCATAATCTCAAACAATTAATGCAAACTTTATTAACAACTTGTGATTTTATGAAACTTCATTCTAAATTCATTTCTGAATAACAAATAGCAGGTTGTTTCTTAAGTTTAATTGAAGTTGATCTTTTAAATTTCAACAAAATTATGAATGATGTTGAAGGTGAAAAGTAGCACGCCAAACCGACCATCCAATCCAATCCAAACCGAGCTTCATCGGCTTGGATGGAAACCGATCCAATTAAGGTTCGGATTGGTTGCAGATGAGAAAATTAAAAAACCGATCTTCTTTGGATCGGTGGTGGATGGTCCATATTAGGTCGGATACCGACCGATGCCCACCCCTAGCTACAACTGGTAGCGGTGGAGAGACGAACGTCGAAGAGTAGGGCAAGGGGCACGGGATGACGTGCGAGGGTGGAGGGCATCGAGGTCGGGGTTTTTGGGTTCTGATCGATTCGGGAGAGTGAAACATGGGAAGAAGAAAGAAGAGGAGAGAGAGTGTGTGCTGTAGATGAGGGGATTAATTGTTTAGTTAGGTGATTAATAGGTTAATTAAGAGATTAGGGGGGTTTAGTTAGGATTTAGTGGGAATGAGGTAGTTGTTAGGCAGTAAAGTAGGGGATCATGAAGATATTGGGGGGGACGAACGTGGAGGGAGTTGAAGATACTGGGCAATTAGAAGGTTATGAAAAATTGGATTAGCGGTTTGGGTCTGGGTTAACGGGTTTGTATTTAGAATTCAATAAGAAATGGGCTTGGGTTTATAATATAATCAAATAAAAATGGGAGATTCGGTTGAGCTCAAAATCAAATCAATCAGTGGGTTAATACCAAGACACAACGAAAATGAAATAGACTGCACAAGAATCTCAGGGTTCAACAATTGAAAACAAAATTGATTGAAAGAATACAATTGGATTGAACACGAATGAAAAAATTTATTATTAAAACAAATAGATTACGGAAATGTGAAGAAAAAAGCATTATAAAAAGGAAAATTTGAAAAATAAATCGGAAACAGGGGTTACATGAATAGATAGTTAACTTATGTTAAGACTCTAGACTCCAATAGGGATTATCCCTTTTACGTCATATAGGGCATTATATAATTTACCAACTATCCATCTGGACTATGTGCGCCAAAGTTAATAGGTCTTTAGTCGTTACAAATGGTATCAGATCCCATGATGAAGATATTGGGCTGATGTGGGGATATTATTGAGTCGTCGTGTTTGCTAATATATAATGTGTCAAGTCAACTGGTGGCAGAGGTTTTGTTAAGTCATGTGGTTGGTGGATCGATATTATCTTACCGGGTAATGAGGTGTTGCCGGGAGGCATGGGTGCTGAGTTACAGTGGCGGAGGTAGCGTCAAGTCAAAAAATATATAAGTTGTGGCTCGATTTTTGCTCTGTCGGATTCGAGCCAACGTGAAAATTTTTGAAGTTGTCGCTCGAATAATTGTCCCACATTGGAAAATTAATTCTATGGATCGATGGTTAAATTAGATTAGACCCTAGACTCCAATAGAGATTATCCCTTTTGGGTAATATAGAGCAATGAATAATTTACCAACGATCCATCTAAACTATGTGAGCCAAAGTTAATGAGCATTTAGTTGTTACAGAGAAGAGAAATGTAAGAGCTAACATGAATTAACAAAATGCTAAAATCTCTGGGAAGGTCAAAGAATGACCAAATCAACCAAAGGTCAGCACTGATGGATCTCAAAACAAATTCAGCCAAGTCGAAAAAAGAAAGGATTTTCATGACCACAATAAGAAGCAATTTCATGTAATTGGACACTAAAATAAGCCATACAATCGTTCTATTGATTTAAAATGCAAAAATATAAGTAATTTTATTAGAATGCTTCTATTAAATACATAAGCTTCACCAAAAAAAAAAAATCATTTGCCATTTTCCCATGTAAAAATTGTCATGGCTAAGATCAATTTGTATACAAACATTCAAAATTTAATTTAAATTGGACAGATATCAAATAGTTCATTATAAAATAGAGAAGTAATATGATACACATAACTGATCGTATATCATATTGAACACGTTTCAGAAACTAAGTAGTTCCCTCATGTTGTCTCATATTATGCACAAGAAATGGAGCAAGAATGTGCAATCATTTGGATATGCTAATATCATCACTAATAAAGACAACTGATGCTGCTTGTTTTCGGTGCGGGAGCAACAGGTGTGAGTTCTTGTAATTTCTAAAGTGAAAGGGACGGATATCAACTGCGGCTCCGGTCTGTTCCTGGAGGTCGTCTCGGAAGAGCTGCTGGAGCTCGGACAGCCGGAGTACCTGCAAAAGGCCTAGAAACACCAGGAGAAATCCCGACGACAGGCTCTCCGACGATCTAGTCAGTCACTGGAAAACAGAATGAGCAGCTAGGGTTTAGGTGGAGAAATTTTGATTACCTTTCAAAGTGAGGAGGGGGTCTGGTATTTATAGGCAGAGGCAAACAGATATCTGACCCTTATGGGTTGGGTTAGACCCTTTTGTCTGTGGGCCTAAAATGGGTGAAGGCTTGTTGAACCTGTTGATCTGATGATCGAGGTGAGCAAAATCTGAGGAGATCTGACAGTCCTGATTGGGCCACATCATTTATACCCACATCATAAGCCCCCCACTCCTGGAGGGCTGTGTGCACCAGCCGTGGAGGAGTAGTTTGTCCTTGTGAGAAGAGCGGAGAGGAGTATTTTGCGAAAATGAGATGGTGAGCTCCTGAGAAGTGTTTGGGGTCGGCACCGAGCCGGGCATGGTATACGGCCTGATCAAAGTCTGTGCCGAGTGCAAAGCTTAAGGGATCGATGCCGAGCGTCGAACCAGGAGGTTCGAGGTCGAGCATGCCGAGGGAGGTGCTTTTTTTAGAAGAAGCTGTGGCGATGCTCGAGGTTATGTTGAGCTTCGAGTTTGCGGTCAGCGTCGAGCACCTTGATGGAGACATTTTATGGGAGAAGGCAGTGGCAATGCTCGAGATTCATGTCGAGCACCGAATTTGGGGTCGACGCTGAGTGCCTCGACGGAGGTTTTTTATGAGAGAAGACTGTGCCAATGCTCGAGGTACAAAGCTCCGAGCTTGGGGTCGGTGCCAAGCACCTCGACGGAGGCATTTTATGAGAGAAGGTTGTGCAATGGTCAAGGTTCATACCGAGCACCAAACTTGGGGTTGGTGCCGAGCGCCTCGACGGAGGCATTTTTGAGAGAAGGCTGTGGTGATGCTCTGGGTTCATGCCGAGCTCCGAGCTTGGGGTCGGCACCAAGCACCTCGATGGAGGTATTTTATAAGATAAGGTTATGGCGATGCTCGAGGTTCATGCCGATCTCCAAGCTTGGGGTCGGCATCGAGCCCCTCAACGAAGGCATTTTAAGAGAGAAGGCTGTGACAATGCTCGAGATTTATGCCGAGCTCCGAGCTTGGGGTCGACGTCGAGCGACTCAATGGAGGCATTTTATGGGAGAAGGCTATGGCAATGCTCGAGATTCATGCTGAGCACCAAGCTTGGGGTCGGTGCCGAGAGCCTCGATGGAGGCATTTTATGGGAGAAGGCTGTGCCAATGCTCGAGATTCATGTCGAGCATCGAGCTTGGGTTCAACGCCGAGAACCTCGATGGAGGCTTTTTATAAGAGAAGGCTATGGCAATGCTCAAGGTTTATGCCGAGCTCCGAGCTTGGGGTTGGCGCCGAGAGCCTCGAAGGAGGCATTTTATGAAAGAAGGTTGTGGCAATGCTAGAGGTTCATGCCGAGCGCAAAACTTCGGATCGGTACCAGGCACCTCGAAGGAGGCTTTTTCTGAGAGAAGGCTATGGCGATGCTCAAAGTTCATGCCGAGCTCCGAGCTTGGGGTCGGCACCGAGCGCCTCGATGGAGGCATTTTATGAGAGAAGGTTATGGTGATGCTCGAGGTTCATGCCAAGCTCCCAGGTTGGGGTCGGTGGCAAGTGCCGCGACAGAGGCATTTTATAAGAGAAGGATGTGGAGATGCTCGAGTTTCATGCCGAGCATTGAGTCAAGTGTCCTTGCTTAGAGGCACTTTTGTAGAAAAGTTGGATTCCTGTTCGAGATTCACGCCGAGCATCGAACCAGGTGGCCTTGCTGAGAGGTGCTTTTGTGGAAATGTTGGATGCCTGATCGAGATTCACGCCGAGCGTTGAGCTAGGTGGCTTTGCTTATAGGTGCTTTTGTGGAAAAGTTTGGTGCCTGCTCGGGATTCATCCCAAGAGGCGAGTTAGGTGTCCTTGCTTGGAGGCGCTTTTGTAGAAAAACTGGATGCCTGCTCGAGATTCACGCCGAGTGTTGAACCAGGTGGCCTTATTGAGAGGTGCTTTTTTGTAAATGGTAGATGTCTGCTTGAGATTCACGCCGAGCGTCAAGCCAGATGGCCTTGCTTAGAGGATTTTTTGTAGAAAGGCTGGGTGCCTGCTCGAGATTCATTCCCAGCGTCGAGCCTGGTGGCCTTGCTCAGAGGCTCTTTTGTGGAAAAGCTACGTTCCTGCTCGAGATTCATGCCGAGCGTCGAGCCAGCTGGCCTTGCTTTTTACGCATTTTTTGCAAAAAGATGGGTGTCTGCTCGAGTTTCATACCGAGCTTCGAACCAGATGGCCTTTCCAAGAGGCCATTTTGTGAAAATGTTGGGTGCCTGCTCGAGATTCATGCCGTGCGTCGAGCCAGGTGGCCTTGCTTTTTAGGCATTTTTGCGAAAAAGCTAGGTGTCTACTCAAGATTCATGCCGAGCGTCGAACCAGATGGCCTTTCTTAGAGGTGCATTTTTGGAAATGTTGGTGCCTGCTCAGGGGATTCATGCTGAGTGTTGTGTTAGGTGGCCTTTCTGAGAGGTGCTTTTGTAGAAATACAGGGTGCCTATTCGAGATTCATGCCGAGCGTCGAGCCAGATGGCCTTTCTTAGAGGCACTTTTGTGAAAGTGTTGGATGCATGCTCAAGATTTATGCTGAGCGTCGAGCCAGATGGCCTTTCTCAGAGGCGCTTTTGTGGAAATATTAGGTGCATGCTCAAGATTCATGCCGAGCGTCGAGCCAGACGGCCTTTCTGAGAGGCACTTTTGTGGAAATGCTGGGTGTCTACTCAAGATTCATGCCGAGCGTCGAGCCAGATGGCCTTCGTGGTTGGCCAAAACCTTGTTTCCGTGTTTGGCGTGTCCAAGATGCATGCCGTGGCTCAAGCATTTTGGACTTGAGAGAAATTGGTTTTGGGGTGAAATTGGGTAGTATGTAGGCCACTTTTGCGGTGACATGTGTAATGATGACGTCATGTTTTGAAGATTTCGAGGAGTCGATGGGTTCACTATATATCCTCCCCCCATCTCCTTATTTTTCACCTTTTCTCTCTTTCATTTCGAATTTTGTAGTTGCCGACGTGGATTGGCCCCCGCACCTTTGTAAATACATTTTTGAGTAATAAAAGAGTTTTTGGCTAAATCTTTCGACTTAGAATTTTGGGCGTGATCTGCCATGTGAGATTTTCTGAATTTTAGCCAAGTATATAGGGCTCAGAATGATGTTTCTCTATTTGCCTCTATCAGATAGATGTGACCTCGGGAGTAGACCCCGGTCGTGCTGAGATGGTGCAACTTAGGGATAAGGTCTCGGCCTTAGAGTCCGCTCTGACTCGGTGTCATAAAGAGGCTTGTGTTCGAGAAGTAGCTATTCAATATTTCGTGGATAAGTCGAAGAGACTTAGCTTAGAGCCGGCGCGCTTTAAGAAGCTAATAGCCGACCGTAACTTGGGAAATGCAGAAGCTAATAGCACTTCCACTCGGCGACCGTTGTCTGAGTCTCTCCTTCATGACGTCACTGTGGAGAAGGAGTTGGAGTTACAACGGTACAAGATAATGCTCAGGATGTCCGGATCCTGATCCGTTTCTTTTGGAAGTACTTGCCCTTCTGTCGGAGCCTCATTACCGACCCCAAGAATTGGGCCAGTGAAGCCTTGTGATGCACAGAGCTCCGTCGCTGGTGTGCTACCTTAGCGGCCCTGGGCTATCCTACAGAAGACCCAACTCGTTCGGCAAGCCTTGAACTGGTATGTGTTAACCCTCCGGCTGCGATACAGAAGCCCTAGGCCAATTGTGAATGATGTAATAAAATATATTTTTGTAATGATACACTTCCTTTGGTTGAAATAATAATAAGATAACATGATTGTGTTGGTCTTTAGTTGGTTCTTTTGCCATGCGCGTACAAACGAACTCTGAGGATGGGTCTACGGCGTCTGGGCTGAGGGTTGAGGACTTGTAGATTAAGAACTCTTGCGAACCATCTGGGGGACCGAGGGACCCTGAATGACTGGTAATATAAGATGTTTTGTCTTCCAATGCCATAAATGCGCATAATAGACGTTTCGACTTACCATGCCATAAATGCTCATCTTTGGGCAATATAATCCTCACCCCCCATCATTTCATTCCTCACTTCACTACGAGCTCTCATCACTGGTGGCTCTCCTACCACCCTCTGAAAATTAGGGGCAATGGCGATGAAGGTTGTTCTACCCCTAGCTGCCAACAGGTGAAAGGGGGTTGACTCGAAGTGCGGGGCTCGAGGCACTTGCCGAAGACGAGTGTCAAAAATTAAAAATCTTCACCGAGGATCTCTATGACCGGTGGCTCACCTACCACTCTCTGACAGTTAGGGGTAGTGGCGATGAAGGCTACTCCACCCCTGGCTTCCAGCGAGTGAAAGGGGGGTCGACTCAGAGTACGGGGCCTGAGGTACTTACTTGTAATACCTCGGATTGTACGACCATTCTATATGTATGTATGTATGTATGTATATATATATATATATATATATATATATATATATATATATATAGTATGTATGTGTGCATATGATTGCAATGTTTTGTTTGAGTATACGAATGTTGGAGTGAGTCCATGTTTGCGGGATGATTTATGAGAGCGGATTGCATTCTAAAAGATGCACGAGAATGAGGAGGGCCGATACTGGTATAAACATTAGTTTTCGGTATGATGCCTATGCAAATATAACATAGTATGATACTACGATGGATATACATTGCGTAGGAACGATAAAACCCTCGTCTCGCATTCAAAAGAACCCATTTAAGATAAAATGGGCAGCCAACACATCCCACCACAAACCATTGGCTAAAGCCATGGTTTTGGCTCAAAACCACCCTACCACCTATCCTACTACCCCTAGGATCAGGCCCACTTCTTCTCCCCTCTCTTCTCCTTCATTTCTCCACTCTTCCCCACCTCCTTTGCTCTGGAATTTCAGAACTCCTCCAAGAGAAAAAAAAAAAGAGAGAGTGAAGAAAAAGACTCAAGGAAGGATTCTCAAAGGAAGGGAGCTCAAGGAGATCAATTTCTCTACAGCAACCAAGGGTGGGGAGTTACTCTAAACCTTCCTTTATGTCTCTTAATTGATTTTCTTGCATGCATGTATAATAGGAAGTGCTAGGATGATTATCTAAGAGTTTGAAAGATGAATCAGAACTGAAACTAGAAAACTTGTCCAGAATGCTATTTTGTAGATTTTTCCGAGAGCAAACCACAAAGAATTAGACCATGAAATTTCACAGATTGTTCATATATATGTGTAGATAGTTCATGATTTATTTCGGATTTTTCTGAGGAGGTTTGATATTTTAATAAAATCGAAGGGTAGAACTGTGTCGTAAGGCAGAATCAGCAATTGGTTAACAGGATGACTGATGTTGTTGGAATTTTTCTAATTTATTGGAGAATGTTCTTAATCTGAAATTGTTACCCTGTATTCCTACATGCATATAGACTCTGTACAAAAATTAGGAAAATGTTTGGATGAATTTATAGGCTTGATAAAAATTGATCTTTAAATAGTAGCTGGAGTTGAACTGAAGAACATGATGACTTTCTGTGCTTAATTGAAATAGAGAGAACTCAGTGCATACTTGGAGTTTTGACATGAAATCTTTTTCATGTTGTTTATTATGATCTCTAGTTTCATCACTGTAAATTTTGTGTTATTTGGATGAGTATGGAATTTATGATGATTTATTTAGCATGTACTGTGTGGTTTCAGCCAATTTTGATACCCTGTAGAGATTGCATATTTGAGGCTCATTAAGAGCACAATTTGAGAACCTGTTTTATTAGAGATTTGTAGTAGACACCAAGATCTTTCCAACAAGACCTGTTTGAGGCATTTTCAGTAAGTGGTTGATTTACTGTGATTTTCGTAATACTGGACAGAGACCAAGAATGGATCTGAGTGCTCTAATTTAGAAAGACCTAGTGTGTGACTTGGTGCATTTGTGAGAGATGTGAGTGTTAGGGTGATCTATTGGTAAATTTCGGACTCATGACCAACTAGATAGTTGTTGAGGACACCCACACTCTCCTATAGAACTTGGGTTTGTGACGTTCTGATGAACGAGTAACATTTTGTGCTACCGGTAAGGTGCAACCCATGTATAGGAAGTACACAAGCTGAGGCTTGAGAGGCTATTTTGAGGACCTAGATGATTGAAATTGAGCTTATGATCAACTAAAAAGTTGTAGTCTAGAATCCTACCTTTCTGGATTGGGCTCGTACACTCCAATCGGAGTTGTATTGAGAGAGTTATGACCATTCTAAGATTTGGGCAGAAATCCCGCAGGTTGCTTAGTCTGGAATGTCGACTAGGTATTGAGAGGACATTTCCCTTGTGTACTATTAGAATTGATAACTCTTGTCTAGAGATGGGTGATATTTGTTGTTGGTATTGTGGACTCCCATAATGGGTGTGTGACTCGAGTTAGTCACTAGGGTAAGGGATACCCTGCACCTGTCAACCCTACGTTATAAACTTCCGCCGAAGTGTAGGACATCCGAGCCGTGCCATTGAGATAAGTTCATAGCCCGAGTCAGGGGTTAACATACATTCACAGTCGGGGTAGCGGCGAATGTAGGCCGTAATACTGGACAATTCAAAGCCGGGGAAGTGGCGAACCGGACCGGTATCGCCAGGGCCAGAGGTTGATAGGCAAGTGTGGGAGCAATTTTATCTTTTACCCAAAGTGATAGAGTAAGGCTAGGATTAGAATGACTTATTAAGGGGTTGGAAAATTGCATTAGTCCTAGCGGACCATAGTCGGTGTTGTACCTTCCAGTCATAGGGATACATTTTCAGCACTCATGAGTGAGTTCTCGGCTCGTATCTCGATCTGTTAATTTCCAAAGTTTTGCCGGAGTAAGGTACGGGAGGCTAGGAGGATTTGACCTCTCGAGACGTTCACGTCCCTATGCCCATGGGTTTTGTTGTTAAGGTACGGAGGTTAGGAGGATTTGACCTCCCGAGGCGCTCATGTCCCTGTTAAGGTACGGAGGCTAGAAGGATTTGACCTCCCGAGGCGCTCATGTCCCTTTGGTGTATATATAAGTTCATAACCCGATCAGGAGTGAACACGCATGCGTCAGTCCATAGCCTGGGTAAGGGGTGGACATGGTGTAGCGCCCCGATTTCCAATACTGGGAAACCGTGACACGAGCCAAGATCTTTTCTTCAATTAGTCACAATACACAGAAAAAAAAAGGAGAATTTAAAACTTTTATTTCAACACCCAATGTATTACAAGTCTGAATTTTTTATACAACTGCAATACCTTACAATAGAGTTACAATATTACCTTTACATTTCCAAGTATTACAACCTTCAATATCTTACATCAGAGTACAAGGAATGAAGAACAACACTTGGTAACTCTCACTTGAGTACTTCTCAACTAATAGATAATCAATACATACACTACAGCGGAACTAAACATAACACTGACTCCTTGCTTTTCTTGCCTTGAGTCCTCCTGAATCTCGCCTTTGTACTTCGGCGATCCAGTACCTATGGAAGTGGAGACGTCAGTATTCACTGACGCTTAAAGGCTGATCATATAGCAGCGAATCTCCCAAACAACATACAAAATATAGCAATGGTGTTGGTGTAGTTTAAGTGTTCTTGAGTGCTAGGACTAGACTCTAATGCGATATTTACATAGAACTAGGATGCTCCCTATCCTAACGTCAGCAAGTCTCCGAAGCAACATGCAGCCCATACTACATGCGACCCCATCTCAAGCCGTTTCTCCATATATAGGGATTTGAACCCGCGTTATGAATTTCTAATTGTACACAACCTGTTCCTAACACCTACACGTGACTGATGAGGTTGCAGACGTGGTCATGTGCCACTAATGCAGTATGCCCGTGGTGTCTATGTTCGCCACTGCTACCCGGCTAACCGGACCTCACTCAAAACAGACGAACCCAATGTATCGGGCGTCATTCGAAAATCAAACTATAGGGTCTCGCAAGCGCAGGGTAGCGCGAAGCCTACCCTGTGGCACTCTCTGGGGTCTCGCAAGCGCAGGACTGCACAATGCATCCTGTGGCACCCCTCAGCCACGGTACTTTAGGAATTAACAGCGCGAGATACGCAACTCGTGTCCTCAACTTGTGAGACGGCACGGTACGTATCCCTTTGACGGGAAGGTACAACCCACTATCACCACCTAAGGCCTGCCTCGAGGGACAAGTTGGTCGTCAGGCGCCCCTTACAACCAACTCCTCTCTCTTCGGCCAGGGTCTGAGCAAAATGACCTTTATAAGTCACTACCTTAATGATGTCCCTGACTCGACGATCCTAAGGACGATAATATTATAAACATAACATGCTAGGCCTTAAATTAGGCTTCGCAAGACAACTCTACTAGGCTGCTCAACCTAGACTCACCAGAACCCCTTAGGATCCGGTTCGTGGTTCATCGATCCAAGACTTCGGCCGTGCGAATATACATGCATGCCGCTACCCTAGACTTGGATTCCGTCTATACTCCGGTCCTCGATCAACCTACCCTGGTTAATATTCGACGGTACACAAGGAGTGACTCCTCCACAGTTCCTTAGGGTAAGAAAATATATGTCTTGATGGTCGATAGCCCTTAGGGTGGTAATATCACCCTAGACGAGTACAACGAACTGTGTACTAGCTAACAAGCTATACACGAGTAACAACCACATACGAGCCCATAAGCTACGTATGAAACAATAACTACCTACGAGCCAGGCGGGCCTCGTAGGAGACAACAACGTACATACCAGCCAATTAAGCCGCGTATGAGACCAACAGCTATGCACGGGCCGGTCGAGCCGCGTACGAGACAACAACCTTCATACGAGCAAAATAAGCTACGTATGAGACCCACAGCTACGTACGGGCCAGTCGAGCCACGTACGAGCACAGCCATATCCAAACAACCATACAGGTAATCAATCTTAAAAGCAACCAAACGTGCTTACTAGCAAACTTGATCTTCTATTATTAGAAGCAACAGAAGAATCTACTAATAGTCTATGGTCGGTATTCTACTAAGGAAGAATCCGAAGGCGACATAACAGCCTTTATCGAACTAACTATCACTAGTGGTCTTCCCAATCCTTATTACTTCAACCTATAGCGCCTTAAGTATGGCATACAATTGCAAGCATCTTCCTACGACAATCTAATCATATAACACAACCACTCACCATGATACTCCTAAGTATAAATATGATTAAGCTTGTGCTTACATCGAGCTTAAGCATGAAAATCACTACGACCTAGACATGAAGTCCACTATAGTCAAGCATAGGTTATAATTTGAGCATGAAATCTTACTACTTATCATGACTAATCACCACAACCCAAGCATGGATATATAACTAGTATGAACATGCAACATTCCAAGGCGCAGTAGGTATTCTAACACTAACCCTACAACATTCTAAGCATGTATTTGAACTTTAGCATGGTATAGAACATAACATAAAAATCACTACAACTAACCATGGGTAGTTTCTTTAATCTAAGCATGAATATCATAGTATGGATACCATTAACTTAACATAATCAATAATTAGCATGACACCTACTTACTTAGCATGAATAATGATTAAGCATGATCATCTACTAACATAGCATGAACAAATACTTATCTAAGCATGGCTATCATGTAAACATGAGTATTCATTTAATCTAGCATGATATACAACTTACTTACAATTTAAACTAGCATGGCATACAACTTACTTACAATTAAAACTAGCATGGTATACCACTTACCTACAATTAAACTAGCATGGTATACAACTTTTCTACCATTTATCTAGCATGGCATATAACTTCCCTACAATTAAACTAACATGGTAGACAACTTTTCTACTTTCATCCAGGCATGAATCTTTATTAAGCATGAATAACTACTAAATATGAATGTCCTACTAAGCATGGGTAACAACTAGTATGAACATACACCATTCCTAAGTATATATGTATATATACTTCTAACATGGTAAGTAATTTTATCATGGATCCTACAACATTCTAAGCATAATTAAATTAATCTAAACATGGTAGGAAACACTTAGAATGAATCCTACAACATTCTAAGCATAAATAAGTTACTAAACATGATAGGTATTTTTTGAATGAATCCTACAACTTTCTAAGCATAAACAAATTAATCTAAACATGGTAGGAAATTCTTAGAATGAATCCTACAACATTCTAAACATAATTAACACTCCTAAATATGGTAGATAATTTTAGAATGAATCCTACAACATCCTAAGCATAAATAAATTAATCTAAACATGGTAGGAAATTCTTAGAATGAATCCTACAACATTCTAAGCATAAATAAGTTACTAAACATGATAGGTATTTTTAGAATGAATCCTACAACATTCTGAGCATAAATAAATTAATCTAAACATGGTAGGAAATTCTTAGAATGAATCCTACAACATTGTAAGCATAATTAAGTTACTAAACATGATAGGTATTTTTAGAATGAATCCTACAACATTCTAAGTATAAATAAATTAATCTAAACATGGTAGGAAATTTTTAGAATGAATCCTACAACATTCTAAGCATAATTAACACTCCTAAACATGGTAGGAATTTTAGAATGAATCCTACAACATTCTAAGCATAAATAAATTAATCTAAACATGGTAGGAAATTCTTAGAATGAATCCTACAACATTCTAAGCATAATTAACACTCCTAAACATGGTAGGAATTTTAGAATGAATCCTACAACATTCTAAGCATAAATAAATTAATCTAAGCATGGTAGGAATTTTAGAATGAATCCTACAATATTCTAAGCATAAATAAATTAATCTAAGCATGGTAGGAATTTTAGAATGAATCCTACAACATTCTAAGTATAAATAAATTAATCTAAACATGGTAGGAAATTCTTAGAATGAATCCTACAACATTCTAAGCATAATTAACACTCCTAAACATGGTAGGAACTTTAGAATGAATCCGACAACATTCTAAGCATAAATAAATTAATCTAAGCATGGTAGGAATTTTAGAATGAATCCTACAACATTCTAAGCATAAATAAATTAATCTAATACAATCTTAGCATGGTATTTAATTTATGAACATAAAATAAACATCTACAACTAGCATCTACAATTACTTCTTTTTATCATCTACTACTACTACCACTTTATGTTAACCATGAATATAACATAAGCATCCACAACTATCTACCATTACTACTACTTCATTTTAACACAACATAAACATCTACAATTATCTACAACTACTTCTTTTAACACTTACTACTACTTCTTTATTTTAACTACATACCACTACTATTTTATTTTAACAACATGCTACTACTACTTTATTGTCTACTATTCTTTATTGATTTATTATCACTAGTGATTATAAAAGAAAAGATCTTTTTATTCATTCTACAACTAGTGATTTCTTTTTCATAATTAGAGCTAACATCTAATTTATGTTCTTTTTACTTAAGATTATAAAAGAACACAACAATAATAAAAATAAGGTAAGAACCTTCATTTGGTTCAACCATCATATGCTTATCTTTTAGTCCAAGTCCCATATAAGTCCTACAACCAAAAATAGTTGTATAAAATGTTCATATGCTTTATGTATAGTTCATATCAAGTCCTACAACCCCACAATCGGTTGTATGTGCAAGTTGATATGCCTTATGTCATTTTAGTCCAATAACAAACACAACAACAACTACAACTATAAAGATTTAATCTTTATGTGTATTTAACACTACCATTTGTTTCTTTTCTTTTTAGGTGGTTATTATTATTATTTACAAACATACATACAAGAATCCCATACAAAAACAACCGCACCAAAAAAGAAAATAAAACAAGGAGGGTAAGAAGAAGAAGTCAAACAACAATATAAACAAACAAACAAACAAAACAAAGAGAAACCCCCACCTTGTTCTACTTGTAGGAAGGACTAGCCTATGCTCCTTCTCCTTCCCCTTAGCTCCTAAGAACTCCTAAGAAGACCTACAAAGAGAACTCTCAAGTTAGTCCTTGTTCTCTCTTTCTTTTCCTTTCTTTCTTTCTTTCTTTTTGATCTTTCTAAAATGAGACAAAGGTGGAGGAAGGGGGTATTTATAGGTGGGAGAAAGGGTGGAAAGTGCAAATGTGCACACATACAATTGCACAAAACCCCTTCCCTATAATGGGGGCCGGCCATACTCCTAGGAGGGTAGGGGTGAGGTGGGGGAGGTGTTATGTGATGGAGGTGTGGTGTGGGAGAGGTAGTTTCTAGTAATCTCCCTTAATCCCTTATGTCTTTGTAACCCTAGGATTAACCACTTATAAACCCTAACACTCTACTAGGTTTTGTCATAACAAAACAAGTGTTGTCCAAAAATACACAACACACAATTCGTATAATGCACTAATCGACATACTACTCGTACGTGCGCATATATGTCTGTATACCGAAAATCTTCGCATAATCCGTATAAAAATAATTAAATCTTGGAAATAATAATAAAATAAATTCTATTATTAGTTCGGAAGGTCACAGTACCTATTTGATACAATACGGATGTATACTGACTGATATCTAGGTACAGATAATGTCTATGAATAAACCGGGTGAAAATCACCAAAATATTCTAATTTTGGAATAATACTATAATAATAATAAAATAATAATTTATATACGGTAATATCCGTCCGGGATATTACACATGGGAATCATACGGTCTTGCGATCGGATTCAACACAACTTTCTGAAAAGGTTCGTACACAGGTACCAAGTGGTAGCTACAACCACCACTTAGGCACTGCAGTGGCGGAACTAGACCGACCAACTGCAACCTCCTTGAGCGACGGACAATCTATTAGGAACTGGATGAGTACAAGGGTAGGATGCATGGCGAGGGATTGAACCCTACAATCAGGAGAGGCGAACTCCTTGGAAAGTATGTAGTATGGGATGCATGCGAATCAAGATTCCAAGTCTTGCTTGCTTTAGAATAGGCTTGTAATTGGTGCATTTAGTTGTTAGATCATGGCATACACGAGTACTACATAATTTAGGATACACGTTTCTCTTTCCATTCAAGATGGTTTGTGATTGCCAGTTTTGAGGATCGCTGTTATTATCTGTATTGCGTAAGTCAAAATACTGATGTTCCTCACCTTTTAGGTACCGGTTCTACCTCTCGAGCAGGTGCAAGAGACATCAGAGTCACGCAGCAGAAGACTCAAACCGAGGAGCAAGTACTAGGAAAGGAGATTGACCGTTCAGCAGAGCTTCGGCAGTAAGCCTTCGACTGCCCTTCCGAGAGAGAGAAGTTGTTAACTTTACAAAAGGAGTGATGTATGTTGTAATAAGATGTACTAAGTTTATGTAATTTGTATTCTTGTCAAGAACAAGACATTGTTTGTAATCAATGATGTAATGACTTTATTTGGCAATAAATTTTTTTAAAATTTCCGTGTTATTACTGTGTTGAGATGCATTTGAAGGTAAAGATTCTGGTGAGTGTCACGGATGTCCGGTAATGAGGATCCGGGGTACTACATTACTGAAGGTGAGTGTTGAAAGTAGAAATTGTCTGAGGATTCCTATGGCCAGTGGCACTCCTATCACCCTCTGACAGTTAGGGGTAGCGGTGATGAAGGCTGCGCTACCCCTAGCAGTTAGCTGGTGAAAGGAGGGTCAGCTCGGAGCATGGAGCTCGGAGGTCCTCACTGTGGGTGAGGACCGCAAATCAATTGAAACTTGGCTAAGTAGTGAGCCGAAGTCCGAACCGAGTGGCTATGACTTGAGGGATTGAGAAATTCCTCATAGGTGATTGAAGTCCATGCCGAGTGGTGAGGACTTGAGGGATTGAGAAATCCTTCATTGGTGGTCGAAGTCCAAGCCGAGCGGTGAGGACGTGAGAGATTGAGAAATCTCTCTAGGTGGTCGAAGTCCATGCCGAGGGGCGAGAATGTTAGTAGCCGAGGTCCGAGCCGAAGGGCTAGGACTTGAGGGATAGAAGTATCTCTCATAGGTGGTCGAAGTCCATGTCAAGGGACAAGGATGTACGTAGCCGAGCTCCGAGCATAAGGGCTAGGACTTGAGGGATTGAGAAATCCTTCATAGGTGGTCAAAGTCCATACCGAGCAGCGAGGACGTGAGGGATTGAGAAATCCCTCGCAGGTGGTCGTAGTCCATGCCGAGGGGCGAGGACGTTAGGAGCCTAGGTCCGAGCCGAGGTGATAGGACTTGAGGGATTGAAGAATGCCTCATAGGTGGTCGAAGTCCATGCCGAGGGGAGTGGACTTAAGTAGCCAAGATCCAAGCCTTTGGGCTAGAACTTGAGGGATTGAGAAATCCCTCATAGTTGGTCGAAATCCATGTAGAGCGGTGAAGACGTATGGGATTAAGAAATCCCTCATAGGTGGTCGAAGTCCATTCCGAGTGGCAAGGACTTGAGGGATTGAGAAATCCCTCGTAGGTGGTCGAAGTCCATGCCGAGTGGCGAGGACGCGAAGGATTGAAAAATCCCTCATAGGTGGTCGAAGTCTATGTCGAGGGGTGAGGACGTTAGTAGTCGAGGTTCAAGCTGAGGGTCTAGGACTTGAGGGATTGAAGAATCCCTCATAGGTGGTCGAAGGCCAAGTCGAGGGGCGAGGACATTAGTAGCTGAGGGGAGAGGGCTTGAAGGATTGAGGAATCCCTCTTAGGTGGGCGAAATCCATGCTGAGGGGCGAGGACGTTAGTAGCCGAGGGGCTCGGACTAGAGGGAATGAGGAATCTCGCATAGGTGGCCGAAGTCCATGCCAAGGGGCAAGGACTTAAGGGATTGAAAAATCCCTCATAGGTGGTCAAAGTCCATGCCAAGCGGCGAGGACTTGAGGGATTGAGAAATCCCTCATTGGTGGTCGAAGTCCATGCAAAGCAGCGTGGACTTGAGGGATTAAGAAGCCCCTCGTAGGTGGTCAAAGTTCATGCTAAGTAGCGAGCACTTGAGGAATTGAAGAATCCAACATAGGTGGTCGAAGTCCATACCAGGGGCGAGGATGTTAGTAGCCGAGGTCTGAGCCGAAGGGCTAGAACTTCAGGGATTGAAGAATCCCTCAGAGCTGGTCGAAGTCCATGCCGAGGGGTGAGGACGTAAGTAGCCGAGATCTGAGCCTATGGGCTAGGACTTGAGAAAATGAGAAACCCCTCATAGGTGGTCGAAGTCCATACCGAGCGGCGAGAACGTGAAGGACTGAGAAATCCCTCATAGGTGGTCGAAGTCCATGCCAAGGGGTGAGAACGTTAGTTGTTGAGGTCTGAGCCGAGGGGCTAGGACTTGAGGGATTGAAGAATCTCTCATAGGTGGTCAAAGTCCATGCCGAGGAGCAAGGACGTCAGTAGCTAAGATCCAAGCCGATGGGCTAGGACATGAGGGATTGAGAAATTCCTTACAGGTGGTCGAAGTCCATGCCGTGAGGCGAAGACGTGAGGGAATAAGAAATCCCTCGTAAGTGGTAGAAGTCAATGCCGAGTGGCGAGGACTTGGGGGATTGAGAAATCTCTCGTAGATGGTCGAACTCCAAGCTGAGGGGCGAGGATGTAAGGGATTGAGAAATTCCTTGTAGGTGGTCGAAGTCCATGCCGAGGGGTAGGGACATTAATAGCTGAGGTCAGAGCCGAGGGGCTGGGATGTGAGGAATTAATGAATCCCTCATAGCTGGTCGAAGTCCAAGCAGAAGGGGGAGGACGTTAGTAGCCTAGGGGATTGGACTTGAGAGATTGAGGAATCCCTCATAGGTGGTCGAAGTCCATTCCGAGGGGCGAGGACGTTAGTAGCCGAGTTCCGAGCCGAGGGGCTAGGACTTGAGGGATCGAAGAATCCCTCATAGGTGGTCGAAGTCCAAGTCGAGAGGCGAGGACGTACGTAGCCGAGCTTCGAGCCTATGGGCTAGGACTTGAGGGATTGAGAAACTTTTCATAGGTGGTCAAAGTCCATGCCGAGCGGTGAGGACGTGAGGGATTGAGAAGTTCCTCATACGTGGTCGAAGTCCATTCAGAGGAGCAAAGACGTTAGTAGCCGAGGTCCGAGCCGAGGTGATAGGACTTGAGGGATTGAAGAATCCCTCAAAAGTGTTCAAAGTCCATGTAGAGGGGCTAGGAATTAAGGGATTGAAGAATCCCTCATAGGTGGTCGAAGTCCATGCCGAGGGCCGAGGATGTAAGTATCTAAAATCCGAGCCTATGGGCTAGGACTTGAGGGATTGAGAAATCCCTCATATGTGGTCGAAGTCCATGCCGAGCAGCGAGGACGTAGGGGATTGAGAAATCCCTTATAGGTGGTCAAAATCCATGCCGAGTGGCGAGGACTTTAGGGTTGAGAAATTCCTCGTAGGTTGTCAAAGTCCATGCCGAGTGGCGAGGACGTGAGGGATTTAGAAATCCCTCCTAGGTGGTCGAAGTCCATGTCGAGGTGCGAGCACGTTAGTAGTCGAAGTCCGAGCTGAGGGGCTAGGACTTGAAGGATTGAAGAATCTCTCATAGGTGGTCGAAATCCAAGTCAAGGGGCGATGACGTTAATAGCCTAGGTGCTCGGGCTTGAAGGATTGAGGATCTCTTTTAGGTGGTAGAAGTCCATGCCGAGGGGCGAGGATGTTAGTAGCCGAGGTTCGAGCCAAGGGGCTAGGACTTAAAGGATTGAAGAATCCCTCATAGGTGGTCGAAGTCCAAGTCGAGGGGCGAGGATGTTAGTAGCCTAGGGGCGAGGACTTTAGTAGCCGAGGGATTGAGGAATCCCTCATAGGTGTCGAAGTCCTTGCTGAGGGGTGAGGACATTAGTAGCCGAGGGGCTCAGACTAGAGGGATTAAGAAATTCCTCATAGGTGGTTGAAGTCCACGCCGAGAGGGGAGAACTTGAGGGATTGAGAAATTCCTCGTAGGTGGGTTAAAGTCCATGCCGAGCGGCGAGGACGTAAGGGATTGAGAAATCCCTCGTTGGTGGTCGTAGTCGATGCCAAGCGGTAAGGACTTGAGGGATTAAGAAATCTTTTGTAGGTGGTCAAAGTCCATGACGGGGGGCGAGGAAGTTAGTAGCCGAGGTCCGCATCGAGGGGCTAGAACTTGAGGGATTGAAGAATCCCTCATAGGTGGTCGAAGTCCATGCCGAGGGGCGAGGACGTAAGGAGCCGAGATCTGAGCCAATGGGCTAGGACTTGAGAAAATGAGAAATCCTTCATAGGTTGTCGAAGTCCATGCCAAACGGCGAGGACGTGAAGGATTGAGAAATCCCGTGTAGGTGGTCGAAGTCCATTCCGAAGGGGCTAGGACGTTAGTAGCCGAGGTCCGAGCCGAGGGGCTAGGACTCGAGGGATTGAAGAACCCAACGTAGGTGGTCGAAGTCCATGCCAAGGAGCGATGATGTAAGTAGTCGAGATCCATGCCTATGGGCTAGGACTTGAGGGATTGAAAAATCCCTCGTAAGTGGTCGAAGTCCATGCTGAGTGGCGAGGACTTGAGGGATTGAGAAATCCCTCGTAGGTGGTCGAAGTCCAAGCCGAGTGGCGAGGACGTGAGGGATTGACAAATTCCTTGTAGGTGATCAAAGTCCATGCCGAGGATTGAGGACGTTAATAGCCGAGGTCCGAGCCAAGCGGCTAGGACTTGAGGGATTAAAGAATCCCTCGTAGATGGTTGAAGTCCAAGCCGAGGGGCGAGGACATTAGTAGATGAGGGGCTCGAACTTGAGGGTTTGAGGAATCCCTCATAGGTGGTGTAAGCTAGGGGTGGGCATCGCTCAGTATCCGACCTAATATGGACCATCCACCACCGATCCAAAGAAGATCGGTTTTTTAATTTTCTCATCCGCAATCAATCCTAACCTTAATTGGATCGGTTTCCATCCAAGCCGATGAAGCTCCGTTTGGATTGGATTGGATGGTCGGTTTGGCATGCAACTTTTCACCTTCAACATCATTCATAATTTTGTTGAAATTTAAAAGATCAACTTCAATTAAACTTAAGAAACAACCTGCTATTTGTTATTCAGAAATGAATTTAAAATAAAGTTTCATAAAACCACAAGTTGTTAATAAAGTTTGCACTAATTGTTTGAGATTATGACGTTTAAATGGGTGAGATAAACTACTTTTTCACTTGCATACTTCTGTAATCTTAGTTTATTATCATAAAAGAAACATTAAATAACCATAGCTAATTGAATTTCAGGTACAATAAAAAAAAGATTTAGATTATAATTTCTACTTGACTTGATTAAAATAATTACTAAATGTTATATCAACTTCATGATTCTATTAAGTTTGACCACATTGTAAATCAAGTATTTCTCAACAAAATAACACACAGGATTATGGAGAATCAAAACATAGGTAGAACCATTGCTCGGTTTGTAGTAAAGAAATTAAAGAAGATTGTTTGTATCTCAAGGAAATGAGAAATGACTATTTTTATACTCAAGAAATTAAAGGAAAACTATATTTTTTATGGACTTATGCATAGAGGTATGGTCGGGTCGGTTTCATCGGTTATTTGAAAGCCCCATCCAACAACCGAACCGATCCAATTGGTTATTGAAGATCAAGAACCGAGCCAATCCAAACCCCCAATTGGTTTGGTTAAAAACCGGTCGGTTCGGGTTGGATTGGTTTGGATTGGTCGGTTCGGATAATAGTTGTCCACCTCTAGTGTAAGCCATATTTTCGGATTTTACTGTATTTTGTTTTCTTTTGATTATTGTATTTTGATTCATTTGTTATTTTATATTTTGTCGTTTCTTGGGTTCTTTGGTTCTCTCTTGATCGATTTGTGTTCTTTGGTTGGATTCTGTTCTCTTTGCAAATTTTGCTCATTCTATTTTGAGTCTGATTTGTTCTCCTTTATGTTCGTCTCATCTCATTGCATTCATTTTTCTCTTTTTGGAGCTAAAACTGATACCCAAAACCCACAAAATCTCAACCCAAAACCCTAATTCTTAATCCCCTATATATACCCTATTAAATAACCCTAATTTTATTCCACTCACTCACTCTCTCTCTCTCTCTACCATTTTCTTTCTCCCCAATCCCATCTGTTTCCCTCTCTCTGTTTTCGTTGCACCCAAACCCAACCGAAAACCCCTTCACCCCGAGGCCATCTTCGGTCGCCTTCCACCACCGTCACCACCATCATCGTCTCCGTCCCCTGGTCTTCCTCATCCACGTTGCACCCCCGTCGTCATCCCCGTTCTCCCCGTCGAACCCAATCCATCATGGTTTCCCGTCTCCTTAACCCATTGCCGTCGCCCTACCCATCTCCGTGCACCCCACCATTGTCACCGCCGTCTCTCGCTGCTCCACCGAAGACCCCTAGCATCGCCGTTCAAGTCCCCGATCACCGCTGTCGTCGCCCCTCTGTTTCCAACCGAAAACAGAGCTTGCCTTCGTCGAGGCTATCGTCGCTGCCGTCGCTTCCCGACCGTGGTGCCTTCATCTTTGCCGTGGTGCCGATGTCGCTCCGTCCCCATCACAGTCGCCCCCGCAGTCACGCCGTGCTCTCTCTCTCATTGCTGAAGGTTGAAGAAGATCACCGATTGGTCAATTTCGGTGTCTCGTGTTTTGGCACAACGGATTCGGAGTTGCTGTCCCGTGTTCGGTCTCGATCCGGTGTTGGATTTCGTTGCTGTTGCTGTTTCTTTGTTTGCCTGGATTCCTTGCACGTATTTCGCACGTGCTCTTTTGCCCGGGATTCTGATCCCGTTATTCTTATTATTTGAATCTGCAAATTAACAGGCAAGTCTCTTCTTGAACTAATATTTTATTTTGTTCAAGTTTATTTGATCTCTGCAAGTAGATCCAGTCCCTTTCATTATCATACTGCTTTGACAATTCCGTTAAGTTTATCGAGGGTTTACACGAGCTAACCCGACGTATTCTTAACATCGTGCCGTTTTCTTTGATCTAAAACATAGTCCGTATCGTTTCATGCATATGCACATTTAAATAACCAGATTCATGCACAGGACTACTTAATAAATTGGACACGTTAAATTGTATGTGCTAGATTGAAGTTGATCAATGAATTGATACCATGCTTGTCATAATTGTATCTCAAACTTAGAAATTTGCATGCTGACACCTAGGATCACTTTGATTACCAATTTGCATGCTACATGTGATCGTATGATTTATTTGTTGCCTTTTTGTGTTAAGTTAATTTCTGGACTGCTAATTGTTTCATTTTGAATCAGATTTTCAACCATGCTACTGTCATAATTTGAAATAACTTACTGAACATAAATTGTAGCCCTGGATGTCTAGTTCACTTTCCCTTTTTGCGGATTTGAATTCCGATGTGTAACCTACTAGATATCATCATTTTAGTACAGCCATGTTAGAAATTCCAGATTCACAAATGCATGCGTTTCCTGCTGTTTCTTAATTTAATTGACCATGCTAACAAAAAAAGCAAAATCTGAAATAAATCTAGTTGAACCTAGACACATGTAGGAACCACCCAGAATTTTTATAGATTTTATTAATGAGTTCTCTGACCTGAAATAATTAGTTGAACACAACTTACTACATTCTGGCTGAACATAAAACCTGAATAGAATAGAGTTTTCACCCTAGTTTCTGTATCTTTTATATGCCTTAATTATATTCTGTCGCGCCCCGATTACCAAAATACGGAATAGAGTACAGAATGTAGGCCCATCGAATGATGTAAACACCATCCATAAGTTGTACCAGACTAACTCAGCAACAAGAACAACAGAATACAACCACGCAAGAAATATAACCACATGAATCAAAGATAAATTCCAATAATAAATGAAATAATCCAACAGTAAAAATGTCCAACATCCGGGATCAAAACAAACTATGGGTCATAAAGCCCAAAAACAAAGTACAAGTCATGATAATGTTCAAGAAAATAAATCTAGCAGCAAATAAAACTATGCAGCGGAGATCGGTTCCAAATCTAGAAACGTTGCTCACCAATTCCTTCGGGAACAGATCCTTCAGTACCTATAAAATCTTGATCTAAAAAGAAAGAAAAGAGTGCCCTTAGAGCAAGTCGTGGGCGGCAAGTAGAGAAAAACAGATGATAATAGGAAAGCATGTATATCAAATAATAGGGATATGGTCAAAGACAACGAACAAAGAAAAGAGCAGGCAATAATATCAAAGGTGTATAATAATCACGCATGTAATGAGTGATGTCAAGACAAGATTAAGCATGAGATGCAGGTTATTAACTATTTTATTAGCCTATCTAGTGCACGTACTACTGCATCTCATTCCACAGGTTCGGCGCAAGCACAGTGAACGTTTTAGACCGATGGTGAATTCACGGATCATGTACTCGGAATTGATAACAATAATTTACATTCATGAATCATCAATAAATCATTGCAATCAATACTCCTCCTTCCAAGACAATACAATATAACGATGAGGCCTTACCGAATACATTTTCTGATCGTTCACTACCAAGTCTACCCATAATACCTCGGCTTGTTAATAGTTTATTTTCATCCTATGTGAGCATGCAAGAGGGTATCAATGTTGTATAATGCTAAGTGTGACTAATTCTGTGCACTGCAGACAAAGCATGAGGCAAACACATCAAATAAGCACAATTCACATAATGAGAACAGCATGACCTTGCTGTACTAAAATGCTAATTACTGTCACTACAAAATAGAAAGTCTAAATCCACCGGAAGGTCTAGAAAGTAGACTTCCACACGGTTCCAGCGAGTATAATTAAGGCATATAAAGGATACAGGAACTAGGGTGAAAACTCCATTCTATTCAGGTTTTATGTTCAGGCAACATGCAGTAGGTTATGTTCAACTATTTATTTCAGGTCAGAGAACTTATTAATAAAATCTATAAAAATTCAGGGAAGCACCTATACATGTCTAGGTCCAGCCTAATTTATTTGAGATTTTTCTTTTACTGTTAACAGAGCCAAATAAAATATAGAACAGCAAGATACGCATGAAATTATGAATATGGAATTTCTAACATGGCTGTACTAAAATGTTGATATCTAGCAAATTGCACATCGGAACTTAGATCCGTCAAAAGGGTGTTAAACTAGACATTAAAGGCTAAAAATTCATGTGCGCAAAAGAAATTCAAATTCTGACATTATCATGGGTGAAAACTTGATTCAAAGTAAACAACTAACATTTCAGAAAATTGTCTTAACATGAATAGGCAATAAATAAATCATACGATCACACATAGCATGAAAATTGGTAATCAAAGTGATCCTGGTGTCAACATGCAATTTCTATGGTTCAAGATACAATTATCACAAGCATGACAGTATTTAATCAATCAAATTCAATCTAGCACGTTCAATTTAACAAGTTGAGTTATCAAGTAGTCCTATGCATAAATCTAGTTATTTAAATATGCATATGCATGAAACAATGGGGACTGGGTTTTACATCAATGAGATAGCACGATGTTAAGAGTATGTCAGGTTAGCTCGTATAAACCCTCGATAAACATAACGGAATTGTCAAAAGCAAATTGATAACGAAATGGACGGAATCTATTTGCAGGAGATCAAATAAACTTGAACAGAATAAAGAAAAGACTTGCCTGTTATATTGCAAATACAATTAATAAGAATAACGGGATTAGAATCCCGGGTGAAAACACCAACAGCACGTGCAAAACTCGTGCAAAGAAACCCAAGCAACAAAGCACAGCAACTCAGCCAAAAGAAAACACCACACCAGATCTGGATAGAACACGGGACATCAATCTCAGATCTTAAGCGCCAAAACACCAAACGGCAAAATCCACCAATCGGGCTCCTTCTTCCTTTGACAGAGTAAGAGAGAGAGCACGGCGACTTAGCTTGGCAACTGCGCAACACTGCGGCGAGGGCGGAGCGGTGTTTGCACCACGGTCAGGAAGCGACGGCGGCGACGACAGCCTCGACGAAAATCCGATGAGAGCAACCTCTGTTTTAGCTCGAAAATAGGGGAAGACGACGGCGGCGACTTCGGGACTTGGACGGCAATGCTAGGGGATCTGCATTGGTTGTGAGGGTGATCGGTGAGGGACTTTGACGACAATGGGGTGCACAGAATGGAGGAACGGTGGCGACGAACTTGGGTAATGGGTTATGATGAGGAGAATGGGATGACGACAGGGAACCGCAACAGCGATGAGGGCGAGGGATGGACACGATGACGGTGACGAGGAGAGGGTGGCGAAGATGATGACAGAGGTGGAAGGTGGTCGGAGAAGCCAACGGGATAGGGGTTTCGGTTGGGTTTGGGGTGCAACGAAAACAAAGAGGAGAAGGGGGATCAGGGAGAGAAAGGGGAATATTTTTTAGGGTTTAATAATAGGGTATATATATAGGGATCAAGAATTAGGATTTTAGGTTGAGATTATGTGGGTTCTGTGTATCGGTTTTGGCTCCAAAAGGAGAAAAAAATAAATGAAATGAGAAGAGACGAACACAAAGGAGAACAAATCAAACTCAGAATAGAAAGTGCAAAATTTGTAAAGAGAACAGAATCCAACCAAAAGAACACAGATCGATCAAGTGAGAACAAAAGAGCCCAAGAAAAGACAAAATACACTATAACAAATGAATCCAAATACAATAATCAAAAGAAACAAAATACAGCAAAACCGAAAATATGGCTTACAAATCCTATCCATCTTACAAGAAGAATTTCGTCCTCAAAATTCATACAAGAGGTACATAGGGCAAACCACGAAACAACAAATCAAAACAAGGCAAAACAAAACACTACTCAAACAAATGAGGGAACCTCTCCCGAATCTCTTCCTCTAACTCCCAAGTAGACTCCCCTGGCGAGCGAGGATCCCAAGAAAATCGGACCAACTTGATGTCTCTATTCTTTAGCACCTTCTCTCGACGGTCTAAGATAGAGACGGGTCGAATTTCACAGCATAAATCCAGCCTCACAGACAAGTCTGAGTAGTCAACCACATGACTGTCATCTCTGATGTATTTCCTGAGCTGAAAAATATGGAATACATCATGGACACCTGCTAAAGCTGGCAGTAGTGCAAGCCTGCAAGCTACCTTGCCCACACGTTCTACAATATCGAATGGACCGATGAATCGAGGACTCAACTTGCCTCCACCGCCGAAACGGATAACACCTTTCGAAGGCGATACCTTGAGGAACACATGCTCACCTACCTCAAACTCTAGAGGTCTCCGACGATAATCAGCCCACCTCTTCTACCGATACTGAGCTGCCTGCAAATGCTTGCAGATCTGAGCCACAGCATCAACTGTCTTCGTGATCAACTCAGGACCTAAAAGCTTCCTCTCACCGATATCATCCCAACAGACAAGAAATCTACACTAGCGCCCATACAAAGCTTCGAATAGAGCAGCCTTGAGACTCGCCTGGTAAATTTTATTATAAGAGAACTCGGTCAAGTGAAGATGATCCTCCCACGAACCTCCCAACCGAAGAACACAGGATCTTAACATGTCTTCTAGGGTCTGAATTGTCCTTTTAACTGCCTATCCATCTGATGATGGAATGCTGTACTGTAGCTCAACTTGGTACCCAAGCTCTTCTGCAAACTCTTCCAGAACTGAGACCTGAATCTCGTATCTCTATCCAATATGATGCTGACAGGAACTCCATACAGACGAACAACCTCCTGAACGTATTGCTCGGCCAAACTCTCCATGGACTGACCCACACGGAAAGGAATGAAGTGAGCGCACTTCGTCAGCCGATCCACTATCACCCATATAGCATTAAAAATTATGACCTTTAGGACTCATCATCAAAGCTGTCACAAAGTCCATCGTGATATTCTCCCACTTCCATTCAGGGATAGGAAGAGGTTGCAAAAGTCCTGCAGTCCTCTGATGCTCCGCCTTCACCTACTAACAGATTAGGCACTGGGCGACGAATCGAGCCACATCCCGCTTCATACCATGCCACCAGAAATGTTGTTTCAAGTCCCTGTACATCTTGGCACACCAGGATGAATAGAATACGAGGACCGATGAGCTTCCTCAAGTAGCTTCTGCCTGACTTCTCCACTAGGTATACACAACCTAGAGCCAAACCGAAGCAACCCATTAGCATGGACAACCAAATCCGATCTCAACCCATCTCTCGATCCTGAGTGGCTTGCAAATGCTTGCGGATCTGATACCACGGCATCAACTGCCTTCGTGATCAACTGAGTACCTAAAAGCTTCTTCTCGCCGATATCATCCCAACAGACCGGCGATCTACACTTGCACCCATACAAAGCTTCGAATGGAGCAGCCATTAAGACTCGCCTGGTAACTGTTATCATAAGAGAACTCAGCCAAGTGAAGATGATCCTCCCACGAACCTCCAAACTGAAGAACGTAGGATCTCAACATATCTTCTAGGGTCTGAATTATCCTTTCTGACTGCCCATCCATCTGAGAATGGAATGTTGTACTGTAGCTCAACTTAGTATCCAAGCTCTTCTGCAAACTCTTCCAGAACTGAGATCTGAATCTCGTATCTCTATCCGATACGATGCTGACAGGAACTCCATGTAGACAAACAACCTCCTGAACGTACTGCTTGGCCAAACTCTCCGTGGACTGACCCACACGGAAAGGAATGAAGTGAGCACACTTCGTCAGCCGATCCACTATTACCCAGATAGCATTATGACCTTTTGGACTCCTCGGCAAAGCTATCACAAAGTCCATCGTGATATTCTCCTACTTCCATTCAGGGATAGGAAGGAGTTGCAAAAGTCCTGCGGTCCTCTGATGCTCCACCTTCACCTGCTGATAGATTAGGCACTGGGCGCGAATCGAGCCACATCTCGCTTCATACCATGCCACCAGAAATGCTATTTCAAGTCCTTGTACATCTTGGTACCACCAGGATGAATAGAATACAGGGACCGATGAGCTTCCTCGATTAGCTTCCGCCTGACTTCTCCTCTAGGTACAGACAACCTAGAGCCAAACCGAAGCGACCCGTCAGCATGGACAACCAAATCAGATCTCAAACCGAGAAGCAACACATTCAACTCTAGCTTCCTCATGTCCTCCACTAGCTCCTTCTGCTGAGTGAGGAACATAGCGGCAGGCCTCCGACTCAAAGCATCCGGCACCGAATTTACTCTGCCCGGGTGACACTGCAAATTGATGTCAAAGTCTGCCATCAATTCCAACCATCTCCGCCTCCTCATGTTTAACTCCTTCTGCGTGAACACATACTTGAGGCTCTTGTAATCTGTGAAAATCTCAACTCTATCCCCAAGCAAATAGTGCCTTCAGAACTTCAAGGCAAAAACCACAGCTGCAAGCTCCAGGTCATGCGTAAGATAGTTCTTCTCATGAGGTCGCAACTGCCTCGATGCATAAGAGACAATCCTACCTCGCTACATCAGCACTGCTCCCAGACCTCTCCCCAAAGCATCACAATGGATCACAAAACCACTCGAACTGTCGGGTATAGTCAGCACTGGCGCTGACATCAATCGATGCTTCAACTCGGCGAAAGCTCCATCACAAGCTTCATCCCAGACAAACTTCTACTCCTTCCTGGTCAAACTAGTAAGGGTCCAGCGATTTTAGAGAAATCCTGAACGAACTTCCGATAGTAACTAGCCAAACCAAGGAAACTCCGCACCTCAGGAACAGACTTCGGAATAGGCCAATCCCTGACCGCAGAAATCTTCAATGGATCCACAGAAACACCAGCACCCGAAATAATGTGGCCAAGAAAAGCAACCCGATCTAGCCAGAACTCACACTTCTTGAGCTTCCCAAACAGCTGGTTCTCCCTCAGGGTCTGCAAAACCACCTTCAGATGCTCAGCATGATCTGCCCTGTTCCACGAGTACACCAATATGTCATCGATGAAGACCACAACAAACTGATCCAAGAACGGCAAAAACACACGGTTCATCAAACTCATGAACACAGCCAGTGCGTTAGTCACTCCGAAAGGCATTACCAAGAACTCGTAATGCCCGTACCTCGTCCGGAAAGCCGTTTTCGGAACATCCTCAGACTTCACTCTGACTTGATGATACTCGAAACACAGATCCAACTTCGAGAACACCAAAGCACCTTCTAGTTGGTCGAACAAATCATCAATCCTCGGCAATGGATACTGATTCTTGACAGTAACATTGTTCAACTCCCTGTAGTCAATGCAAAGCCTGTGGCCTCCATCCTTCTTATTGAAAAATAGAACTGGGGATCCCCAAGACGAAACACTAGATCTGACAAAACCCTTATCAAGCAGCTCTTGAACTTCCACCTTCAGTTCTGCCAATTCAATCGGTGCCATACGATATGGACACTTGGAAATAGGGGCTGTACTGGGCTGAACATCAATGCTGAACTCCACATCTCGGACTGGCGGCAAACTGGGCAATTCCTCGAGAAACACATCAAGGAAGTCCCGCACAACTAAGGGTGCAACAACCACATCAGAACCCAGCGACGAAGAGAAACAACCTTGTGGTTCATCGAGTTCTTGACACGCCCTGACAGTGTCTCACCCGCATGGAAAACAAACTCTGGTTGACCAATGAGCCTGAAAGTCACTTTCTTCTCCTGGCAATCAATCACGGCACAGAAAACACCCAACCAGTCCATGCCCAGGATGACATCGAAACCGGAGTTGGGAATCACAATCAAATCAGCCGAGAACACCACACCAACAATCAGCAATAGTCTCTGCTTACAAACCCTAAAACAGACAACGACACCTTCACCTGTGGTGATGTCCCAAGCTGCGGGCATAGCATGCTAGCCAAACCATGCTGATCGACAAAGCGGAAAGAAAAGAAAGAGTCGATAGCACCCGAATCAAACAACACATGAGCTGGAAGAGAGAAGGCTAAAATCACACCTTGAAGTAGATCAAACAAAGAATAAGGTGCTAGCAGGATATATACATGAATAATTGTACAATGGAGGGAAAAACAACAACATGCAGAAAACTGAAAGAATAAAAGAAAGTGCAACTACTGTGATATACCTGCAACCACTCCAACAGCAACTTCCGCTTCTTTGGCTGTCAGGTTATAAGCCTGACCACGACCTCCAACCAGACCTCCTTTAGGAGCCACACGCCTCTGATCAAAGACTTGCCTCTACGGAGGAAGAGACGGCCTGCCCTGACCATGCGTTGGCACTTCTAGCTGAGCAGCACCAGCAACCGGTGCAGGAGCTCTGTTCCTCGGATAGTCACGAACCATATGCTCACTGCTCCGACACACTAAACACAATTGGTTAGCCATCCTGCAGTCTCGCTGTGAATGCCCAATCTTATGGTAGTAGCCATAAGTCTCAACATTCCTCGAGACAATAGGTGCGTACGGCTGTGCTCTCGTGGGAGGGGGCAGAACTAGCCTCCGAATAGGTCCTCCGGAAGGCCGAGTTGCAACAGGGTGCGAAACTGTCCTCTGAGGAACATTAGACCTGCTGAGAGTCTGCTCTTGGATCCGAGCCGCATCGTGAATATCGGAATAAGCACGAAGCCGAAGAGCAGCCAAACGGTCCTAGAGGGGAAAGGTCAAGCCCGACTGAAACTGACTAGCCCAAGCCTCAACAGTGGCAACGAGGGTATGGGCGAAGCGACTGAGCCGAGTAAACTCTGCAGCATACTCGTCCACAGAACGGTGATTAAGATAATGCTCAAATTAATACCGTCACAAGTGAAGTATGCAATAACAAATGACATTTAAGAACATTATCTAGCAGACCTGAGTTAGGAAAATAAACTGTCGCTCCATCTCTACCTTGGTGACACTGGGAAAGAACTTCACCATGAAGCTTTCACAGAAAGTGGCCCACTCAATGGGTTGCGGCATCCTTTCAGATTCAACCCGCCACCAGATATGAGCGAGATTCACCAACTGGATGCGAACCATATCCACACGATCTGCCTCGGCAACATGAGCGGCGACCAGCAGTTGCTCCGTCCGGATAAGCCATTGCTCGGCCTCCAACGGCAACTCAGTACCCAAAAACTTATCCGGGTGCAGCCTCACGAAATCTGCTACCGTACCAGGACTAGGTCGCAGAGCACCAGGTATAGGTCCAGCGACATTCCCATTGGCTGCCAAAGTGGCTCTCATCAGTTCATTGTGCTCCTACTGAAGAGCCATCATCTGCTGGATTGTCTGGAGAATGGCAGCGTTGTCCGGCTGCCCATCCCCCAAGCGAGAAGAAGAATTCCCACAAGCCATAGCCTGAAATACGATCAAAGATAGTCAGTACCCAGATTATATGTTGATTATTATACAAGTATTCATGTGATTATCGTGGTGTACAAATCACTGAGTTAACCCGGCAAGAGCCAAACTCGACTAATATACCAATCAAAGCCAAACCTCATAAAGATAGTCATGTTTGATTGATATATTACTCAACCTTGGACTATGATACCACTAAAAATCCTGTCACGCCCCGCTTCAAAAAATACAGAACACGAGTACGTAACATAGGCCCAGCGAATGATGTAAACACCATCCATAAGCTGTACCAGACTAACTCAGCAACAACGACAATAAAATACAACCACGCAAGAGAAATAACCACATGAATTAAAGATAAATTCCAATAATAAATGAAATAATCCAACAGTATAAATATCCAACATCCGGGATCAGAACAGACTACTGGTCATAAAGCCTAAAAACAAAGTACAAGTCATAATAATGTTCAAGAAAATAAATCTAGCAGCAAATAAAACTATGCAGCGGAGACCGATTCCAACTCTAGAAATGTTGCTCACCAATTCCTTCAGGAACAGATCCTTCCGTACCTGTAAAATCTTGATCTAAAAAGAAAGAAAAGAGTGCCCTTAGAGCAAGTCGTGGGCGGCAAGTAAAGAAAAACAGAGGATAATAGGAAAGCATGTATATCGAAAAAAAGGGACATGGTCAAAGACAACGAACAAAGCAAAGAGCAGGCAATAATATCAAAGGTGTACAATAATCATGCATGTAATGAGTGATGTCAAGACAAGATCAAGCATGAGATGCAGGTTATTAAGTATTTTATTAGCCTATCTAGTGCACGTACTACTGCGTCCCATTCCACAGGTTCGGCGCAAGCACAGTGATCGTTTTAGACCGATGGTGAATTCACGGATCGTGTACTTGGCATTGATAATAATAATTTACAATTATGAATAATCAATAAATCATTGCAATCAATACTCCTCCTTCCAAGACAATACAATATAATGATGAGGCCTTACCGAGTACATTTCCCGATCGTTCATTACCAAGTCTACCCATAATACCCCGGCTTGTTAATAGTTTATTTTCATCCAATGTGAGCATGCGAGAGGGTGTCAATATTGTATAATACTAAGTGTGACTAATTCTAAGCGCTACAGATAAATCATGAGGCAAACACATCAAACAAGCACAATTCACATAATGTGGACAACATGATCTTGCTGTACTAAAATGCTGATTACCGTCACTATAAAATAGCAAATCTGAATCCGTCGGAAGGTCTAGAAAGTAGACTTCCACACGGTTCAAGAGAGTATAATTAAGGCATACAAAGGACACAGGAACTAGGGTGAAAACTCTATTACATTCAAGTTTTATGTTCAGACAACATGCAGTAGGTTGTGTTCAACTATTTATTTCAGGTCAAAGAACTCATTAATAAAATCTATAAAAACTCAGGGAAGTACCTATGCATGTCTAGGTCCAGCCTAATTAATTTCACATTTTTCTTTTATTGTTAACAGAGTCAAATAAAATATAGAACAGCAGGATACGCATGAAACACTAAAATATTGATATCTAGCAAATTACACATCAGAACGTAGATCCGTCAAAAGGGTGCTAAACTAGACATCAGAGGCTAAAAATTCATGTTTGTAAATAAAATTCAAATTCTGACATTATCATGGCTGAAAACTTGATTCAAAGTAAACAACTAACATTTCAGAAAATTATCTTAACATGAATAGGCAATAAGTAAATCATATTATCACACATCGCATACAAATTGGTAAGCAAAGTGATCCTAGGCGTCAACATGCAATTTCTAAGGTTTAAGATACAATTATCACAGGCATGGTTGTATTTCATCAATCAAATTCAATTTAGCACGTTCAATTTAACATGTCGAGTTATCAAGTAGTCCTATGCATGAATCTAGTTATTTAAATGTGGATATGCATGAAACAGTGGGGACTGGATTTTACATCAAAGAGATAGCAAGATGTTAAGAGTATGCCGGGTTAGCTCGTGCAACCCTCGACAACTTAACGGAATTGTCAAAAGCAGATTGATAACGAAATGGACGGGATCTACTTGCAGGAGATCAAATAAACTTGAACAGAATAAAATGCTAGTTCAAGAAGAGACTTGCATGTTATATTGCAGATACAATTAATAAGAATAACGGAAACAGAATCCCGGGCGAAAACACCAACAGCACGTGCGAAACCCGTGCGAAGAAACCCAAGCACCAAAGCACAGCAACTCAGCCAACAGAAAACCCCACACCGGATCTGGATAGAACACGTGATAGCGATCTCGGATCTGATGTGCCAAAACACCAAATGGTAAAATACACCAATCGGGCTCCTTCTTCTTCCTTGACGGAGAGAGAGAGAGAGCACGGTGACTCAGTGGGGCGACTGCGCGGCACTGTGGCAGGGGCAAAGTGGCATCGACACCACGATCGGGAAGTGACGATGGCGACGGCAGCCTCGATGAAACTCCGACGAGAGCAACCTCTGTTTTTGCTCGAAAATAGGGGAAGATGACGGTGGCGACTTCGGGACTTGGACAGCGATGCTTGGGGATCTGCGGTGGTTGTGAGGGTGAACGGTGAGGGACGTCGATGACAATAGGGTGCACGAAGTGGAGGAACGACGGCGGCGAACTTGGGTAATGGGTTACGGTGAGGAGAACGGGATAACGATGGGGAACCACGACGACGATGAGGGCGAGGGGATGGAGACAATGACAGTGATGAGGAGAGGGTGGTGAAGATGATGACTGAGGTGGAAGGTGGTCGGAGAACCCAACGGGATAGGGGTTTCGATTGGGTTTGGGGTGCAACAAAAACAGAGAGGAGAAGGGGGATCAGGGAGACAGAATACAGCAGAGAGAGAGAGGAATATTTTTTAGGGTTTAATAATAGGGTATATTTATAGGGATCAAAAATTAGGATTTTGGGTTGAGATTATGTGGGTTCTGGTTATCGGTTTTGGCTCCAAAAAGAGAAAAATAAATACAATGAGATGAGACAAACAAAAAGGAGAACAAATCAAACTCAGAATAGAAAGAGAAAATTTTGCAAAGAGAATAGAATTCAACCAAAAGAACACAGATGGATCAAGAGAGAACAGAAGAGCCCAAGAAAAGACAAAATACACTATAACAAATGAATCCAAATACAATAATCAAAAGAAAGCAAAATACAGCAAAACCGAAATTAGGGCTTACATATTCGCTCGAACCGTGTGAAAATCTACTTTCTAGGCCTTTCGATGGATTCAGATTTGCTATTCTGTAGTGGCTGTAATCAGTATTTTTGTACAACAAGGTCATGCTGTCCTGGTTATGTGAATTGTGTTTATTTGATGTGTTTGCCTCATGCTTTGTCTGTAACGCATATAATTAGTCACACTTAGTATTATACAACATTGACACCCTCTTGCATGCTCACATAGGTTGAAAGTAAACTAATAACAAGCCAAGGTATTATGGATAGACTTGGTAGTGAACGATCGGAAAATGTACTTGGTAAGGCCTTCTCGCTTGCGTGAATACTTGACATGGAAGGAGGAGTATTGGTTGCAATGATTGATTGATGATTCATGATTGTAAACTATTATTTCAATGTCGAGTACACGATCCGTGAATTCACCATCAGTCTAAAACGATCACTGTGTGTTTGCGTCGAACCTGTAGAATGGTATGCAGTAGTACGTGCACTAGATAGATTAATAAAATACTTAATAACATGCATCTCATGCTTGATCTTGACTTGACATCACTCATTACATGCGTGATTAATTGTAGATCTTTGATATTACTGCCTGTCTTTGCTGTGCTTCGTTGTCTTTGACCATATCCTTATTCTTTGATACACATGCTTCCTATTATTCTTTGTTTCTCTACTTGCTGCCCACGACTTGCTCTAAGGGCACTCTTTTCTCTCTTTTTAGATCAGGATTTTACAAGTACCGAAGGATCTATTTCCGAAGGAATTGGTGAGCAACGTTTCTAAAGATGGAACCAGTAAGGATGTTGGATATTTATATTGTCGGATTATTTCATTTATTATTGGAATTTATCTTTGATTCATGTGGTTATATTTCTTGCGTGGTTGTATTTTGTTGTTCATATTGCTAAGTTAGTCTGGTATAGCTTATGGATGGTATTTACATCATTCGTTGGGCCTATGTTATGTACTCGTATTCCGTATTTTGGGAAGCGGGGCGTGATAGGATTTTTTGTGGTATCAGAACCCAGATTTTGGATAATATATCAGTCAAACGTGATCGACTTTGTGAAGGTTTGGCTTTGATTGATATATTAGTCGAGTTTGGCTCTATCCGGGTTAACTCAGTGATTTGCACCCCATGATAATCACATGAATACTTGTATAATAACCAACATATAATCTGGGTACTGACTATCTTTGATCGTGTTTCAGGCTATGGCTCGTGGGAATTCTTCTTCTCACCCAGGGCATGGGCAGCCGGACAATGCTGCCATTCTCCAGACGATTCAGTAGATGATGGCTCTTCAGCAGGACCACAATGAGCTGATGAGAGCCACTTTGGCAGCCAATGGGAATGTCGCTGATGAGAGCCACTTTGGCAGCCACCTGGCCGATACAGTAGCAAATTTCATGAGGTTGCGCCCGGATAAGTTTTCGAGTACTGAGTCGTCGTTGGAGGCCGAGCAATGGCTTATCCGGATGGAGCAGTTGCTGATTGCCGCTCGTGTTGCTGAGGCGGATCGTGTGGATGTGGTTCGCATCCAATTGGTGGATCTCGCTCATATCTGGTGGCGGGTTGATTCCGAAAGGATGCCACGACCCATTGAGTGGGCCATTTTCTCTGAGATCTTCATGGCGAAGTTATTTCCCAGTGTCACCAAGGTAAAGATGGAGCGACAGTTTGTTTTCCTAACTCAGGTCAGCTTGATAATGTTCTTAAATGTCATTTGTTGTTGCCTACTTCACTTGTGACGGGATTAATTTGAGAATTATCTTAATCAGGGAAAACGTTCTGTGGACGAGTTTGCTATTGAGTTTACTCAGCTCAGTCACTTCGCCCCTACCCTTGTTCCCACTGATGAGGCTCGGGCTAGTCAATTTCAGTCGGGCTTGAGTTTTTCCCTCCAGGACCGTTTGGCTGCTCTTCGGCTTCATGCTTATTCCGATGTTCTCGATGCAGCTCAGATCCAAGAGCAGACTCTCAGCAGGTCTAGTATTCCTTAGCGGACTATTTTGCACCCTGTTACAGCTCGGCCTTTTGGAGAACCTATTCGGATGCCAGTTCCGCCCCCTCCCGTGAGAGTACAGCCGTACGCACCTGTTGTCTCGAGGAATGTTGAGACTTGTGACTACTTCCATAAGATTGGGCATTCACAGCAAAACTACAGGATGACTAACCGACTGTGTTTAGTGTGTGGGAGCAGTGAGCATATGGTTCATGACTGTCTGAGGAACAGAGCTCCTGCGCCGGTTGCTGGTGCTGCTTAGCTAGGAGCACCGACTTGTGGTCAGGGTAGGCCGCCTCTTCCCCCGCAGAGGCAAGTCTTTGATCAGAGACGTGTGGCTCCTAGAGGAGGTCAGTTTGGAGGTCATGGTCAGGCTTATAACCTGACAGCCGAGGAAGCAGAAGTTACTGTTGGAGTGGTTGCAGGTATATCACAGTAGTTGTACTTTCTTTTCTTTCTTTCAGTTTTCTGCATGTTGTTTTTCCCTCCTTTGTACAATTATTCATGTATATATCCTGCTAGCACCTTATTCTTTTGTTTGATCTTCTTCTAGGTGTGATTTTAGTCTTCTCTCTTCTAGCTTATGTGTTGTTTGATTTCGGGTGCTACCCACTCTTTTATTTCTTCTCGCTTTGTCGATCAGCATGGTTTGGCTAGCGATGCTATGCCTGCAGCTTGGGACATCACCACAGATGGAGGTGTCGTTTTCTGTTCTAGGGTTTGCAAGCAGAGCCCGTTGCTGATTGGTGGTGTGGTGTTCTCGGCTGATTTGATTGTGATTTCCAATTCCAGTTTCGATGTCAATCTGGGCATGGACTGGTTTGGTGTTTCCTGTGCCGTGATTGATTTCCAGGAGAAGAAGGTGACTTTCAGGCTTTCTGGTCAACCAGAGTTTGTTTTCCATGCGAGTGATACAACGTCAGGGCGTGTCAAGAACTCAATTGACCCCAAGGTTGTTTCTCTTGTGCACTGGGTTCTGATGGGGTTGTTGCACCTTTTGTTGTGCGGGACTTCCTTGATGTGTTTCCCAAGGAATTGCTCAGTTTGCCACCAATCTGAGATGTGGAATTCAGCATTGATGTTCAACCAGGTACGGTCCCTATTTCCAAGAGTCCGTATTGTATGGCGCCAGTTGACTTGGCAGAACTGAAGGTGCAAGTTCAGGAGCTGCTTGATAAGAGTTTTGTCAGACCTAGTGTTTCACCTTGGGGAGCCCCAGTTCTGTTTGTCAACAAGAAGGATGGAAGCCACAGGCATTGCATTGACTATAGGGAGTTGAACAATGTTACTGTCAAGAATCGGTATCCATTACCGAGGATTGACGATTTGTTCGACCAACTGGGAGGTGCTTCAGTGTTCTCGAAGTTGGATCTTCGTTCTGGGTATCATCAAGTCAGAGTGAAGTCAAAGGATGTTCCGAAGACGGCTTTCTGAACGAGGTATGGACATTACGAGCTCTTGGTGATGCCTTTCGGAGTGACTAATGCACCGTCTGTGTTCATGAGTTTGATGAATCGTGTGTTTTCGCCGTTCTTGGATCAGTTTGTCGTGGTCTTCATCGATGACATATTGGTGTACTCGCGGAATAGGGAGGATCATGTTGAGCACTTGAAGGTGGTTCTGCAGACCTTGAGGGAGAACCAATTGTATGGGAAGCTCGATAAGTGTAAGTTCTGACTGGATCAGGTTGCTTTTCTGGGCCATATTATTTTGGGTGCTGGTGATTCTGTGGATCCGTCGAAGGTTTCTGCGGTCAAGGATTGGCCTATTCTGAAGTCTGTTCCTGAGGTGAGGAGTTTCCTTAGTTTGGCTGGTTACTATCGGAAGTTCATTTAGGATTTCTCCAAAATCACTGGACCCTTGACCAGTTTGACCAGGAAGGAGCAGAAGTTTGTCTAGGATGAAGATTGTGATGAAGCTTTCGCTGAGTTGAAGCATCGGTTGACGTCAGCGCCTGTCCTGACTATACCCGACAGTTCAGGTGGTTTTGTGATCCATTATGATGCTTCGGGGAGAGGTCTGGGAGAAGTGCTGATGCAGCGAGGCAGGGTTGTCGCTTATACATCGAGGCAGTTGAGACCTCATGAGAAGAACTATCCTACGCATGATCTGGAGCTTGCTGCTGTGATTTTTGCCTTGAAGTTGTGGAGGCCTATTTGCTTGGAGATAGAGTTGAGATTTTCACAGATCACAAGAGCCTCAAGTATGTGTTCACACAGAAGGAGTTAACCATGAGTCAGAGGAGATGGCTGGAATTGATGGCAGACTTTGACATCAATTTGCAGTATCATCCGGGCAGAGTAAATTCGGTGCTGGATGCTTTGAGTTGGGGGCCTGCTGCTATGTTCCTCACTCAGCAGAAGGAACTAGTGGAGGACATGAGGAGGCTGGAGTTGGATGTGTTGCTTCTCGGATCAGATTGGCAGCTTATGTTGTTGCAGTTGCAGTCTTCCTTGGTAGAGCAGATCAAGGCCGCTCAAGGAAGTGATCAGCAATTGCAGGAGTTTCGGAGTGAGGTAGAAGCTGGTTTGAGATCTGATTTGGTTGTCCATGCTGAAGGGTCGCTTCGGTTTGGCTCTAGGTTGTTTGTACCTAGAGGAGAAGTCAGGCGAAAGCTACTCGAGGAAGCTCATCGGTCCCTGTATTCTATTCATCCTGGTGGTATCAAGATGTACAGGGACTTGTAATAGCATTTCTGGTGGCATGGTATGAAGCGAGATGTGGCTCGATTCGTGCCTAGTGCCTAATCTATCAGCAGGTGAAGGTGGAGCATCAGAGGACCGCAGGACTTTTGCAACTCCTTCCTATCCCTGAATGGAAGTGGGAGAATATCACGATGGACTTTGTGATAGCTTTGCCGAGGAGTCCAAAAGGTCATAATGCTATCTGGGTGATAGTGGATCGGCTGACGAAGTGTGCTCACTTCATTCCTTTCCGTTTGGGTCAGTCCACGGAGAGTTTGGCCAAGCAGTATGTTCAGGAGGTTGTTTGTCTACATGGAGTTCCTATCAGCATCGTATCGGATAGAGATACGAGATTCAGATCTCAGTTCTTGAAGAGTTTGCAGAAGAGCTTAGATACTAAGTTGAGCTACAGTACAGCATTCCATCCTCAGATGGATGGGCTGTTAGAAAGGATAATTCAGACCCTAGAAGATATGTTAAGATCCTACGTTCTTCAGTTTGGAGGTTCGTGGGAGGATCATCTTCACTTGGCCGAGTTCTCTTATGATAACAGTTACCAGGCGAGTCTTAAGGCTGCTCCATTCGAAGCTTTGTATGGGCACAAGTGTAGATCACCGGTCTGTTGGGATGATATCGGCGAGAAGAAGCTTTTAGGTCCTGAGTTGATCACGAAGGCAGTTGATGCCATGGCTCAGATCCGCAAGCATTTGCAAGCCACTCAGGATCGGCAGAAGAGGTGGGCTGATTGTCGGCGGAGACCTCTAGAGTTTGAGGCATGCGAGCATGTGTTCCTCATGGTATCACTTTGGAAAGGTATTATCCGTTTTGGAGGTGGAGGCAAGTTGAGTCCTCGATTCATCGGTCCATTCGATATTGTGGAACGTGTGGGCAAGGTAGCTTACAGGCTCGTGCTACTGTCAGCTTTAGCAGGTGTCCATGATGTATTCCATGTTTCTCAGCTCAGGAAATACATCAGAGAGGATAGTCATGTAGTTGGCTACTTAGACTTGTCTGTGAGGCCAAATTTGTCCTGTGAAATTCGACCAGTCTCTATCTTAAACCGTCGAGAAAATGTGCTAAAGAATAAAATCATCAAGTTGGTCCGAGTTTCTTGGGATCCTCGCTCGCCAGGGGAGTCTACTTGGGAGTTAGAGGAAGAGATTCGGGAGAGGTTCCCTCATTTATTTGAGTATTGCTTGTTTTGCTATGTTTTGTTTTGTTTGTTTTAAGGTTTGCCCTATGTACCTCTTGTATGAATTTCGAGGACCAAATTCTTCTTGTAAGGTGGGTAGCATTTGTAAGCCTTATTTTCGGATTTTACTGTATTTTGTTTTCTTTTGATTATTGTATTTGGATTCATTTGTTATATTATATTTTGTCTTTTCTTGGATTCTTTTGTTCTCTCTTGATCGATATGTGTTCTTTGGTTGGATTCTGTTCTCTTTGCAAATTTTGCTCTTTCTATTTTGAGTCAGATTTGTTCTCCTTTATGTTCGTCTCATCTCATCGCATTCATTTTTCTCTTTTTGGAGCCAAAACCGATACCCAAAACCCTCAAAATCTCAACCCAAAACCCTAATTCTTAATCCCCTATATATATCCCATTAAATAACCCTAATTTTATTCCACTCTCTTTCTCTGTCATTTTCTCTCTCCCCGATCCCATCTCTTTCCCTCTTTCTGTTTTTGTTGCACCCAAACCCAACCGCAAACCCCTTCACCCCGAGGCCATCTCCGATCGCCTTCCACCACCGTCACCACCATCATTGTCTCAGTCCCCTCGTCTTCATCATCCTCGTCGCACCCCCTCGTCATCCCCATTCTCCTCATCGAACCCAATCCATCGTGGTTTCCAGTCGCCTTAACCCGTCGCCGTCACCCTACCCATCTCCGTGCACCCCACCATTGTCACCGCTGTCCCTCACCGCTCTACCGAAGATCCCTAGCATCGCCGTTTAAGTCCCCAATTGCCGCTGTCGTCGCCCTTCTATTTCCAACCAAAAATAGAGCCCGCCTTCTTCGAGGCTGTTGTCGCTGCCGTCGCTTCCCGACTGTGGTGCTGTCGTCTTCGCTGTGGTGCTGACGTCGCTCCGCCCCCGTCGCAGTTGCCTTCGCAGTCACGACGTGCTCTCTCTCTCTCTCTCTTTGCCGAAGGTTGAAGAAGATCACCGATTGGTCGATTTCGGTGTCCCATGTTTTGGCACAACAGATCCGGAGTTGCTGTCTTGTGTTCGGTCTCGATCCGGTGTGGGATTTCGTTGCTGTTGTTGTTACTTTGTTTGCTTGGATTCCTTGCACGTATTTCGCACGTGCACTTTTGGGATTTTCGCCCGGGATTCTAATCCCGTTATTCTTATTATTTCAATCTGCAAATTAACAGGCAAGTCTCTTCTTGAACTACTATTTTATTTTGTTCAAGTTTATTTGATCTCTCCAAGTAGATCCAGTCCCTTTCGTTATCATACTGTTTTGACAATTCCGTTAAGTTTATCGAGGGTTAACACGAGCTAACCAGACGTATTCTTAACATCGTTCCGTTCTCTTTGAAAGAAAACCTAGTCCCTATCGTTTCATGCATATGCACATTTAAATAACTAGATTCATGCATAGGGCTACTTGATAAGTTGGACATGTTAAATTGTATATGCTAGATTGAAGTTAATCGATGAATTGATACCATGCCTGTGATAATTATATCTTAAACATAGAAATTTGCATGTTGACACCTAGTATCACTTTGATTACCAATTTGCATGCTACATGTGATCGTATGATTTATTTGTTGCCTTTTTGTGTTAAGTTAATTTCTGGACTGCTAGTTGTTTCATTTGAATCAGATTTTCAACCATGCTACTCTCATAATTTGACATAACTTGCTGAACATAAATTGTAGCCCTGAGTGTCTAGTTCACTTTTCCTTTTGCGGATTTGAATTCCGATGTGTAACCTGCTAGATATCATGATTTTAGTATAACCATGTTAGAAATTCCAGATTCACAAATGCATGCGTATCCTGTTGTTTCTTAATCTCATTGACCATGCTAACAGTAAAAGAAAAATCTGAAATAAATCTAGTTGAATCTTGACACATGTAGGAATCACCCAGAATTTTTGTAGATTTTATTAATGAGTTTTCTGACCTGAAATAATTAGTTGAACACAACTTACTGCATGCTTCCTGAACATAAAACCTGAATAGGATAGAGTTTTCACCCTAGTTTCTGTATCTTTTATATGCCTTAATTATATTCGCTGGAACCGTGTGGAAGTCTATTTTCTAGGCCTTCTGACGGATTTAGATTTGCTATTTTGTAGTGGCTGTAATCAGTATTTTAGTACAGCAAGGTCATGTTGTCCTAGTTATGTGAATTGTGTTTATTTGATGTGTTTGCCTCATGCTTTGTCTGTAACGTATAAAATTAGTCACACCTAGCATTATACAACATTGACACCTTCTTGCATGCTCACATAGGATGAAAATAAACTAATAACAAGCCGGAGTATTATGGGTAGACTTGGTAGTGAACGATTGGAAAATGTACTCCGTAAGGCCTTCTCGCTCGCATGAATACTTGACATGGAAGGAGGAGTATTGATTGCAATGACTGATTGATGATTCATGATTGTAAATTATTATTATCAATGCCAAGTATACGATCCGTGAATTCACCATCAATCTAAAACGATCATTATGTCTTTGCGCCGAACCTGTAGAATGGGATGCAGTAATACGTGCACTAGATAGATTAGTAAAATACTTAATAACATGCATCTCATGCTGATCTTGACTTGACTTCACTCATTACATGCATGATTAATTGTAGATCTTTGATATTATTGCTTGTCTTTGCTTTGCTTCTTTGTCTTTGACCATGTCCTTATTCTTCGATATACATGTTGCCTATTTTCTTTGTTTCTCTACTTGCTGCCCATGACTTGTCCTAATGGCACTCTTTTCTCTCTTTTTAGATCAGGATTTTATAGGTACTGAAAGATCTATTCCCGAAGGAATTGGTGAGCAACGTTTCTAAAGATGGAACCAGTTTGCGCTGCTTAGATTTATTTGCTGCTAGATTTATTTCTCGAATATTGTTATGACTTGTACTTTGTTTTTCGGCTTTATGACCCGAAGTTTGTTTTGATCCCAAATATTGGATATTTATATTGTTGGATTATTTTATTTATTATTGGAATTTATCTCTGATTCATGTGGTTATATTTCTTGCGTGGTTGTATTTTGTTGTTCATATTGCTGAGTTAGCATGGTACATCTTATGGATAGTGTTTACATCATTCGTTGGGTCTACGTTACGTACTCATATAACTTATTTAGGAAGCAGGGCATGACAGGTGGTCAAAGTGCATTCCGAGGGGCGAGGACGTTATTAGCCGAGGCCCGAGACAAGGGGCTAGGACTTGAGAGATTGAAGAATCCCTCATAGGTGGTCGAAGTCCAAGCCGACGGGCGAGGACGTTAGTAGCCGAGGGGTTAGGGCTTGAGGGATTGTGAAATCCCTTATAGGTGGTTGAAGTCCATGCTGAGGGACGAGGACGTTAGTAGCCGAGTGGCTCAGACTAGAGGGATTAAGGAATCCCTTATAGGTGAACGAAGTCCATACCGAAGGGCGAGGACTTGAAGGATTGAGAACTCCCTCATATATGGTCGAAGTCCATGTCGAGCGGCGAGGACGTGAGGGATTGAGAAATCCCTTGTTGATGGTCAAAGTCCCTGCTGAGCGGCGAGGACTTGAGGGATTGAGAAATTCCTCGTAGGTGGTCGAAGTCCATACAGAGCGGCAATGACATGAGGGATTGAAGAATCCCTCGTAGGTGGTCGAATTCCATGCCGAGCGGCGAGGACGTGAGGAATTGAGAAATCCCTCATTGGTGGTCGAAGTCCATGCCAAGCGGCGAGGACTTGAGGGATTGAGAAATCCCTCGTAGGTGGTCGAAGTCCATGCCGAGAGGCAAGGACTTGACAGATTGAGAAATCCCTCGTAGGTGGTCGACGTACAAGCCAAGTGGTGAGTACAAGAGTAGCCGAGGGGCTCGAACTTGAGGGATTGAGGATTCTCTTATAGGTGGTCGCAGTCCAAGCCGAGCGGTGAGGATTTGAGAGATTGAGAAATCCACAAATTTTGACTTGTTAAACAAAATTTCATGCCTTTATTTCATGTTTGTTTACTGGGGAATTGGAGCATAACACCCATTACAATAGTAAGCTCTCTCTCATTTTCCCTCTTGGAACTTGATGAGGTGCTCTGCATTGCAGGGCCTCTTAACTACCAGGGCCTCTTAACTACCCTACCCCCCAGGTTTTCAAGTCAATACGTACCAGGACGTACGACTTGGGAGACCTTATATGGGCCTTCTTAATTGGGGGCCAGCTTGCCTCTGGATGTGGGCTGGAAAATTGTGAGCTTTCTAAGTACGAGGTCACCTTCCTTGATATTGGTAGGATCGAATTTCTTGTTGTATAACCTCTCAATTTTCTGCTGATATATGGCCCGTCGGATGGTGGCTCTTTCTCGGACTTCATCAATGAGGTCCAAGTTCACCTTGAGGTCACTTGAGTTTGATCCATCGTCAAAGCCCATGTACCTAGGCGAGGGGAGACTGAATTCCAGAGGGATGGCTGCCTCAGTTCCATATGCCATGTTGAACGGGGACTCGCTGGTCGGGATTCTCTTAGTGGTACAGTGTGACCAAAGGATGCTCGATAACTCCTCGACCCAGAGATCCTTAGGGGATTGGTCCAATCATTTTTTGAGACAATCAATAATTTGCCAGTTGGCATTTTCCGCGTGGCCGTTCGATTGGGGGTGGGAGATTGAAGAGAAGCGTTGCTGAATTCCGAGGTCTTCACAAAACTTTTGAAAATTTTTGCCGGCGAACTGGGTTCCATTATCAGTGACTAGCACGTGTGGGATCCCGAACCAAAAAATGATGTGTTTCTAGAAGAATTGTTGGGCTTGGAGTTCTGTGATCGTGGCCAGGGGTTCTGCCTCGACCCATTTGGTGAAGTAGTCATGGCCATGATAAGGAATCGTCTTTGGCCCATAGCGTTTTGAAAGGGACCGACTAGGTCCATCCCCCACATGGCAAAGGGGGTAGGGCTGGCGAGTGATGTTAGTTCGGCTTGAGGTGAGCGTCTAATGGGAGAGAAACTTTGGCAGGGTCCATACCTTTTTACCAGGTCCTGGGCGCCTTGCAACATAGTGGGCCATTAGTAGCCGTGATTGAGCGCTTTTCTTTCCAGTGACCTGCTGCCCATATGGCAGCCCCAAATTCCTTCATGTAACTCCTCCAGATCATACTTAGCTTCATCTGGTTTCAGACAACGGAGATAAGGTCTCCCATCAGCTTTGGTGTAGGAGCGCTTGAAGTGCACGTCCTCAATTAGGGTGAACCTTTTGGACCGGATCCTCGTAGCCCGTGCCGCGGCACGGTCCAGGAGTAGCTCGTCGTTGGTCGAGAACTTTAGTATAGGATCCATCCATGTCTCGACTTGTTTGATGGAGAGAAGGCACATGACTTCAGGTTCTTCGATGTTGGGTTTGAGGATGACCTCGACTAGGACAGTGCGGTCTAATCCTCTGAGGGATGCGGATGCGAGTTTGGACAGGGAGTCGGTGTGACTATTTTGTCCTCTTGCGATCCATCGGAAGCCTGCTCGAAGAGCTCGGGACCTGCTTCGTGCGTGCCAAATACTGGGTCATACTAGTGTCGTGGGCTTCATACTCCCGGTGATCTAATTGACCACGAGCTGGGAATCACTGAAGACTTGTATCTGTCTTACACCTGCCCGGTATGCCAGTGTGAGTCCGTCGATCAAGGCTTCATATTCTGCCTCGTTGTTGGAGGCCGGAAAATTTAGTCGAAGTGAATAATAGAGGATAAAGTCGTCGAGACCCCTAAAAATGACGCAAGCTCCGCTCCCTATCTCCCATGATGATCCGTCCATATAGACGTCTTATGCTGGGACATCCTCCCAATATCTGGGGACTCGGGATAGTACACTTTGTAATGAATTCTGCGAGTGCATGGCCCTTGATGGCCATCCAAGGATGGTAGCTAATGTTGTACTGGTTAAGCTCGATTGACCACTTGATTAAGCAGCCAGAGTTCTCGGGCTTGTCGAGGACCACTTTGAGAGGATGATCTGTAAGGACGCGGATGGAGTGGACCTGAAAGTATGGCCAAAGTTTCTGTGCGGCCATTACCAACGCGTAGGCAATTTTTTCTTTCTTGGGTATCAGACCTCGGCATCGTGCAGGACCTTGCTAACATAATAGAGAGGCTTCTGCACCCCGTCCTCCTTTCTAACCAACACGGTGCTCAGTGCGTGTTCCGTAGTGGCCAGGTAGAGGAAGAGGGGTTCGCACAGTTCTGGCTTGCTGATGAGCGGGGGTTGGCCAGGTAGGCCTTCAGTTGGTAGAATGCCTTTTGTTGAGAATCCACCCACTCGAAGCTTTTCCCCCTCGAAGGGCCTTGAAGAATGGGAGCAACTTCTCTCCTAACTTGGAGAGAAAATGGCTGATGGCCGGCAATCGTCCCGTAAGCCTTTGGACTTCTTTGATGTTTTTCGGAGGGGCCATGTCGAATATGGCCTGAATCTTTTCAGGGTTCGCCTCAATGCCACGCTGGCTCACCAAAAATTTAAGGAACCTTCCAAATGAGACGCCGAAGGTGCACTTGGAGGGGTTGAGTCTCATGTTGTGAGATCACAGGACCCCGAAAGCCTCCTCGAGGTCGCTGACATGATCCTGCCTTCTGCAACTCTTGACGAGCATATCGTCTACATATACTTCCATGTTCCGACCTATCAGCACTTTGAAGACCCGGCTGACGAGCCTTTAATATGTGGCATCAGCGTTCTTCAGCCCGAAGGGGATGACTCGATAATAGTAGAGGCCTTGGTCGGTCACGAAGGCGGCCTTCAGTATATCCGGAGGGAACATTCTGATCTGGTTGTAGCCCGAAAAGGCATCCATGAAGCTCAACAGCTCGTGCCCAGATGTTGCGTCGATCAGGGCGTCAATGTTCGGAAGAGGAAATGGATCTTTCGGGCAGGCCTTGTTGAGGTCTGTGAAATCTATGCAGATACGCCATTTCTTGTTCGTCTTTTTCACCATTACGAAAATGGCCAGCCACTCTGGATAGCTGACTTTCTGTATGAAACGTGCCGAAAAGAGCTTACCCACTTCTTCCTTCACCGCCTGCTGCCTGTCCAGAGCGAACTTACGTCGCTTCGGCTGAACCGACTTTGATTCAGAGCGGATGCTTAGCTTGTGCATAATGATATCTTCGGAAATCTCAGGCATGTCGAACGGCGTCCAGGCGAAGAGATCGGCATTCCAACAAAAACATTCAATGATTGAGAACTTTAGGTCCGGGGTCAGAGATTGGCTTACTCAGAACCATTTAGATTTGTCTTCTTCAGAGAAGGAGACCTCCTCCAGCACGTCTACGGGCTCCGAGCCTCTCTCAGATGGGAGTTGTCACGCCCCACTTCAGAAGATACGGGAACACGATCACGTACCAAAGGCCCATCGAATGATAAAATACCATTCATAGCTGTAACAGATTAACTCAACAATATACAAGAGAATACAACCACGCAAGAAAGAATAACCACTTAAACAAAGAATAAACTCCAAAATAATCATGAAATAAATTCACCAAATAATATCCAACATCTGGGAAAATGAAAACTTCGGGACACACAAGTCCGGAATCAAAGTATGATAAAAGCAATAAAATAAACAAATAACATGAGATAACTATAATAGTCTAATAGTGCAGCTTCGATCTTCAAAAAGTTTGATCACCAAGTCCTTGAGTCATATTACCTTCTGTACTTGCAAACTCATTGACTAGAGTTGGGAAAAATATTTTCCGTTAAAGCAAGTTACGGATAGCAAGTAGCGAAAGCAAAGAAGCAGGGAAAATATGGTATGTTAAGAAATAATAGGTTAGAACAAAATCAAAGATCAATGACAATAATAAGAATTGGTGATAAAATAAAAGTCTATAATTTATGATGCAATAACCAGTGATTGTATTCAATGATGCAAGATCAATAACAATAATCATGATCAAGAATGCAAGTGTCAATCCTAGGTTAATTAATATTTTATTATCCTATCTAATGAACGTAATACTGTGTCCCAAACCACAGGTTCGGTGCATGCAACGGTGATCATTTAGACTATGATGGTGAACTCAACAGATCGTGTACTCAGCACAATAATCAACGATTAACAATCAATATTCCCTAATAAATAATCCACCATTCACAACCATAATCAATCTAGAACAAGGGGCCCTACTTAGTACAGTCTCCGATTGTTCACTACCAAGTCGACCCTTATTTATCCCGGCTTGTTAATATTTTATTATACTTAAATGTGGACATGCAATGGTTAAAGAAGTCCTGAAATGATGTCAAAGTGATGGAAAGGTTATTCAATGTATGATATGACTATTTCTATTCCCTAGAAGCAAAATCATACATGGATATATAAGCAAAACACAAAGCACACATTCTAGACAGTAAGATGTTGTTATACAAAAATCAAGTTTTCCGTTACTACAGGAAAGCAATTCTGGTTCTGTCAGAGATTCTGGAAAATTGACTCTCTGCCGGTTCTAGAGAATATTCATACGACATATAATGAATACAGAAACTAGGACTATAAGTTCGTTCTTTACTGATTACAGGTTCAGGCAGCATATCAGAGTCAAAATACTTCTGTATAAAAATAAACTGTAAAATCCTTTTAAAATCTTACAAAAATCGTATTTTAATTCCTAACAATGTTTAGTAAAAAAAAATTAATCTCAGATTTTATTTCTTAAATTTGATCTACTGTTTCAGTTAATTAAGTAGGGTGATGAATATTCAAACTGCATTTTGGAATTCAGACGTCACTGTACGAAAATATGGATATCTTGCAATCTATAGGTCGGGTTGAAAAACCTTCAGATGATCTGGATTCCAGACAAACAGGAATATAATTCTTATTTAATGAATTCTAATTGATATTATCTTTAGATAGGCCAAAATTTGGGTTCTTTACTGAACTAGTGTTCTAACAGCAACCTAAAGTCAAGTTTTCATATTTAAAAAATGTCTAGAAAATCATCAAATAATATTACAAAAATATACCAATCATGTCTAGTAACAAAATATAAAATTTCAAGTTCTAATTATGGGGTTAGCATTTTATTTTGATAGAAAATCAAGTCGATGTATCTCTGGATAGAAATCTGGAAATTGAAAACATAGCAGTACTAAAAATATGATATCTTTCAATTTGTAAATTGGAATCTAGTTCTGTAAAAAGTTCTGAAAAGTATATTCAAAAAACTACATATTATGTTTACAAAGTTTATCAAATTACGAAAGAAACTAGGTCGAAAACTCAAATCAACACAGAGAAAACAGCAAGCTAGCAAGTAGGTTATAATTAAAAGACTACAAATAAATAAGCAAGCATACAATTTCAAAGCGATAATTAACAGAAATCATAGTCAATCTTTAGGGTGGAATTCTACTATTTATGAGACAAATTATCATCAACATACCATGATCATCACATTCAAACGAACAGCATTCAATCATCAATTTCTCTATACATGTTCTAATCTAAGTATTCATGTCGTGTGTGCTCGTGACTATATACAGGCTGGTTTGAATCAAGGGAAAGGGCACGAAAAGAGGACTACTAGTTGGTTTCGTTAATGAATCCGTAATTGCACTACAACACATGTGCAATTTACCGGCGTATATTCCCCGGCGTTTTACCAATCGTACCGGGGTAGGAAGTGACCAGGAATGGGGCGTCAGATTGGATGGTTATACACCGGCGGCCGCTATAAAATGCCGGGGAATCATTATATTCACCGGCATTTTGTTTAAAAACGCCGGTGAAGTGTAATATATATTCATAATCTATCGATCGCTGTTTTCCTTTATATCCCCCTTCCCCGAATTTTCCATTATCTCTCTCCATCTCCATCCTCCCCAATCGAAAACCCCTCTCTCCATCGCCGCCTCCCTACCCCGCCGTCGGGCCTTCCCCCATCGCCGCCCCGTCTCCGCCTTCGCCCCTCCCCCACCATCGCCCCAATCGAGCTGCCTTCTCCACTTAGAGGGTTTTTGTGCTATGTCCTACGCCGTCAGATCTTCGTCTACGCCACTCTCTGTTAGCAGCTTGTCGAGATGCATAAGGCTTTCACGGCTCACAACGACTCCGTTGCAGGTTTGCACTTTCCATGATCCCCGTCAGTTTTCTCGATGAAAGATGCGGTCTTTATAATTTTTTAGGATTTTCGTTGTTTTTAGTTCAAATCTGGGTGTTTAAAGTGCTTTTAGTTTTGTCGGTTGAGTTTGAAATTTTGAGGAGATAATGTTGAATATTTAATTTCATCGAAAGATGCAAACTTTAGGTTAGTTTTACTCAAATTTAGTTTAGGGAAAATGAGGAGATAGTGTTAAATGTATGTGTTGTTTGTTATGTGATTGATTTGTGGAGCCTGTGGTTCTATCTATTAGGGATTTATGATTTTTGTGTCCCACACTATAATTTAAGCTGTTGGGGGGTTTTTCGTTGGTTGTGCTTTCATTGCCATTTATTAAGGTCATGTTTTACATGCAAATAGTTCATCATTGGATCGAGTCGGGGCCAAATGATGTTTGTTATGTTGTTCTTACATCTTAGTGAAATTTTGAATTGTAGCAAACTAATCTGAACTTGAATTGTTTTAAAAATTTGCATTAACCTGTAGGAAATTCTATTATGAGGAACTCCGCAAACTTTCAGTTTGATCTTTTGGAAAACTACCTTTCGGAACATAGTACCTTGATTGGCACTTTTAAGAGTGTATATAGATTGATGGGCATTAATCGAACTATGAAAATCGTGTGATTTTTCTTTGAAACTAGAATAGTTCATGGGAGTTGCGCGTAGTAAAGGAAGTTTTGAAAACATATGGTTATGAATGTGGTGAGATCACATTATTATGTTTATGAGATTACAATTTGATGATATTATACTATTATGCTTCATTCATATATATTTTTCATATATATTATAATGGGTCTCTTGCATTTGGTTTTGATTATAAGAGTGCTGAATTGTTTTTTTTTTTTTTCAAAAAAACTTTTTTTTAAAAAAAATATAGCTACACCGGCGTTTTTACAAGCGCCGGTGTAGCTTTCAGCAAGAATTTGGCAGTCTATACCGGTATTTTAAAAATGCCGGTGTAGGTGATGGCCGAAAATGGTACCCACACATTCACCGGCGTTTTTACGACCGCCAGTGTAGTTTTAACCTACACCGGCGGCCGTAAAAAACGCCGGTGAATGTCCCTAAGCTACAGCGACACACGATTCAGCGACACTTGCACCGGCGATTTATAAAACGCCGGTGGTATCTACAGCGGGGTTTATAAACGCCAGTAAATGTGCAAAAAAATGCCGGTAAAGACTGTTAGTCTTGTAGTGTTGTCTCTCTTTGAAGGGTTCAACTAGATAAAATATGATAATTAAAAGAGGACTACTTGCGGAAATCAAAGAAAATTCTTGAACAAGAAAAATTAAACTAGTTCAAGAGAAACTTGCCTTAAAGATGACAACTCTGAACATGAAAGAATAACGGGACAAGGATCCCGACGGCAACAATACACGCGCAAACTACATATGGCCAGCACACGTCCAAGAGACCGTGATAGTAACACGTGATAAGCAAGCACAGCAAGATTGACAGCAACACAAAAGCGACAATGGCAAAGCAGGGTCTTGTCGTCGGCCGCGATGGGCAGCGACAGTGGGATCTGATGGGTGGTGGGCGCTGGTGGGTGGCGCAGTCGAAGAGGGCGGTGCAGTGGAGATAAGGCTACGAGGATGGTGATGAGAGATGCGAAAAACAATGGCGCTCGGGGTGGAAGAAGAGATGGAGGTCAACGAGTGGAGAATGTTGTTGTAGGGTGTCGAGGTGCATCGGTTCAAAGGGTGGACACGAGGGCGGAGGGTGCAGTCGACGGTGGATGCGGGGTCGAAGGCTGGCGTCGATTGGGTTGCAGGGCTCGACGGTGCTCGGGGGTGTTGACAAAGGAACAGGGCAGTCGGCGAGCAGATGAAAGGATGGGGATGAAGACGAGGATTAGGGTGGTGTTGCGGTGGTCGGAGCGACAGTGGACGGGAGGTTGAGGCAATGCGGTGATGGGACTCGGGAAAGTAAATCCGAGGAAGGAGAGAGATTAGAGCGGGAGCGATGGATTAATATAAGGTTTAGGATTAATTATGGTTTTAATGGGTATTTATATGGGGTATTATGGTGTTGGGTTTGGGTTGCAGCTTAACGGGTTATAGGGTATCAGTTTAGGATCCAAAAGAGAATAAATAACAATAATAAATAGGATATAAATATAATGGATGAAAATGAAACCATAACACAAAAGAATAAAATAGGCAATGCACCAAAATTTCAGGGTTCAAGCCAAAATAGGACAGAAGATCAAAAGAGGACAAATGAGTCTAAGGAATAGGAAAAAATTTATTATTAAAATAAATCCGAAACAAAAATTTAAGAAAGAAGAAATTACAAATAAAAAATTCGAAAAAAAGAAATAGGAGTTACAATTCATACCCACCTTACAAGAATAATTTCGTCCCCAAAATTCATTCTAGTGGTACATAGGGCAACCCCAACAAACAAACAAAACAACAAAACCCAAACAACTACTCAAAGAGATGGGGAAACTTATTCTGAATCTCCTACTCAAGTTCCCAAGTCGACTCATTGAGCGAGTGAGGATTCCAAGAGACACGAACAAGCTTGATGACTTTATTCTTCACGACTTTCTCACGCCTATCTAAGATAGAGATCGGTTGGACTTCACATGATATGTCTGGACTCACAGACAACTCTGAGTAGTCAAACACATGATTGTCATCCCTAATGTACTTCCTGAGTTGAGAGACATAGAATACATCATGGACACCTGATAAAGCCGGCGGCAACGTGAGCCTTTAGGCTACTTTGCCCACTCATTCCACAATATTGAATGGACCGATGAACCGGGGACTCAGCTTGTCCCCTCCTCCAAATCGGATAACACCTCTCCATGGTGATACCATGAGGAACACATGATCGCCTGCCACAAACTCTAAAGGCCTTCAACGACAGTCAACCCACTTCTTCTGCCTGTCCTGAGTTGCTTGCAAGTGCTTTCGGATCTGAGCAACTGCATCAACGGTCTTTGTGCTTAACTCAGGCCCCAAAAGGTTCCTCTCGCAGATATCATCCCAACAGATCAGCGATCTACACTTCCAACCATAAAGCCTGTCATTTCCCGCTTCCCAAAAAGAATACGGAATACGGATACGCAACTCAACCTAGCGAATGATTTGCATCATCCATAAACTGTTCAAGAATCTTTACAATATCTCACAAAATAATCAGAGTCGGAAGCAAAAGAGAATCAACTACACACATGCAAAATTGAATTAATAAATCAACAGAATTTACTTGAAACAAAATACATTAATCTCAAATAAATCAGAATCTGGATAAGACAAATTTCTGGGTCACATCGCCCAAAATACAAAGTAATCATACAAGTACTCAAAATACATTATTCAAAGCAACAATAATAGTAATACTAATAAGCAAGAAATCCAGTATTAATATCTCATTTTGCCAATGTCGTCGGGCAGCTGACCATCCTGATCTGCAATTAATAATTACAGGAGAAATAAAGAGAAAAACAAGTACCCGTCAATGCAAGTTACGGACTACTAATAATGTAGGATACAAGTACATCAAGAAAAGGTAAACAAATAGCATGGAATAATGCATCAACAGTAATAACTAGCATGGTATACTAACAGTACAAATGAATGTGTCAAGTATAGTGTCATATGGAAACTAACAGTGTCCAGTAACAGTAAGCTCAGTATATCAGTGTAACGGTATAACAGTATTAGTCCAACTGTATCAGTCCAATAGTATCAGTCTAACAGTATCAGTCTTATGTTCTTACAGTCTTGTATGTATTACTAGCTAGGTAGCACGTCATGCACCCCAAAACATAACACATGGTTGCTACAACAAACAGTTTCGCTTTTAGATTTCATAGTGGACCATAATGGGACAGTATACTCAGGTATCAGTAACAGTAGCAGTAGCAGTAAAAGTAATAGTAACAGTAGCAGTAAAAGTAATAGTAATAGTAGCAGTAACAGTAACAGTATGGAACACTAGTTCCCTTCCAAGTATACGTTTCCATATTTTCCACTACTAGATCTTTCCTTAAGAAACCCCGGCTTGATCACTTTTATTATTGTTATCAATAGACATGGTAGTGCATGAAATAGTGTCAAACTAACATGGTATCATCAGTATTAGGTTCAGGAAAACAAATAAATAAACATAGATAATATACGGTCACATAAACGAGCAAAACAGTGTGTGTGCATATTCAGGACAGCATGACGGTACAGTACTAAAACAATAATTCCCAATACTACAGAAATCCAAATCTGAATCCGTCAAAGAATTTAGAAAATAGACTTCCACACGAATCCAACGATTATATATAAGCCATATAGTACTTCACAAAATCATAACTCAAAACTGATTTGAATCCAGAAAATACGTTCAGCCAGAAATCAGTAAATCGTATTCAAAGTCAGAAAAACAGCATTAAAGCATCATTAAAGCATCTCAAATAAATCCAGGAAAAATTTGGGGTAATCCCCTTTATGTCTAGTATCAGAATACAAAGTTTCATAATATTCCAGTAAAATTAGTTCAGTCAAAAAAAATCAGAAAATATCAAGAAACAATAGTTTGGCAAATCTTGAATTTTCAACACTGCTGTACGAGAACTATGATATCTCGTAAACCGTGAAATGAAATCCAAATCCGTCAAAGGGAGATAAAAATAGACAAAATAAGCTAACTTTCACATTTCATAAATATTTTCCATACAGTAAAAGGAAATAGGGTGAAAATACGATTCTTCACAGAACAGCGAGCAAAATACAACAAGTATAGCTTTCATAAACAAGCATGAAACGGTGTATAAAACTCATCAATAAAAATCGACCAAAATTTTAGGTAATCCCTAGATAGTTATAGAAATACTGTGCAAAGTTTCAGATTAAAATAATATAATTAGGACTAGTATAAAAATATTTTAATCATCAAAATCATCAAGAAACGAAATCTAGAAATAGAATACACCTCTGTAGTAAAACAGCCATATCTCACTCTTACGAAAACGAAATCGATCAAGGTCAGAGAGTTTGGAAAGAAGATAGATTTCTCTACAATTCATGTCGAATACAAAAATTAAGAATTAGAGAGTTTGGAAAGAAGACAGATTTCTCTACAATTCATGTCTAATACAAAAATTAAAAATTCTGACCTTAATATGGTCTAAAATACAAATCAAAACATGGTATAGAGTCTACTAAGTGTCCAAACATCATGAAATAGAGTATATAACATATTCACAACCATCATATCACATGGATCTCATCAAACACATAATTTTACCTAATTATCTCACATATATGAATAGATCAAGAACAGTCAAACCTAGTTGTTTTCATATCGATTTTGTTTCGTAAGGCAACTATGGCCAAATAGCACAATAGAGACAAAACTCATCAAAAATAACACACACACGAGTTGTCTCTAGAATCCAACTACACTATAAGCAGTATTTTTGACTTGTATCATACAAAGGAATTTGAGTACAAGTTACTTGCCTTAATCGAAGACGAAAACAAAGAACACCAAGAATAACGGGAACGGATCCCGGCAACGAACAAAACCCACGAACAAAATCCACGAATCAACGAACCACGATCACACGTGCACACTCAAGCACGTGCAAACCCACAAGCGAGAGAGAGAAGATCGGAAGGGACACACAGTGGTGCTGGCCCAGTGCTGGCATCGCTACTGCTGTCGATTGGTGCCGGCAGACGGACGGGGGAAGAGATGAACGAGGGGAAGATGGAGTGCTCAGGGATTTGGGTTTCGGTGGTTGGCTATGGAGGTGATCGGGGGGTAGTTTGGCGTCGGCTAGGTGCAGGTCGAAGGGGAGAGGAAGGTCGGGAGTAGGCTGGGGGTGCTGTTCAGGTGCAGTCAACACAAAACCAAGGGGAGGCCGGGGGGGTATGTGATTAAGGTTAGGGTTAAGGTGAGAGATTTATATAGGGTGTAGTTTAGGGTTGGTAGTATGTGGTAATTGGGTTGTGGATAGTTTACGAGTAGGAATAGGATTGATCCAATAGGATAAATTTGTATAGGATTATAGGATTTAATCTGGCATTGATAATCAATTAGGGATCAAACAATAGGATTGGGAATAGGATGAGCAACCAAACTACATTGAGCACCCAAAGAAACAAATAAAGAGAGCAAGACATAATGAAGGACGAAGATAACAACAATGATCAAGAACAAATCAAGGAATCGAAAATAGATCACAAAAGATCAAGATTGAGCCAAAAATGAATATATATTGAAAACAACTCCAATATATAGTCCAAAAAAAATACAAGAGAGTACCAATATTCAAGAAGAAGAAAAATACATCAAAAATACGAAAAACGAAAAACAGAAGTTACAAAGCCCATCATACGGAGCTGCCTTAAGACTCGCCTGGCAGCTGTTGTTGTATGAGAACTCAACCAAGTGTAGGTGATCCTCCCAAGAACCTCTAAACTGAAGAACACAAGACCTCAACATGTCCTCCATGTCTGGATCATTCTCTCGGATTGCCCATCTGTCTGTGGATGAAAAGCAGTGTTGTATCTCAACGTAGTACCGAAGCTCCTCTGAAGACTCCCAAAACTGAGATCTAAATCTTGTATCTCTATCTGATATGATGCTGACAGGAACTCCATGCAGTCTCACAACTTCCTGTATGTACTTCTCTGCCAGGCTCTCGGTGGACTAACCCACTCGGAAAGGGATGAAACAAGTACTCTTCGTCAAACGGTCCACTATTACCCAAATAGCGTTGTGACCTTTGGGACTCCTTAGTAGTGTCGTCACTAAGTCCATAGTGATGTTCTCCCATTTCCATTCCAGGATCAGAAGAGGTTGAAAAAGTGCAGCGGTCATGTGATACTCTGCCTTCACTTGCAGATAAATCAAACACTGAGAAACAAATCTCGCTACGATTCTCTTCATACCATGAAACCAAAAATGTTGCTTCAAATCCCTGTACATCTTCGTGCCTCTAGGATGAATAAAGTAGGGTGAGCGATGAGCTTCAGAAATGAGCTTCTGCCTTACTTCACCCCTAGGTACACACAACCTAGATCCAAAATGAAGCGACCTGTCATAATGAATGACCAAGTCTGTTCTCAATCCAGCTTCCACTTCACTCCAGAATTCCTGCAACTGCTGGTCACCAACCTGAGCCTCCTTGATCTGCTCTATCAGCGAGAACTGCAACTGCAACACCATACACTAATGTGCTGAACCGAGGAGAATCACATCCAGTTCCAGCCTCCTCATATCCTCTAACACTTCCTTCTGCTGGGTGAGTAACATAGTAGCAGGCCGCCTACTCAAAGCATCGGCCATTAGGTTCACTTTACCAGGTGATATTACAAGTTGATGTCGTAGTCCACCATCAATTCTAGCCATCTCCTCTGCCTCATATTCAATTCCCTCTGAGTGAACACATACTTGAGACTCTTGTGATTAGTGAGAATCTCAACTCTATCCCCAAGTAGATAGTGCCTCCATAACATCAAGGGAAAGACTACAACTGCAAGCTCAAGATCATGTGTGGGATAGTTCTTCTCATGAGGCCTCAACTGCCTAAATGCATAAGCGACAACTCTTCCTCACTGCATCAGCACGGATCCCAAACCTCTGCCCAAAGCATCACAATGAATCACAAAGCCTCCAGAACTGTCTGGAATGGTCAGCATTGTAGCTGACGTCAAACGGTTCTTCAGCTCCGAGAAGGCTTCCTCACAAGCTCCAGCCCAAACAAACTTCTGCTCCTTCCTTGTTAAATTGGTTAGGGGTTCCGCAATCTTCGAGAAGTCTTGGACATACTTCCGATAATACCCCGTCATTCCGAGGAAACTCCGCACTTCTGATGCTGACTTCGGTGCTGGCTAATCCTTGACAGTAGAAATCTTCGACGGATTAATAGACACACCATCGCCGGAGATAATATGGCCCAGAAAGGCAACACGGTCGAGCCAGAACTCACACTTACTGCGCTTCCCATAGACCTGATTCTCCCTCAAAGTCTGTAAGACAACCTTCAAATGCTCAACATGATCTTCTCTACTCCGAGAATACACCAAAATATCATCGATCAATACCACCACGAACCTATCCAAGAATGGAGAGAACACCTGGTTCACCAAACTCATGAACATGGCTGTGCATTGGTAACTCCAAATGGCATTAATACTCGTAATGTCCATATCTCGTGCGGAACGCCGTTTTCTGAATATTTTCAGCCTTCACTTTAACTTGATGAAAGCCAGAACAGAGATCCAACTTCGAGAAAACTGAAGCACCTCCCAACTAATCGAACAGATCATCGATCCTCGGCAGAAGGTACCGGTTCTTCATAGTGACATTGTTCAGCTCACGGTAGTCAATGCAGAGCCTGCGACTACCACCTTCTTATTGACGAACAACACTTGGGCACCCCAAGGCGAAACACTTGGCATAATAAAATCCTTATCCAACAACTCCTGAACTTGCACCTTCAGTTCAGCCAATTCAACTGGTGCCATCCGGTACGGACTCTTCAAGATTGGTGTATTTTCCTGGTTGAACTTCAATACCGAATACCACATCTCCGTCTGGCGGTAATCCAGGCAACTATTCTGGAAAAACATCGAGGAAATCCCGAACAAAAATGGGTGCAACTACTCCATCAGTGCACAACGACTCAAGTGCATGAGCCTCCTGGTTCATTGAGTTCTTAACACGAGTAGACAGTGTCTCACCCACATGAACCACAAACTCCAAGTGACCTGGGAGCCTGAATATTACCTTCTCCGTACGGAAATCAATCACAGCATGGGTAACTCCCAACCAATCCGTCCCAAGGATAACATCAAACCCACAGTTGGGGATCACAATCAGATTAGCCTTGAACTCCTTGTCCGTAATCAACAAAGGGCTCTGCTTGCATACCTTAGAATAGATAATGTTGCCTCCACTTGTGGTAATATTCCAAGCAGCAGGCAAGATGTCACAAGGCAGACGATGCCGATCCACAAAACAGGAAGAGACAAAGGAGTGGGTAGCACCAAAATCAAAAAGAACAAGAGCATGAAGAGAGAATACTAAGATGACACCTAAAAGATGATCAATGAATAAGAATGAAAGTGAATGCAGGACAAAAGCAAGAATAATTGAATAGAAAGAAATAAATAGGACAGAAATAGAAAGCAAATAATACAACAACAGAGATATACCTGTAACAACACCAAAAGCTGTCTCATCTTCAGCTGTATTCGGGTTATAGGCCTGATCACGACCTCCAATCTTACCTCCCCTCAGGGCCATCCTCCTCTGATCAAAAGCTTGCCTCTGCGGTGGAAGAGGAGGTCTACCCTGGCCTCGGGCTAGTGCTCCTTGCTGAGCTGATCCTCTAATGGGTGCATGGAGACTGTTCCTCGAGCAGTCTCGGACCACATGATCACTGCCTCCACATGCAAGGCACAGACGGTTGGCTAGCCTGCAGTCCTTCTGCAGATGCCCGACTTTATGGCAGTAGTCACAAGTCTGAACTGGCCTCGGGACAACAGGCAAATACGACAGTACTCTCGTAGGAGGGGTTGGAACTAGCCTCCGAATAGGCCCTCCAGTAGGCGGGGTGGGGGTAGGGTGCTGCACTGCCCGCTGAGTAGCATTCATCCTCTTATGAGCTTGCTCCTGAATCTTGGCCGCATCAAGAACATCGACATAGGTGTGGTGTCGGTGAGCAACCAAACAGTCCTGAATGTTGAAATTCAAGCCCATCAAGAACCTGCAAGCTCTATCTTCATCATTGGCCACCATAGCAACTGCGAAACGACTGAACCGAGTAAATTTAGCAGCGTACTCATCCACAGATCGGTTCCCCTGAGTCAGGATAACGATTCAATTAATATTGTCACATATGAAGTAGGTAATAATATGAGACATTAAATAGCATTATCCGACCAACCTGAGTTAAGGAGACAAATTACCGCTCCATCTCGTCCTTGGTGACACTGGGGAAATATTTTGCCATGAAGCTCTCCGTGAAAGTGGCCCAAGTGATGGGTCTCTCAAGCCTTTCGGTTTCAGCCCATCACCAGATATGGGTGAGGTCCACAAGCCGGATTCTTATCACATCCACCCCATCCACATCGGAGATCAGAGATGCAATCAACAATTGCTCCATCCGAATCAGCCATTGCTCGGCTTCCAACGGCGTCGCGGTACCCAAGAACTTGTCCGGGGCAACCTCATGAAATTCGCCACAGTACTGGGTCTCGGCGGCGGTAGCCCCGACGCAGGACCAGTAGTAGTTCAGTTGGTTGCCTCCAATGTAGCCCGTAACAATTAATTGTGCTCTTGTTGCAGGGCCATCATCTGCTGCATTTCTTGAAGGATAGCAGCGGTGTTCGGCTGCTCAACCCTGGGTCGAGTAGTAGAAGAACCGCCACGAGCCATAGTGTGCAAAATATCAAGTTGGCGAGTACCCAGATATACGTTGGTTATTACATGATTATGTGATCAACGTGGTGTGCATATTATTGAGTTAACTTGACTAGAGCCAAACCTGGGCTAACATGTCATCCAAACAAGACTAACACATTAGCCAAAACTGGGCTCTGATACCACTCAAAACCTGTCACTCCCCCGTTTCCCAAGATACAGGAACACGAGCACGTAACAAAGGCCCAGCAAATGATAAAATACCATCCATAGTTGTAACAGATTAACTCAACAATATACAAGAGAATACAACCACGCAAGAAAGAATAACCACATAAACAAAGGATAAACTCCAAAATAATCGTGAAATAAATTCACCAAATAATATCCAACATCTCGGAAAAGTAAAACTTCGGGACACACAAGCCCGGAATACAAAGTATGATAAAAACAATAAAATAAAAAAATAACATGAGATAACTATAATAGTCTAATAGTCCAGCTTTGATCTTCAAAAAGTTTGCTCACCAAGTCCTTGAGTCATATTTCCTTCTGTACCTGCAAACTCATTGACTAGAGCTAAACAAAATATTGTTTGTTAGAGCATGCTACGGACAACAAATAGCAAAAGAAAAGAAGCAAGGAAAATATGATATGTTAAGAAATAATAGGCTAGAACAAAATCAAAGATCAATGACAATAATAAAAATTGGTGATAAAATCAAAGTCTAGAATTTATGATGCAATAAATAGTGATTGTAATCAATGATGCAAGATCAATAACAATAATCATGATCAAGAATGCAAGTGTCAATCTTAGGTTAATTAATATTTTATTATCCTAGCTAGTCCACGTAATACTACGTCCCATACCACAGGTTCAGTTCATGCAACAGTTATCATTTAGACTATGATGGTGAACTCAACATATCGTGTACTCAGCACAATAATCAACGATTAAAAATTAATATTCCCCAATCAAAATCCACCATTCACAACCATAATAAATCTAGAATAAGGGCCCTACGGAGTATATCCGATTGTTCACTACCAAGTCGACCATTATTTATCCCAGCTTGTTAATATTTTATTATACTTAAATGTGGACATGTAATGGTTAAAGTCTTGAAATGATGTCACAAAGATGGCAAGGTTATGACATGCATGATATGACTATTTGTATTTCCTAGATGCAAAATCATACATGGATATATAAGCAAAACACAAAACACACATTCTGGACAGCAAGATGTTGTTGTACAAAAATCAAGTTTCCCTTTACAACAGGAAAGCAAATTTGGTTCCGTCAGAGATTCTGGAAAATAGATATGCCGGTTCCAGCGAATATTCATGTAGTGCTCAGAATTTCCAATATGATATCTCAGAAATACCAAGCACAATTTCCAGCATCAACTTCAATTGCAATAGTAAACATAGCCAACAATACAGATAATTTTTATTTCAACTTTTATTACAACACTTGTTTACAAAACACAGCGAAATACAAAACACCTTGAATTACAAAACTTTCTTTTACAACACATCTTTACAATTTACATAAACCATAACATCATTCTAGTGTCCACGCCTAGGCTGCACTCCACCCTTAAATAGGCAGGGATCCAAGGTTTTAGGGTTTTGAACACATTTGTAAAAATACTCCTTTTAAAACACCTCTTTACATATATAGATCCATATACTTGGAAACTTGATAAAACCAATTTATTTGAGATTTAAAAACAAAAACAACAATCATAAAGTCAGCCGGCACTGTTTAAAAGGCCCAGAAAATGAATTTGCACTTTTACCCCTCAAAATGACAATTTTGCAAAAAGATCATCTTTTATCGAAATTTGTACAATAAATCAAATTCATCAAAACAAAAAGTAAACTTTTTAACCCTGAGTTGACTAGGCATTATAACCAGCCCAAAAATCCTAAAATCTGGAGTTTTCACTCTAAGTGGCACTTTTGCACAAAAGTCCTTTTTGTTATATTTGCAAATAGGTCCAATAAATATCAAAACAATCCAAAAAAATTCACAAATAATATCTAATAATAAATAATGAGTTTTACCAAAATAATTTTTGACTTTGAACTTTCGAAGAAAACATTTGTACGTTTAAAAAAATAAATCTTCAGAAAAATATTTATTAAATCTCCAAAAATCATTTTAATTCATTTATAAATCTTTAAAAAATTATTTAAAAACTTGGGGTATTACATCACTCCCTCCTTAGAATAGTTCTGTCCTTAGAACTACTACTAATAAGGTCCAAAGCAAAAATAAACAAAAGAAAATGAAATCTCATAAACGAAAATGTAGTTTAAGAAATGCAATCACACAAGAGAACGTAATCTAACAAAAGAAATGCAATTAACCTCAAAGAGCACAATCATACCAAAGAACACAATCATACAAAAGTTTAGGATAAACCGTCCGCATGCGATCCTCCAACTCCCAAGTAGCTCCCGCTGCGCAGTCTGATAACTTGCCTTCGAAAACCTGCTGCAACAACCTCTGAATCTCTGCATCTAGCTTCTGACCTTCCACCATTTACTTCAACCTTCCGAGGATCAGTGACAACTCCCTCCTTAGAAAGGACATGACCAAGAAAAGCTACCTCAAACTTACAGCTCAAAAGAGATCAATACCAAATAATTTCTCACCAATCTCGATATCACAGTGCTCGTAATATCGATCAGCAATCAATTCTTTCCCTGATGGTGTTGCCACTGTCAAGGCTCCGCCTGAACACAACTTAAGCTCCACACCTAAGACTTAGCAAAAATTGGGCGACACAAATGTATGCAAGATAACAGTATCAAATAAAACCTTTGTTTTTATTCCATTAATCAAAACAAATTCTGTTACATGGAGAATGATACTCAAATCTCCAATTTATTCTCAAACAAAGTTTTACTTAATACATAAATGAATGAATTCAAAATTCTTGCACACCCTGGATCACATCCCTAAGTTACTCGCATCCTCCTCAGTCAATGCGAACACTGGCCCCTGCCTCTGAACTTTACCTCCGCCTGCACCATCCTTCTTCAGTTGCGGATAGTTTGGTCTAAGATGCCCTTTACGACCACACTGATAACAAACCAGTGCCTTCCGAGGCTTGGTGCATGCTACCTGATAATGACTTGCCTCCCCACAGTTAAAATAAGTCACGCCTTGAACTATGGGTGCCTTCTACACTGGCCTACTGAACTTGCCCTGCTTCGCTGGGAACTCCTTTTCACTCTGACTATCTACTGGCCTCTTGTTCTTGTTCCAGGTCTCATGCCTCTTCTAGAACTGATCCCTGTCCTCTTCTGTCATAGCTTCTCTCCTGACCAGCTTATTAAATCTCCTGATGCCCAAAGGAATCATCCTCGATCTCAAATTCGGCCTCAAGCCCAGCTCGAACTTCTTGGCCTTCTTCGCTTCATCCACAATCAGCTCCGGTGCATACCTTGACAGCTGAGCGAACTTAGTCTCATATTCGCGCACTGTCATGCTGCCTGCTGCAAGTTCAAGAATTCCGTTGCCTTCTTCTCCTGAATATCCAGAGGAAAGAAACGATCCTGAACTCATCCAGAAAAGCCTCCCGAGTCACTTGCTGATCTCCAAAAGTTATCTTCACCAACTGCCACCAAACGCCAGCATCCTTCTCTAACTGCATATCAGCCAATTTCACCTTATTGACTGTTGGAGTCTCCAAGACTTCGAAGACCATCTCCATCTGTCTAATCCAATCATCAGCCCTATCTGGATCAGACTGACCCTCAAACACAGGCGGCTTCATCCGCTTGAAGGACTCAACTTGCTTGATAGGATCAGCATTAACAAATACTGGTCCAGCCCCCTGATTCTGATTCTGATTCTGATTCTGCGCCATGTTAGCAGCCATCAATGTGTTCAAGATCTGATACACCCTGGCAATCTCATTCTCAAGATCAAGTCCAGCTCCATGGGAACCTTCTGCCCCATCACCATTACCACCATTCCTGATACTGGGTCCTGCCATTCTACTAAATACAGCAAAATGAAGGTAAAATTAGATCATCACAACACAATTCACATCCATATCCATATCCCATGGCAAAACCCCAACCATACCCCAAACCAAAACACCAAGTTCTAGCTCTATGTAATACTCACACTCTAATGTCCACGCCTAGGTACTCACGCTCTAGTGTCCACACCTAGGTTTATTCTTATACTATGCATATTATTACTATTGAAGCATGCTCTGATACCAATCTCTATAGCGCCCCAAATTTCTAATATGATATCTCAGAAATACGTGGCACAATTCTCAGAATCAACTTTAATTGCAATAGTAAACATAGCCAAAAACACAGATAATTTTTATTTCAACTTTTATTACAGCACTTGTTTACAAAATACAGCGGAATACAAAACACCTTGAATTACAAAACTTTCTTTACAACACATCTTTACAATTTACATAAGCTATAACATCATTCTATCTCAAGCATCCAAATCCCAAGCTATAAGCAACAACCTGTAAAATATGAGGCTAGAGATAACCCTAACTCCCAAAACTACAGGAGTCAGCCATAACGGTGTGAGTGACATAAAAAGAAAACAACATAAATGAAACATGAAGGATAAAGTCATAAATAACATAGGTCAACCATAAAAATGAAAGGAATATGAAACAACAATAAATAATCATAAGGCATAAAATCATAAACAACATGTATTAAGAATAAAAGAAATAAGAATCAACAATAAATAAAATATAAAAATATCAAGGAATATAAGATAGTACATAGTAGAGCATGAAAACAACAAGTGAAACTAGACTAAGTGTCTCTTTGAAGGGTTCAAACAGATAAAATATGATAATTGAAAGAGGAGCTACTTGCGAAGAACAAAGAAGATTCTTGAACAAAAAAAATAAAACTAGTTCAAGAGAAACTTGCCTTAAAGATGACGAGTTTGAACACGAAAAAATAACGGGACAAGGATCCCGATGGCAACAATACACGTGCAAACTACGTACGGCCAACACACATGCAAGAGACTGCGATAGTAACACATGCAAAGCACGTAATAAGAAAGCATAACAAGATCGACAGCAACACAAAAGCGACAGCAGTAAGGCAGGGTCTTGTATTCGGCGGCGATGGGCAGCGACGGCATGATCCGATGGGTGGTGGGCGCTGGTGGGCGGCGCAGTCAATGAGGGCGGTGTAGTGGAGATAAGGTGACGAGGATGGTGATGAGGGATGCGAAAAACGATGGCGCTCGGGGTGGAAGAAGAGCAGGGTGGTCGACAAGCGAAGAAGGTGGTTGTAAGGCGACAAGGTGCAGCGGTTCAAAGGGTGGAGACGAGGGCGGAAGGTGCAGTCGACGGTGGATGCGGGGTCGAGGGCTTTCGTCGATTGGATTGCAGGGCTCGACAGTGCTCGGGGGTGTTAATGGAGTAACAGGGCAGTCGGCGAGCGGATGCGAGGATGGGGATGAAGACGAGGATTGGGGTGGTGTTGCGGTGGTCAGAGCGACGGAGGACGGGAGGTTAAAGCGGTGAGGGGATGGGTCTCGGGAAAGTAAAATAGAGGAAGGAGAGAGATTAGCGGTGGGAGATATGGATTAATATAAGGGTTAAGATTAATTAGGGTTTTAATGGGTATTTATATTGGGTATTAGGGTGTTGGGTTTGGGATGCGGATTAACGGGTTATAGGGTATGGGTTTAGGATCCAAAAGATAATAAACAACAATAATATATAGGATATGAATATAATGGATTAAAATAAACCCTTAACACAAAAGAATAAAATTAGCAGTGCACCAAAATTTCAGGTTTCTAGCCAAAAGAATACAGATGATCAAAAAAGAGCAAATGAGTCCAAGAAATAGAAAAAAAAATTATTATTAAAATAAATCCGAAACAAAAATTTAGGAAAGAAGAAATTACAAATAAAGATTCGAAAAAGAGAAATATTGGTCACAAGAGTTCAACCGCATCAAGGGGAAAGACTCCGCCCCCCATTGCGGCCATGTAGCACAAACGTGCCAATTCTTGATTACCCCGGACTACACTGACCCCGTGATCGGTGGGAAACTTCTGCTTCAAGTGATCGGCGGAGGGAACCGCCTGTAGTGTGCACAGGCCGGGTCTGCCGAGGATAGCATTATAGGCGGTCTTAACATTGACCACCAAGAAGTCCATCACTTTGGTCCGAAGGGTCGGGGCCGTGCCGACAGTCACGTCAAGTATAATGTTTCCCTCGATTTAGACAGGGACGCTAGAGAACCCATGAAGCGTGTACCCCACCGGCTTCAACCTTTTGCGGGAGAGCTTAAGGTTTTCGAACACAGCAAGAAATAGGATATTGACCGAATTCCCATTGTCAACAAGGATACGTCGGACCTCATGGTTTACCATGCCGAGGCTGACCACCAGGGCATCACAATGGGGCAGTCGGACGCCTTCGAGATCCTCATTAGAGAATGAGACCGCCAGCCTCTAGTCTTCGTGGGGCGGATAGTTATCGACCGAGTTTACTTCCCGAACGAAAGCTTTGCTGGAGGTGTTCGATTCTTGCCCCATAAGTCCGCTGTGGACACAGTGAATGATGGCTGCCCCCTGGCATCCTCGAGCTCGGGCTTAGTCCCGGGCTGCATGCTGACCTTTCAAAGAGGATGTGAGGGTTGCAGATCCCTCTGGTCCCTGGGGTTGGTTCGAGTGAACTCCCTCAAGTATCGGATGAAGGCTTCGATTTCGTTTTTGAGGGCACGGTAATTATCGGTCTCGTGCCCGTTGTCCCGATGGAAGCGATAGTAGAACCTCCGGCCCCTCTTCTTATTGTTGTTATGTCGGGGAGAAAGGCAGACAATCCTCTTGTCCTCGATGTCAAGGAGGATAGCCGACATGTTTTGCGTCAACGAAGTGTATCACTCGAAATGGGGGACTGGTGGGGAGTGTTTCTGAGCAAACACATCTTTATGAGCCTTCTTCATAGGCTCGGAGTCTTCGGTCTTTCTCTTTCCCTTAACTGGGGTTTCTTTCAGGCCTTCAGGGTGCAGGGCCTCCTCGGCCCAGATGTACTTCTCGACCCTATTGAGAAGGTCGGGAAAATCTAGGGGCGGTTTCTTGGCCGTAGCGAACATTGTGTCGAAAGGTCGCCGAGGCGACACTGGCATCGAGGGACGAGACCGCCCAAGCTTCGGTTGTGAACCTCCGCAGAAATTCGCGGAAGGGCTCTCATTCCGTCTGCTTGAGGCCCAGAAGGGATACACTGGTCTTCTCGACCTTCCGAATGGTCACAAAGTGGAAAAGAAAGTTCACCTCGAGCTGGTCGAACGAGAAAACCGAACCTGGGGCGAGCTTCGAGAACCATTCTCGAGCCGGGCCACGCAGGGAGGTTAGGAAGGCGCGGCACAGGAGAGGATCTGATGCACTGTGAATCATCATAAGGGTTTTAAATTTTTTCATGTGATCAGCTGGATCACTCTCACCATTATAGGTCTCGAACTGAGGTTGTCTGAAATTCCTGGGAATCTCAGTGTCTAGAATTTGAGAGGAGAACGGGGGTCGGCTTGGCTGGTGTGCCAGGCCGATTTGCGGTACTCCTTCGTTAATGCGGGCGAGGCGATTCTCCATCTCCTGGAGGCGGTGGAGGACGGCTTCGTTCTGCCGCGGTGGCTGGGACAAACCGTGAGACTCGGGACCCCGACCCTCTTCGAGCCATGGGCCGACATTTTTCTGTTCGAGCCTGGGGCCGCCTCCGAGGGCTCGGAGGATCTCGTTCCTGAAATCTCGGAACTCGACTTTCGTGATCGGAGCTTGTTCGCCCTGACCGGGAGAAGGTTGCCCATCCCTCAGGGAGCGGCTACGGTTGTACTCTCGGCTTCAGGATGGAAGAGTGCTATGTGTCGGAGCTGGGTCGGAAGGGACTGCCCGACTCCATGATCGGCTGAGTTGGAGCCAGAGGTCATCCACAGGCTGCCGGTGGTTGATGATATGTCGTAGTTATTTGGCAACCGAGCGAGAAGTGCTCGGAGCGGGTCCCACTGTGCCATTGACTGGTGGTCTGTTAGATCCATGAGTGTTCACACGACTGTAAGAGGGATGGGGGTCAGGATGACGTCCAGCGGTGAGGGCTCTTCTTGCATTCGGAGCCATGGGAGGGCTCGGCTTCGGAAGAGATCCGAGCTTAGGATCGAGTAAGTCAGTTCCCACAGACGGCGCCAACCTGATGCTGCTTGTTTTCGGTGCGGGAGCAACAGGTGCGAGTTTTTGTAATTTCTAAAGTGGAAGGGACGAATCTCGACCGCGGCTGGGGTCTGTTCTTGGAGGTCGTCTCGGAAGAGCTGCTGGAGCTCGGACGGTCAGAGCACCTGCAAAAGGCATAAAAATATCGGCGACATGATTTTCGACGATCTAGTCAGTCACTGGAAAAGAGATTGGGCAGCTAGGGTTCAGGTGGAGAAATTTTGATTGCCTTTCAAAGTGAGAAGGGGGTCAGATATTTATAGGCAGAGGCAAACAGATATCATACCCTTATGGGCCGGGCTAGATCCGTTTGTCTGTGGGCCTAAAGTGGGTGAAGGTCCGTTGGACCTGAATGAGCGAAGTTTGAGGAGATCCGACGGCCCTGATTGGGCCACGTCATCTATACCCACATCAACTACTTTAAGGATAAGAAATAGAACTTTCCATAAGAATATATCTTTGGAAAAGAACTGCAAAGTTTTTTAAACAAATGAATAGAAAAGATAACAAAAAGCTTACATTCCTCTAGGTTTCCATGCCAAAGCCGAGAGATAGCAGTATCCAACAACAATCTGCACAACTGGAATACTCACGAGCTCCCAAGAGAGGAGGATGAGCTTCCAAGTCATTCCATAGAGTCTAGTGCCGCTAATTTTAGCATCATTTCTCCATGAGAAGATATTGACCTTGCCCTCTCTAAAGAGAATTGCCATGAAAATTTCCTATTTCTGCTTGAACGGTAAATATTCCCATCATGACTACTTTAATTGTCAATCATGTTAGCACATGAATCATTCCAAGAAAATCCAAAATAACATCAGACCACTCTAAAACTAAAATCCTAACGCTAATTAAGCTTACTTAATCAACCTCTCTATTCCAAACGCTTGACATATATAAAAGAAGAAATTATACCATTCCTGATGCCGCAGCCTTTGAAGTTCCCACTGTCCTTAAGCTTTTCCCTCCATTGAATTCAATGAAACAAACACAGAATGAAAAAAATTTGATAAAGGGAGGCAAGAAAAGGTAGAAAGAGCAAATCGAAAAGCAGAAAAAGAAATATGGAAGATGATTGTGAGGATACAGATATGAACAAGTTGATGACTGCGAGTGATGGATCTCTCCCTCCCTCTGTCTCATTTGCTCGTTCGGGTATTAGGGTTAGATTTTTAAATAGACGAGGAGAGAGAGAAAGCCTGAATTTTTTTTTGAGAATGAGGAGGCGTGAATCGTGGAAGGAGATTGGAAAATGTGTTTGAACGAGAATATTGCAAAAGCTAGGGGCAGAAAAGGAAAGCAAAGTAATACAGCCACCCTATCTATTATCACTGATCTCTAATATTATAATGGGAGAGTTGGGGTTGTCATTTGTCAACATACAAATCTGTACGTTCCACGTGCAACTTCAACTCTTTCATTAATTACAACAAAAATAAACAAATAAAAAAAAATTCACCTATTTAAAACGTGCAACGCACGTACAAAATAATTTTATAATATTTTTCAACACTAATGATACACATATGTTGCATGTACAACTCAAATTCTACTTTAAAACACGAGCATTGTACGTACAAATTGTAGCTTTTTCTCCAAAATATTTTTCCCAATTACGTGCAACGCACGTCGAACTCCAAAACTATTTTTAACACTTAAATTGCACGTAAAAATTTTTCAACTCTTATCAAAACGTGCATCGCACGTGAAAAATACTAGTAAAAGTGAATGACAAACCAAGATGTGTCAAATAGTATACTTAAAAGATAGGGTACAAAATATGGGATAATTTAGTAAATGCCCCATTCTAAATATAAAAACTAAGATATAACCCCACTATTTTAAAAATTAAGAAATACCTCCAGTTAGGACGGAACAATTAAAATTCTCGTTAAGTGAACTCACGTGCGTCACACGTGATATGTAAAATGACCTAAATACCCATGATACAATGTAATTTAGCTAATGCCCCCATTCAGAATGTTGAAACTAGCATATACCCCCACTATTTTATAAAAAAAGATATTTGGGATATTTTAGCAAATGCTCTCATTCAAAATGCGAAAACTAGCATATACCCCCACTATTTTAAAAAAATAAAAAAATATCGTTAGTTTGGACAGAACAGCTTTAGGGTTTTGAATACTATACAATACGTGTTTGTTGTATTGACAAAAAAAAACAGTGCTTTGTTACCACATCTCATCTTTGGTGTTGTTGAAGATGATGCACGACCTAGTGTGACAGTATGTAATACTATATTAACAAAGTTCGTGAATAATTCGTTAAATTTGTAAATTATTCATGAAGAAATAATATGCTAAACAGATTCGGGAATTATTTGCAAGTTTTTCATTTATTTCCCGCAGTTAGCGAATTATTCACGAAAATCACGAATTAAATAAATGTTTCACGAATAATTCGCGAATTTAGCGAATTATACAAGTAATATTTATGGATTTATATATTTTTTTACTTAGGTAGTGACTACTAAGATGAATTAAATTTTGTATTTCTTTCTTCCTGAACATTTGCCAAAAAAAATTCTGAATTTGCTCGACTTTTGTTGATTTTCGAATATTAAATCTTGTCGAATTATTTATAAACAATGAATTTGTGACTATGGGTAATACACAAGCTATTGTTGAACAGATTGCGGATGAAGATGATAGAAATGGTGATTCACATTCTAGAGTTGAACAGGAGATCACACAATCTATTGTAATAGATGATGGTACACAAGCTAGTGAAGATACGCAACAATCTGTTGTAATAGATGATGGTTTTTTTGTATTTTGGGGGGTCAAAATCTGATGTAGAACCTCTTTCCATTACATTTTTATCATCAGTACAAGAAAAAAGTTGTTCAGACTGAGTAACAACACATAACACTCACATTTTTCACAATACCTAATATTGAAATGGTGGGGGTATATGTTATTTTTTGCATTTTGAATGGGGGCATTTGCTAAAATATTCAAAATATCATTTTTCTAAAATAGTGAGGTACTAGGTTTGCCCGTTGACACGTGCCTACGGCACGTCTTCGGAACGGTGCACCTTGTTTGATCATATAATATAGTTTTTGAGGTCCAGCAAATTAATTGAAGTAGCAAACATATTATATGAGAAACTTTTGGGGTCCAAAAAAAACATATTATATGATTTTTTTGATTTTTTTGAATTATTTTTAAACTTTTTAAATTTTTTTGGTTTTTTAATTTTTAATTTTTTAAAAAATTCTAAAAATTTTATTTTCTTAATTTTTTTGAATAGAAGAGGGAGGGAGAGAGAGAGAAAAAAAAATTAAATAAATATATGAGTTGTTTTGGGTGGGGGATTTGAATTTGAGTTTTGGGGGGAAACTTTTGGGAGGAAAAATATGTTTTGTGAGGTTAGATCTAGGCCTTTGATTTTTGGGCGAATTGAATGAGAGCCACTTGATAGCTTTCTTTGTGTTTTATTATATAGATATGCTAGTTTCCACATTCTTATTGGGAGAATTTGATAAAATACATTTTATCGTGGGTATTTATATCATTTCACATATCACATGTAACGCATGTGAGTTCACTTTAACGGTTCCGTCTAAACTAGAGGGTATTTCTTAATTTTTTAAAATAGTGGGGCTTTATGCTAGTTTCCACATTTTGAATGGAGACATTTGCTAAATTATCCCTATAAATATCGGATGAAGGAGCGAACGAATTGCGAGAAAATCTCAACCAAAAGTGGCCAACCTGGTACCCCAAACTAGTGGCAAATGCATAAAACTTTCAACAACAGATGTATGGAAAAGTCTTTTCACATTTTTTAAATATATTCTCTAAAATAAAAAAAAACATTGATTTTTATCCTTCTACGGCTAATTAGGATATATATTCCTATTATAGAAGCAAGAATAGATCTGTTTATAGAGAATCTCAACCGTTCATATATCATATTGATCAAGATGATTAACGGCTAAAACTAAATAGCTTTGTAAACCCGTATATCACACGTGCAGTAGTTATATTACATTTATATAAAAAACACAGAAAACCCATCGAACTCCACCTAAAAAAAAGGAGAGAGAAGGAGACAGCAGCACTCAGCCCACCGCCAGCTTGCTGCCTCCATCCTCATGCCAGGCTCGGCGACAGCCTCCTATAGTCCGACGCCAACCACCCCCCCCCCCCCCACCCCCAGGGTTGGCAAACGGGTCTGGCGGGCCGGGTCGGGTCAAACCCATGGGTTTGCACCCAACTTGGACGGGTTCGGGTCAGGTCGATGTGTTAAACGGGCCGGACCGGGCCAGGTCGTAGACATGAATTCGCGACCCGCCCAACCCGTGAACCCTTTCGAGTCCAACCCGGGTCGGGTCGAGTCGGGTTGCAGGTTGGCCCGACTAAAGTTAATTTTTTTTTACTGAAAAAAATGTAATTTTTATAATAAATATAAAAAATTGTAATAATAATAATAAGATTAAAAGGGTAAAATTGGCAAAAAAAATGATATATTATTCATATGATTTCAACTTATACAAGTTTCACAATTTGTAATAAGAAATAAAGATTTTTTACAAATTTGTTTTATACAATAACAAATTTCTTATATACAATTATAATTTATTTTAATTTTCCTAATTTTAATTAACAAGCAAAGATTTAATACAATTTTTTATCTATTTATAATTATCTTCAATTTGATGACCTTCAATTTATTGTTGTTGACTTGTTTTTGGTCTTTAATTCTTCATTTTAGTTGCTATTGTTGTTGTTGTTGTTGTTGTTCTTCCAGCGAGGTGCTCCCACTTGTGGACGTCGATAATGCTTTTTCTTGGGTCCTATCTTCAGCCTTCAACCAGTCTTCTGTGCAGACGAGCATCTCTAACGATTGGGGCTTCAAGCGATTCCTGTAATCAGTTAGAATCCTGCTACTTGAATAAAATATATTTTCAGAAGTAACTGTAGAGACATGAGGAGTTAGTAGATCTTTAACCATGTATTTAAGAATACTATAAGTGTGATCATGGTCTTTCCACCATTATAAAATATCTAGTTATGAACTAAAAGACTCATAATTTTGTTGGTTATACCAATTTAATTCTTTTGGTTGATTAGTCCTAGGTTTTTTTGATTAAATTTGTGCAAGTAAATTAAATGTTCTACCATCAAATTTACTCTTACCCTTACCTTTAGAAGTAGCAGAAGAAGAACTAACTAAAGAAGTTGTACTACTAGAAGCAAAACATCCATCATAAGAATCATACAAGTTATTTAATGTCGATTCAAATTTAACTAAAAAAAAAGCACAATCAATTTCTTTATCATCATCCCTAAGTAAATTAAAAAATATTTCAATTAAACTCTTCGTACCTTCTATTTTGATACGAGGATCCATCACAATAGCAACACAATATAACATAGGAGGATGGTTAAAATACTTCAAAAATTTTGTGTATACAGGTTTTACAATATCACCAACAAAAGCATCATCGATCATTTCTTTAAAAGTTTGCATCATAGTAACTATTGAAATAAAAAGGCAACTTGAAGTAAATTCATAAGATTTTGAAAATTTGAAAGTTGCGGTTTTAAAAGGTTCTAAAAATTTCAACAATGATTCGGCATAAAACCAATTGACGGGAGTCATTTCAAAATTTTGCATATTTTTTGCAATACAAAAATTATTTATACATGCTTTATATTCAGTAACAACATAGCAAATCAAAAGTAGAGTTCTATCGGTGTTTAACATCCTTTGGAAATTTTCTAAAAGGTACATTTTTAAGCCTACACCATGCTTTCCATTCTTGAAATATGGTGTCACTTAATACAATTAAATGTACACAATTTCTAATTTTAACTATATATACTAGATTTGCCCGTGGGCACGTGCCTACGACACGTATTCGGAACGATACAAAACATGAAAAGCCTGTAAATAGTAAAACAATAATTATGTAGCTCAAGTTTGAATAGTATGACAATAATTAGTTGTAAATAAAAGTCCATGTTTCCATTAGTATATGTTGAAAAATAATTATAAATGGGGTATAAAATCTAACTTCTTAGAACTTTAAGTGTGGAGTTAAAGAGATATTTACTATTTTCAATATAACATGTGCGAAAAAAAAACCACTAAAAATTTGAAAATCTAAATTTCTAAGTAAAGATAGAAAGAATGGGAGAGAGAGATAGGGAGAGAGGGAAAGAGATAAATATGAAAAAGTGAAGAGAGAAGAGAGAGATAGTAATAAAGTAATAAGTTTTTTTGTTTTGGGGCAAAAAATTTGGTTTTGGGGTTTGAAATTTTGGAGGGAAAATATGTTTTGTGAGGTTTGATCTAGGCCTTTGATTTTATGGGGGATTGATTGTGAGCCACTTGATAGCTTTCTTTGTAATTTATTATATAGATGGTTCGGCTATTTTTAATGCATCTTGAACACATAAATTTAAAATATGACATGCACATCTAACATAAAAAATATTGTTAGATGGAGGGTTTAATGCGGTTTTTAAAATACTAATTGATGCATTGTTGTTAGATGCATTATCAAAACATATACACATAATTTTATCACAAATATGAAAAACATCACAGACTTCTAAAATACGATTTGCAATTTCATTGCCACTATGGGAATAGGGCAACGCGGCAAGTGAGATGATTATTTTTTGAAGAATCCAATCACTGTCGATCCATTGACAGGTTATTCCCATCATTGGAATATTGTTGCAACCCGTCCAATAATCGAAAGTTAAACTAACTCTACAAGTTAAACTCCATAAAATTGCAATCAAAGCTCCCTTCATTTCATTGTACATTTTAAAATAATCCGATTTGCAAGTATTCCTACGGATTCTTCTAAAATGAGGGTTTAAGGCGGTTTGATTAAAATTTTCCAAGTGCCTACTCTCGGGATAAGGAAAATGGTAACTCTTCCTTGATTACTAATCGGGTCATTTCCCAACGAACAAGTTCGGGATCATAAGGGTAGCTATCAACTAGACCGGTCCTAGGGTGGATTTTTTGTTTGCTGGGTAGGTCAACAAGAAGTTCTTTATGCACATTTAGGATGTGTCGCTTAATTGTACCCGTACCCTCACCCCTCTTCCATTTGTATGGATTTGAACATGTTTTACACACTTTTAAACCTACACTCGGTACATTTTCATCCGGAATATAATCATAAAATTTGTGCCAATCACTACTTTTTCCTCTAGTTTTCCTACTAGTAGCCGGTTGTGTTGTTTCAGTGGCTTGTTGTTGTAATACCCTGAATTTTTATTAAATGAGAAATTGTTGATTTTACGTGTTGTGCACGTACAAATTTTTGTATATATGTTTTCTTATATAATTATCTTTTATAATATGAACAAACAATTGTTTTCTCTCTTTCTTTTTATTTTCTAGAAGCCTATTTTAAGAGATAAGCTTACTTTTCTAATTTAAGCCCAACCTAATTAATTAAATATTTTGTTTTGATCCATGAGTCTAAAAGCCCACTATTTTGAAGCCCACAAATTAATTATCCTTTTAATTATCATAACTTGTAGTGTAGACACAATTAGTAGACAATAAGTAAATTAATAATGTACAACTTTTAATGGGGGACACTAGTTGGGGCACGTGCATGCACTAGTGTGTGCATTGCATACCCTAGGGGGGTAGGCCGGATTATGGACAGAAGAGAGGGAGAGTGGGGTTGAGTTGAGGGGTGGTTATGAGATCATGGAAGTTACTACAACTTATCATTTCATCTTGATCCTTGATCTCTAACTCCTTAATTAAATCCTAACCATCTATTCTCACCCTAAAAGTGTATAAATGCCCCTAGTTTTCTTCTCTTTAGTACACTAAACAATTTATTAAGAGAAGAAAAGACTAAGTGAGCAAAAGATTGAGAAGTGTTAGTGAGTAAAAGATTAGAGTGTGTTTGTGTGTGTGTGTTCCTCAAGTAAAGGCCGGCCAGCATCCAAGGAGCAAAGGTGGGCTCGGTTTCCAATCAAGTATCAAGGAGGAGACGTTTGGCAACACAATCTAGGAGGAGAAGGCTACTTTCTTGCATTTCAGGAGATTCTAGAAGCATTCATTTCATTTTCTCCAATAGGTGGGTGTTTCTCATGCTTCTAAATCTAGATACCATGCTAGGAATGTGTTGCCACTGGATTCTGGTGCGGGGGCAATAGATGAGATTTGTAGGTTCGTAAGGAACTCGAACAGGTTGGATCTCCCTTCTTCCTTGTTGAGAAGTTGACTCCTTGGTGTTCCTGCTGACCTGCACAAACGTTCGAGACACCAGGATGGATCCCGGCGACGAACCCTCCGACGCTCTTGTCAATACCAGAAAAAGTAAAGGAAAAGAGCTTGAGTGCACAAAGAGTGATCACCTTTGACAGTAGGAGGTAGTGGGTATTTATAGTCGCCATGGGAATCTCCTTCAGGAAAATACCAAATCCCTACTTCCCGATGTAGATGGATAGAAGTGGTTAAAACCACAGTTAAGGATAAGCATGAATATGGATTCTCTTTTATCCTATTGACTGGGTCACTCACGGGTTGGGACCCATACCCAGTAGGACGGATCCGTTTTCAGGGCTGTCGGGTTCTGGATAGAGGCCCAGCTCCTGATTCGGACCCGTTAGTAAGTAAAGTTACCATTTTGCCACTGTGAACTTTAAGATTCATGCCCAATTTGAACGGTTCCGATTTAACTCAATTTTTAGCCATATCACAAGCCCTCCACTCCCAGAGACTGGGTGTTACAGCCTTTGGGGAGTAGTTTTGTTGTTTAGGTGGCGTATAGGGTTTTATCAGAGTTCTAAAAGGGGGTTTGAACCTTGTTTGAGGAGTAACAGTGTTTCTTTAAGCTGACAGCATTCCCAAGATTGTTCCTAGGCTCTTCTGGATTTTTCGGAGATTTTTCCCAATTTTACATTATTTTGCGAACCATTTATTCAATTTCGCAGAGCGATGATTTGTCTTCAAGGAATATCAATTAATTATTCTAATAAACAATTATCTATTCAGGAGCTCTAGAATATTTTTCCTGAATTTATAATTAATTTTTAGATTTTTAATTAATTTTCCTGAATTTTTAATCATTTTTTTGTAATTTTTGAATAATTAATTCGAATTATAAATAAAATAAAAGGATTAATCAAATCCAATATCGACGTGGCATGATCTGAGCTGCTTATCAGACTTGAGCGTGACTTTTGAAATAATCGGAGGGATGATTCGGAGTGTGGGCATTTTCTCCTCGTGTTGGGGTCGGTGTCACATTCGTTCGGTGCATGGCCACAGAGGGACGTGGCTTCATCTAGAGCGTCCATCAGCTTCAGCATGAACTTCGGGTGGATCAGACGGTCAATCAGGTGCGGGGAGGTTTTTTCTCCACATGACGCGCTCGCTGCCGCATTCGTTCGATGCATGGCCACCGAGGGACGTGGCTTCATCTAGAGCATCCATCAGCTTCGGCGCGAACTTCGGATGGATCAGACGATCAATCAGATGCGGGGAGATTTTTTCTCCACATGACGCGCTCGATGCCATATTTGATCGGTGTATGGTCACCGAGGGACGTGGCTTCATCTGGAGCGTCCATCAACTTCGGCGGGAACTTCGGATGGATCGGACAGTCGGCCAGATGCGGGGAGGTTTTTTCTCCACATGACGCGCTCGGTGCCACGTTCCTTCGGTGCATGGCCACCGAGGGACGTGGCTTCATATGGAGCGTCCATCAACTTCGGCGCGAACTTCGGATGGATTGGACAGTCGGTCAGATGCAGGGAGATTTTTTCTCCACATGAAGCGTTCGGTGCCACGTTTGATCGGTGCATGGCCACCGAGGGACGTGGCTTCATCTGGAGCGTCCATCAGCTTCGGCGCAAACTCTGGATGGATCGGACGGTCGTTCAGATGCGGGGAGATTTTTCTCCACATGACGCGCTCGGTGCCACATTTGATCGGTGTATGGTCACCGAGGGACGTGGCTTCATCTGGGTCATCTGATGAGGATCAGCTCGAATCACGAGGAGAATGGCATGGATCACAAGAAGAAAATGATTTTTGTCGACACGGCAATATCTAAGCCGTCTGATTGAGGATCAGGCGCGAATCACGAGGAGAAAGTGGTTTTTCTCCAATGCGCCGCTTGGTGCCACGTTTGGTCGGTGTCAAGCCACCGGGGGACGTGTCTTCATTCGGGCCGCTTGATCTTGGTTGGGCACGAAAGTTGAAGCGACCGATCAGTTCGCAGTTTCTAGGGCGTCGCATAAGATTCCATCCTTTGGCCTTCCTTCGGTACGTCTTCTTGGGCCTTTGACGTTTGCTCGGCCCAATTGTTTCAGAAGCCCAAGCGACCTCGCTCTCAGTACTATAAGTTTGCCTTGCCTCACTCTTTTTTTTCACATCTTCACTTTTTACTCTTTGGAAGTTTTTACTCTCGAGTGGCGCTACTAGCGGGGATCTTTGCTCTCGAGCGGTGCTACTAGCGGTCGCAGCCAGGCATCTTGGTTTTCCGGCGAGATATTCTGACCGTAGTTGTCACATCACGGTAAGTTATCCCCTCTTTCGTATTTTTAGCAAAATATCTAGGGTATCTTCGGGGAGTGAGACCTCTACCTCGGAGCACGAAGAGGGGCGGTCCCTGGCCCCGGTTCAGAGCGCGGACAAGAGGAAGGCAATGGTCAAACCGGTGAAGTCGGTGACCATAGTAGAACCGGAGCGTAGGGCCGGGGCATTGGGTTGGCTCCCAGGCCCCTTGTCGAACCTCGAGGGAGTGAGGCAGTACTCTTCTGAGCTTCTAGCAAAGGCGGTACACGGGAGGTCCGCATCATACGAAGAGGGTAGGGCGAGGGAGGTCACTGAGGTTGATGACGTCCCCTCGATGTTGACTGAGAAGGACCTGGTCCGGATCCAAAGGAGCTTTCAGATCCCGAAGGGGTTCGTGCTTCTTCTTCCGGGCCCAGGTATCCGAGCTTGAACACCGATGTCTCCTGACACGTGCATGTTTCCCTTCGACGCCTTCTTCGCCGGGTTGCGCCTGCCCATTCACCCGTTCATCGCGGAGGTTCTGCAGTTCTATGGTCTAAGTCCAGTACAGTATATGCCGAATATGTGGCGACATGTCACCGGCTTCATCCTCTAATGCTAGACGATAGGCGTCACGCCCCAACTCATCATTCTCCGGGGTATGTACCATATTTATCGAAAGAGTAGAACCGAGTATCGTTACTATTTGTTGCCGAAGCGGGGGGTGAAATTGATCGAGAATCCGGAGTCTATCAAATTTTGGAAGGAGAAGTACTTCCTGGTTCGAGGCGAAGCTCCGTAGACAATCCCGACCATGTGGAGAGAATAGGTACCAAAGTGGGCAGCGACCGACTTGGTCCTAACTCAGGAGGAAGAAGACACCGTGGCCAAGCTTATGGCTCGGGATCCACTTGGGTGGAAGGAGGTAACCGAGGAAGTCCTCTATGGTGGGGGTCTCACTCCGATCGACCCTAGTATGCTTCGCCTTTAGATTTTTATCTTTGCTTTCCTGTTTAAGTCTCAACTTCTTCGTAAGCTAATACTTGTTTTTCTTTTTTTACAGAGACTCCAGGCATGGACTTCAAGGCAATGCTCTCGGACCGAACCGGGGTGGCCTACAAGGCCTCCGATGGCAAGAAGAGGAAGAGAACTTCCCCAGGCCCTTCTTCTGTGAAAGTGCCCAAGGCCTCAGTGGTAGCTGCACTGAGCATCAACGCGACCCCGATCATTACTCTGGAACCGGAGTCGCAGACCCCTATCATTACCCCTACCGTGACTACCGAAGGGACTTCCGTTGATCAGGTCTTGGCGCTTGAAGCTCCCCCTCTGACCGCGGCAGCAGAAAGCATACTGACCGAGGAGCATAAGAGGCTGTTCGTCCCTGACTGGCGAGTTATGAGGCACGATGGCTTCCTCGAGGATGCCATCAGCTGTATGCAGGCGATTTGGCATTTGCCGACCCCTAAAGATCGGGCTATGCTGAAGGCGGGGATGGTTGGTGACGACGCCCTCGAGATTGCCAGGGCATCTATGACGGTAAGTTGACTCCGACTCATCTCTCTCCGCCCCTTTTGTTTCTCTATATGTTTAGTGCTTGCATGGTTCTGCACTTCGCACAAATGACTTGCCATTTCAGCCATATGCTGAAGCAAATCACCGAACAGGAGAAAGAGTTGAAGATGGCAAGCGACAGGAACCGAACCGAGCAAGCCAAGGTCGTAAAGATGTTCGAGGCAGAGAGGCATTTGGCCAAGTCACAAGCAGCAGATATCCAAGATCTCGAGGCCGCCCTTGCCGCCGTGAAGGAACAGCTCGCCTCGGAGAATGAGAGGGCGGACAAGGAAGCCGAGCTGGTTGCCAAAGAGAAAGAGGCGGCAGCAAAGGCTGCCGAGCATACGGTTCGGGAGAGGGAGCCAGCGGTGCTTGCGACTTCGGAGGCCGTCAGAGAGGTGGCGAAGTCTCACATGCGAACCAACATGGAGCAGTCTTACGCGCGAGCCCTGAAGCACGTTGCTGTTCGTATCCTCGGGTTCGATGGTGCGGGGTACAGTCTCTACGACCCCCTTGAAGACGACGTTGCTCCTACTACTGAGGGGTCGGCGGAGGTCGAAGGAGAGGAAGAAGAAGAAGAAGAAGAAGAAGGCGGGGGTGACGCCGCTGCTAAGGTGCCTCCCACCGAGGTGCCCCCTGATCCCCCTTGTACTTCCCTTGTTCTTGTTCCCTTTTTTGTTTTTATTTTTGCAAGTAGGCCTTATAGCGAACTGGCCACCACCTGATGTATTAGCAAACATCTTTGAATGAAAAGAAAACTCTTTTTTGGCTAAGTGTTGGAGTGCTTTGTCTTTAAGTTGCCTTGTAGCTTGAATGTATTCTCTTGTGGACTTGCTTCTTGATCTTAAGAGATTTTACTTCTTTCGTTCTCCTCAGGATCGCACCGTGGCTCATCTGCGCGCTGAACTCGGGGTTGCTAAGCTAGGGCTTTCGCGAGGTCAGGAGCTACTTCGTAAAGCGAAGTTTGAGCTCAGTCATCTGAGGTCGATCTGCTCGTCACAACATAGAGGTGAGGCGGTTGGAAGAGAGGTGTCATGAGGGGGAGCCTGAAGGCGAGGAGACGGGTACATCGATGGCCGTCAACCTCGGCTTGAGACTCTCATATCTTCACCGCTCTCTATGTCAGACAGCTGTGGAGAGGGATGAACTGGAGAATGTGGTTGTTGAAAAGAGCATCGAGGTCGCCCATCTACGGCGGACTATCTCTGATGCCTCCCGTGAGGCAGGCATAATGCGGTTGCCACATCTGGAGATAAATGTCACAGACGTCTCACTTAGGGAGCGGATTGTCGAGCTAGAGAAGGAGAATGCTCGTTTGCAACGACCATCTGAGAGAAGAAATGTCAAGACTACTCCCTGTGCCCCGGAGGAGTATGCTCAAGGGATATCATTCCGCGAACCTACACTTTGCTCGCCCCTTGTACCTCGAAGCCCCGGAGAAGCGCAAAGTGGCGTTGCCACTTCGACGAGTGGAGCATTTGTTGGGGCCACCGTTAGGTCGGGGCCAGACGATGCTTCTCGATTCGCTAGCATGGGGATGTCCGCGGAGGTGGGGCGGCGACAACACGGCATTCTTCATCCACGTGTATCGCTCAAGAGAAGCATTCCCCTCCCCAGAAGACGCTAGGGATAAGTTTGGTAGTTTTGTGTCGTCTCGTATGAAATTTGGTCTTTGGTAGAAGTTGTCTTCTTTCTGTAGAGCTTGTATGTCATATGATACTTGTAATCACAATTTTGATCAAATAATACAAGACTTCTTCTGAGACTTCTTTTGAGTGTTCGCACCTTGTTTAAGCTTTGTAAATGTTTCAACAGTTGTGGGAGCTATTCCAAATGGCGAGCCACTCCGTACTCACTTGTAAGCAAGTATTTAGAGAGGAATCGAACCAAGTGTTGGTCTCCGAATTCGTTGTTTTAAGAGAGTACCAACGGTTGTGGGAGCCATTACGAATGGCGAACTGCTTCGTACTCACTTGTAAGTAAGTGAGTAGAGCAGAATCGAGCCAATGTTGGACTCCGAACTCGTCATTTTAAAAGAGAGCCAACGGTTGTGGGAGCAATTCTGAATGGTGAACCGCTTCATACTCACTTGTAAGCAAGTGAGCAGAGCGGAATCGAGCCAAGTGTTAGACTCCGAATTCGTCATTTTAAAAGAGAGCCAACGGTTGTGGGAGCAATTCCGAATGGCGAACTGCTTCGTACTTACTTGTAAGCAAGTGAGCAGAGCAGAATTGAGCCAAGTGTTGGACTCCAAACTCGTCGTTTTAAGAGAGTACCAACGGTTGTTGGAGCAATTACGAATTGCTAACCGCTTCGTACTCACTTGTAAGCAAGTGAGTAGAGCGGAATTGAGCCAAGTGTTAGACTCCGAACTCGTCGTTTTAAGAGAGTACCAACGGTTGTGGGAGTAATTCCGAATGGCTAACCGCTTCGTACTTACTTGTAAGTAAGTGAGTAGAGCGGAATTGAGCCAAGTGTTGGACTCCAAACTTGTCGTTTTAAGAGAGTACCAACAGTTGTGGGAGCAATTCCGAATGGCTAACTGCTTCGTACTCACTTGTAAGCAACTCCGAATGACTAACCACTTCGTACTCACTTGTAAGCAAGTGAGTAGATCGGAATTGAGCCAAGTATTGGACTCCGAACTCGTCATTTTAAAAGAGTACCAATGGTTGTGGGAGCAATTCCGAATGGCTAGCCGCTTCGTACTCACTTGTAAGCAAGTGAGTAGAGCGGAATTGAGCCAAGTATTAGACTCCAAACTCGTTGTTTTTGGAAGTATCAACAGCTGCAGGAGAAAATCTGAATGGTGATCCGCCTCGTACCGGCTTAGAAGCGAAGTAGTTGAGGCAGAGTCAAGTTTTGGACTCCAAACTTGTCATTTTACGAGAGTACCAATGGTTGTGGGAGCAATTCCGAATGGCTAACTGCTTCGTACTCACTTGCAAGCAAGTGAGTAGAGCTGAATTGAGCCAAGTGTTGGACTCCGAACTCGTTGTTTTTGGAAGTATCAACAGCTGTAAAAGCAAATCTGGATGGTGATCCACCTCGTATCCGCTTAGAAGCGAAGTAGTTGAGGCAGAGTCGAACCAAGTTTTGGACTCCAAGCTTGTCATTTTAATGAGTGGGGAAATTTTTTTTAAGTATTGGACTACTCAAAAATAAAGAACTTGTGTGAAAAGACTGCTTTTATTGAAGTCAACTGGGCAGCTGCTTCTAAGTTGCAAGCCACCTTTACACTTTGATAAAAAGAAGATACAAGTAAAAGTCTTTAGACATGTCTTCCAGAGCACTCTTGGGGAAGTTGCTTGGAGCGGTGTTTAGACACCCTCTCAGTACTTCATCAAGTGCTCCGCATTCCACGTCTTCGGTATCTTCCTGCCCCCTAGGTCTTCGAGTTGATACGCTCCTAGGCGAATAACTCTGGAGACCTTATATGGTCCTTCCCAATTGGGTGCCAACTTGCCTTTTTGCTTGGATCAAAGATCGACAACTTTCTGAGCACTAAGTCACCCTCTTTTAGGTAGACTGGCCACACCCTCTTATTGTAAGCTTGAGTGATCCTGCGACGGTAGGTCTCTTGCTGAATTGCGGCCCTCTTGCGAACTTCGTCGATGAGGTCTAGGCAGTTGCGAAGCTGGTTCGTGTTCTGCGCTTCACTGTAAGCTATGAGTCAAGATGAAGGCAGCCCTACCTCCAAAGGGATGAGAGCTTCGGATCCGTACGTGAGGTTGAAGGGGAACTCTCCCGTTGGAGTTCTTTCGGTGGTGCGATAGTTCCAAAGCATGTTGGGGAGTTGCTCGACCCATAGCCCCTTAGTGGACTTGTCAAGCCTCTTCTTCAAGCCGAAAAGAATTTGTCGGTTTGCGTTCTCCGCTTATCCATTGAACTAAGGGTGGGCTACCGAAGAGAACCGCTGCTGAATACCGAGATCGCTGCAAAAGTTGTAAAAGGTCGCCCCCGTGAATTGTGTTCCGTTGTCGGTTACGAGGATGCGAGGTACCCCGAACCGACAGACGATGTTCTTCCAAAAGAACTTCTGGACCTTGTGCTCGGTGATTGTCGAAAGAGGTTCGACTTCGATCCATTTTGAGAAGTAGTCTATTGCTACCACTAAGAACTTCTCTTGGCCAGGCGCTGGAGAGAAAAGTCTGAGCAAATCCATTCCCCACATTGCGAAGGGAATTGGGCTTGCTAAGGAAGTGAGTTATACTTGGGCAGGCGATGGATTGGGGCAAACTTCTGGCAGGAGTCGCACTGGTGGACGTACTCCTCGGAGTCACTTAGTAGTGTGGGCCAGAAGTAGCCGTAATTCAAGAGTTTCCGAGCGAGGGATCTCGCTCCCAAGTGTGCGCCACGTAGACCATCATGGACCTCCTTTAGGGCATAGTGTGCTTCCTCTGGGGAGAGGCACCTCAGATAGGACCGACCGTCGATCTGGGTGTAGGAGGGTTTGTACATGACCCCGTCCAGGAGTGTGTACCGCTCTGCTTGTGTCCTGGTCCTCCTTGCTTCTTTCGGATCTTCGAGAAGGATTCCATCTCGTAGGTACTCAAGGAGGGGCTTCATCCAGTTTTTCCCAAGTGTTAGGGGATAGGATTCCATTGGCTCCAAGCCATCTTCGTCAATGCTTTGTTTGAGAAGAACCTCTATCAAGATGGTCCATTCTAAGCCCTGGAGAGATGAGGAGGCAAGCTTAGAGAGGGCATCCGCTTGCGCGTTTTCCTCTAAGGGATCCCGCTGGAGTTGAACATCTTCAAAAAGAGCTAGGAGCTCCCTCACCTTTGCCAAGTACCTGGCCATACGGCCTTCCATCACCTCGTATTCCCTGGACACCTAGTTGACTACTAACTGGGAGTCGCTGAAGACCCTTACGCACTCGGCGCCTGCCTTGCGAACTATGCAGAGCCCCGCTATGAGGGCCTCATACTCTGCCTAATTGTTTGATGCCGAGAAGTTTAGACGGAGGGAGTACTGGAGGACGAAAGCGTCGAGGCCAGTTAGGATGATGCCAGCCCTGCTTCCATTGGTGCAAGAGGACCCGTCCACATAAACGGTCCAAACAAAGGGGTCGGTAAATGACTTGCATGAGTCAGGGATGGTGTTCTCCACGATGAATTCGGCCAGAGCTTGGGCCTTTATTGCTATTCTGGGCTGATAGCTGATGTCATGCTGACTCAGCTCGATGGACCACTTCATGAGCCACCTGGAAGTCTCGGGCTTGTGGAGAACTTGTTTCAGCGGCTGGTCGGTAAGGACGACCACCAAATGGGATTGGAAGTAGGGGCAGAGCTTTCGGGCTGCCATGACCAGGGCGAGAGCCATCTTCTCCAGCTTCGGGTAATGGAGTTCAGCGTCGCGGAGCACCTTGCTCACGTAATAGATGCGCTTCTGCATCTTATCCTCTTCCCTTACAAGGACCGTACTGAGCGTCTACTCCGAAGCTGCGAGATAGAGGTAGAGGACCTCCCCAGGTGCTGGCTTGCTCAGGAGCGGGGGCTTAGCTAAATATTCCTTGAGCTTGTCAAAGGACTCCTGTTGCTGCTGTCCCCACTCGAAGCCTTAAGCCCCCCTGAAGGCCTTAAAGAAGGGGAGGCACTTCTCCCCAGACTTAGAGAGCAATCGCCCAATTTTGGCGAGGCGCCCTGTGAGCCTCTGTACTTCTTTGACGTTGGTTGTGGGAGCCATTTTGAGAATGACTTGGATCTTTTCAGGGTTGGCCTCTATGCCCTTCTGGCTAACCATAAACTCCAAAAATTTGCCCGATGAGATACCGAACGCACACTTGTTCGGGTTTAGTCTCATATTGCGCCTCCTGAGCACCCCAAATGCTTCTTGAAGGTCGAGAGTGTGCTCCTGCCCTCGGGTGCTCTTGACCAACATGTCGTCGACGTAGACCTCCATATTTCGGCCAATCTGGTCTCGGAAGACCCTATTCACAAGGCGCTGATAGGTAGCTCCCGCATTTTTCAAGCCGAATGGCATAACACGGTACCAATAGAGGCCTTGGTTCGTCACGAACGAGGTCTTCGGGATGTCGGGAGGGAACATCCGGATTTGGTTGTATCCTGAGAAGGCATCCATAAAAATGAGGAGCTTGTGCCCGGAGGTCGCATCGATCAAAGCGTCGATACTGGGAAGAGGAAAGGGGTCCTCCGGGCATGCCTTATTGAGATCGGTGAAGTCAATGCATATTCTCCAGCTCCCATTGGCCTTCTTAACCATTACCACATTGGAGAGCTACTTAGGATAGTTTACCTCCTGGATAAATCGGGCATTGAGGAGTTTCTCGACCTCCTCTTTGATCGCCTATTGCCGTTCGGAAGAAAACTTCTGCCTCTTCTGTTGGACAGGCTTGACCCCGGGGGTGACGCTTAGACGGTGCATTGAGAGCTCCTCTGAGATCCTGGGCATATCGACTGCAGTCCAGGCGAAGAGGTCACGGTTCTCCCGTATGCACCGGTAGATGTCTTGCTTAATGGAAGGGGAAAGAGTCTTGCTGACGCGGAACGTCGTAGTGGTGACTTCTTCGGAGAAGGCCACTTCCTCCAACTCGTCCACGGGCTCGGAGACAGTTTGACCACCTTCCTAAGGAAGTTCGAGCGCTTCCAAAGAGAGAACTAGACCCCCCATCAAGGTCATATAGCACTTTTGAGCTGCTTCTTGGCTTCCCCCCACTTCTCCCACTCCTAAAGGCATGGGGAACTTCATCTTCATGTGGTAGGCTAAAGGAATGGCTTGAAACGCAGCCAATCCTGGTCTACCCAAGATAACATTATAGGCGGCCTTGATGTCGACCACCATGAAGTCCATTGGCTCTGTGCGAGTTACCAGGGCCTTTCCAGCTGTTACATCGAGGGTTATAACTCCCTCGATCGTAACCGGAACCCCAGTGAACCCGTTTAGAGTGTAGCCTGCGGGCTTGAGCTAGTCCCTCAATAGCTGGAGGCCCTTGAAATCCTCCAAGAAAGGGATGTTGACGGAGCTACCGTTATCCACCAAGGTTCGACGAACGTCGAAGTTCGCCATTCAGAGGTTGATGACGAGGGCATCGCAGTGGGGTGTGCGGACGCCCTCCAGGTCCCTATCGGAGAACGTCACTGGGACTCCTAGGCCTTTTGGGGGAGGATGGCTCTGCACGGAGTTAACCTCCCTTACGAAGGCTTTTCAGGAGGAGTTGGAATCTCCCCCCATTGGGCCTCCATATACCAGGTGCAAGATGCCCTCTACTTCGGCCTCCGGAGTTTCCGTTCCCTGCTCAGTTCGCCTGTTAGCCCCCCTAGGCGGTGGAGGCAGATCGGCTCGGTCCCTTCTCACTAACCGAGTAAGCTGCCCTATCTAGATGAGGGCCTCAATTTCATCCTTCAAGGCCCGACAATCATCGGTGTCGTGCCCGTGGTCCCGGTGGAAACTGCACAACTTCTCCCGGTTTCTCTTCTTTCCAGGGGTGTTCATCTTCCGAGGTGGCGGCAGGAGACCTTCGTTCTCGATCTCCATTAAGATGGCGGACACACTCGCGTTTAGCATAGTGAATTTCTCGAAGAGGGGGAGAGGACGCTGCTGACCCCCATTGTCCTTTTGGAGCTTCTTAGCTCCTTCTTCTTCTTTTGTGCCCTTCCGCTTCTTCCCGGAAGTCGACGCCTCAAAGGTGGGGGTGGAGAGCTTATTCCGCTCGGATGTACTTCTCGCTGCGAAGTAGGAGCTCTGAGAAGTCTCGAGGTGGCTTCTTGGCGAGGGACGCCCTGAGGTCAGTATTGAGGACATTGGACTGGAAGGCGACAGTGGCCACCGAGGGCTCTAAGGAGGCGATGAATCTAGCCTCGGTAGTGAAGCATTTAACATAGTCCCTCAATCATTCGCCCGTCTTTTGGCTGAGGAACAGTAGGGAGGCACTCGTCTTCTCTGTGCTACGACTGCTCACTAAGTGCATGAGAAAGAGACCTTCAAACTGGTCGAAGGATAAGATAGACGCCGGTGCTAGTCGAGAGTACCACTCCCGTACCGGTGCCTTTGAGTGTGGCCGAGAAGGTCTTGTAGAGGAGGGCATCGGATGCATGATGGATCATCATTAGAGTTTTGAAACTCTCAATGTGATCCGCAGGGTCTGCCTCCCCAGTGTAGGTCTCGAAATGTGGAGGCTTGAAGTTGTCGGGGACTGGGGCATCCATGATGGTGCGGGAGAATAAGGGCCTGCTTGGACGGAGGTCCCTTGCCCGTCGCTCTTCGTCTCGATCGAGCTGGCCAAGGCACCTTTCCATCTCGTAGAGACGGCAGTAAACCGAGTCCTCCCTTTGGTCTTGCCTGGCTGAGCCCCGAGACTCATCCTCATGTCGAGGAGGGCTGGGGCTGCAACGGCGATGGCTCAGAGTAGGTGGTGGAATGACTGAATGATGGGGGTGACTCGGAGTAGGACGCAGACTTCGGGAGCGGCAGTGGTGATCGGGAGAACGGCGGCAATGGCTTGGAGCTCTCCTGGGACTTCGGAAGCGGCGGTGATTGCTCGGAGCCAGTCTGGGACTTCGGGAGCGGCGAGGATGATGAGGAGTTGGCCGAGGGTTGGGTGCCTGAAGGCCATTATTGGGGGCAGTGTGGAGCACCCGAAGGACCGCCTCCTGAAATTGTTGAAATTCCGCCCTTGTGACGGGGGCCTCCTGCTTGAGATCGGCTCGAGCCGTAGGATGGCCAGCCGAGGAGGGGCTTCGCCTTGAGCGATGCGGGGGTGAATCCCTCTGCCTCCGGGGGAGTTAGACCCCCTATAGTCTGATCGGCGTGGCGACCGATCCCTCGGCTACTCCCAACGAGGGTTCGCCTCGCTGGTCCGCCTCTCCTCCAGATGAGTTCGAAGATTGGGCCCTGGCTCGGTTTACCGATTGTTAAGCACGTCCTGCAAGTCCTTTGGCATAGGAGGACTGTGGGAGGCCATAGTATTTGTGGAGTCATTGTGGATGGACACCCGAACCTGATGCATGGGTTGCTGGTGGCGGCTTCGCCTAAAGGGCTCCCCCACAAATGCCTGGGGCCCTGCAGGTTGCAGAATAGACTAGGGAGCCTGCTGCTCGAGCTACAGGGTCTACGGAACGGGTGGAGGGAGATCCTCTGGAGGAGGAGGGGGGTAGGATGAGAAGAGGTTGTTCTTCGGCTGGAGTTTGCGGGCTTCCTCTTGGGAGGCATGGCTGGGAGTAGCTTTGGCTAAAGTAGGAAGGTGGGGTTGCTTGTCGAGTTATTTCCCACAGATGGCGCCAATCTGTTGTCGCTGGATTCTGGTGTGGGAGCAATAGATGAGATTTGTAGATTCATGAGGAACTCGAACAGGCTGGATCTCCCTTCTTCCTTGTTGAGAAGTTGACTCCTTGGTGTTCCCGCTGACCTGCACAAACATTCGAGACACCGAGATAGATCCTGGCGACGAACCCTCCGACGCTATTGTCAATACCAGAAAAAGTAAAGGGAAAGAGCTTGAGTTCACAAAGAGTGATCACCTTTGACAGTAAGAGGTAGGGGGTATTTATAGTCGCCATGGGGATCTCCTTCAGGATAAGACCAAATCTCGACTTCCCGATGTAAATGGATAGAAGTGGTTAAAACCACAATTAAGGATAAGCATGAATTTGGATTCTCTTTTATCCTGTTGACTGGGTCTCTCACGGGTTGGGACCCGTACCCACTAGGATGGATCCGTTTTCAAGGCTGTCGGGTTCTGGATAGAGGACCAGTTCTTGATTCGGACCCGTTAGTAAGTAAAGTTACCATTTTGCCCCTGTGAAATTTAAGATTCGTGCCCAATTTGAATGGTTCCGATTTAACCCCATTTTTAGCCATATCAGAATGATTTGATAAAATTACTAAGAAACAACAGTGAAATTGGACCCATGTTTGCTTAATTAGAGATGAAATGGTAATTAAGAGAATGATTGGTAAAATGATTGCTAGTTGATAAATAGTGAATTTAAGTGCTAGAAACTATCATGTTGTCATTCTATATGTTTTGAATTGAGCTCTATGATGAAATTTGTGCTTATGAGACAAATAGTTGATTAAACGCATCATGTGTAGTTGATTGTCTAAAATAAAGTTTCATTATTGTAGAAAGATGAGAATTTGTGTTCTAAAAATGTGGTAGGATATTAATAAGTAAAAGAACAAAGGAATATAGTGTCTTTGTGGAATTCTATATCTAAATTATGAAAAAATGTGTTAGTGTTCCCAATGTCGAAATTATGGACATAGAACATAAAGTAGGACAAAAATGCATGTTTTATAAAGCAAATAATGATTATAAGAATACTGGTTTACTGTAATTTTATGTAGGTTACAATCTGGAAAGTTTTGCTTTCAAAAGAGAAAAAAAGAAATAAAATCGTTTTGAGAATCATGAAAAATTAGAAATGAACTGAGAGTTAGATCAAACCCAATCTGAACTAGTTGTGAGACAATCTGGTCACTTAGACCATTTGGTCGAAGGGTGTTTGGGCACTACTGTAGCGCAGGGGGGTTGGCTCTGGTCTCGGATTCGATACTGGGTAGGAGCCTTTTACTCTTTTCATTTTTTTTTTGAAAAATCCCGAATACCCGAGAGTTAATACATATCGATAATAAACCATTCCATTTCGTTTCTGTGGCTTTGGCGTAGTGGTTTTTGGGGGTGCCCACGTGGCCGCTGTTTGTGGGTTCGAATCCGGACGTGGCTTTCGGTTTAAAAGTTGTTTTTTTGGGAAATTAATAATATTTTGAGGTTTAAAAATAAATTAAAATTGAGGAAAAATATGGAAAAAATTACTGAAATTATTTAGACTTCATGAGATAATTTTTAAAACTTTTGTTGTAGTATAATTGAGAATTTGAGGCTAATACAAGAAAGGACTTGTTTTAATTAAATTGTTTTTTTTAGATAAAGAAAAAATAAATGGGTTGTTTAAAAGAGTTTTAAAATGAGAATTAGTAATGAGAAATTTTGAAAGTGTGAAGTGTGAAATTAATTAAAATTGTGAATTGTAAAATTAGTATTGATTGAAATGAGACTAAGGTACTTCTTTTTTTTTTGCCTCTTATAAGAGATTTACAGTAAGAGCCTCTTTTTGAGGTGTTCTTTTTATATAAAAATAACCTCTTATAAGATATTTCTGTTCTTTTTTCACCTCTTACAAGAGTCTTTTATCTACTTTTACACATTTTTGCCCTTACTATATAATTTCTCTATTTATACTTTGGGGTAATATAGACTTTTTAAGTGATAGAAGGCTTATAAGAATTTGAAAGAGGCTACTAGAAGCCGTTAAGGCTTATAAGCGGTTTTGGGGAAATTTGCTTATAAGCGGTAAAAAAAGAACGCTAAAAATTATGGGAAAAGAGGTAGACCACCTCTTATAAGAGGTGAATCGCTTATAAGAAGAGAAAAAGAACAGTACCTAAGAGAATTTGTGGAAAGAATGAACTATTGAATATGACAAGTTGAATTTATTTGTTTATGCATGTTATTGCACATGAAATTGAAATTGAATGACTTGATGAGTTATGAAGGATATTATGAATATGAATATACAAATGCTATGAATATGAAATGAAAATTATTGTTAATCATGGAAAAAGAGAAGTTATGAGTATGAAAAAACTCGATGTTGTAATTATGAGTTGAAATTAAGAACTATGGTGTAGCTAAGCCTCATACCGGCAATGAAAGAAATGTTGAGATGATATTTGAAATGAAAAGGCCAAGATTTGGGTCATGTGAAATGAATGAATAAGACCGGTATAGTGGGAGTGTTAACCCTAAGGGATTGTTTTTTTTTTTATGATTCAATTAAATTAAGGACTAGATACATAGTGAAGATGTGATGAAAGTAAGAGAAAAACATGAGTATGAGGGCCATTGGATTGATGACGTGAATGTATTCACAGGATGTCCCATGATGCGTCATGAGTAGGACGTGGATACTGCTCTAGAGTACCGTCCCGGTGGCGACGCTCGTGGGGTGTTTGGTGACTGCGGGTGGTGTCATGTTTATGGTAGGAGGTGAATTACCACAGGATGCTTGCATGATGAGTCATGTGTCAATGTGTTGGGATTCTCTCCAGGGCGCCTAGACGTGAGTTTGTAGCTCATAGAACATCTAGGATACTTACTATAGTTACAGTAGTAGATTAAGTCATGACGAGGGATTGAACCCTACAAGATAATGGACGATTAAGGGCTTGCTTTCAGACCTATGTAGTATGGGCTACATAGACTCTGAACAACTGCACATTAGTGTCATATTGTAGTGCCCCGCCCCAATACTCAGACAATTTGTTAATATTTTTAGAATACAAATTAGATACTATGTAGTACAACTACCCACCACAGGCTGCCCCTCAAAAGGTGGTTAACCAATTAGGTGACTCTTGATCATTGGATAATTATATTTATACTCAAATTAGTTTTTGTGCACCTCCCATGTGGGACTAAATTTCTCAAATCCTTCTCAAATTCCTCAAATCCCGTGTACGCAAACCAGTCGACTGAACAATCGACCAGTCGACTGTTCGCTCTAAATCTGGGGTATTACATACACCCCACCTTAGAAATCAGCGTCCTCGCTGAGTACGGGGCACACATCTTGTGTAGGATCCGTCCTTAACCAATTAGGGGACTCTTGATCATTGGCTAATAGTATTTATACTCAAATTATCATATCAAACTTCCCATGTGGGACTAAATTTCTCAAATCCGTCTCAACCAAATCCGTCTCAAATATGCAGTACAAGTCGACTGTACAATCGACCAGTCGACTGTTCACTGCCAAACTGGGGTATTACACATATAACATAAATAATTGCATTAAGGACTAAGTGCACATTCACAACACGACATCAATAGGATAGTCCCCTTAGCTTTGTTTGTGAAAAAGTTTGAGGTTTGTTAAGTATTGAGAATCGTTATACTGTTTCGGCATAGAGAGGATGGACATGTATAATATTTCGTCAGTTGACTGAACTGACGTACCCACAGTTTTCTGTGCAGGATAAAGTACATGAAAAAGACTAAGGAGGAATTGATGCTTAAAGATTATTCAAGTGTTATTATATTTCATTCATTATTGTAAAATTGCTTCTGCTGTATAAGTGTTAATGTAAATGTAACTCTGATGTAAAGTAAAGTTTTAATTTTCTTGTAAAATTGTATGAAGTGAAGTGAAAAGATCCAGTGGAACTCGAATTCAGTCTTATTTGGAATTCAGGGTGCTACAATTGTTGTGGTTCTTCTTCTAATTCTATGTCTCCTACAAACTCATCGTGTGTACCCCATTGTTGGGGAGGAGGATTAGGGTAGTCTTCTGCAGGGTCATTTTGTGGGACAATTGGAGGCCTACAGGAAGTGCCGGCGGAATTTCGTCCACTTTGGCTACGGCCGCTACCGCGTGATCTAGACATGTTGATATGTAGTAGTGTATGTAAAAAAATTAAACACAGTGTAGGCGCGATAAGTTACAAAAAAAATCTAGAAAACAAGAGGGTTGTGAGAGAGAAGATCAAAAAACCAACAAACAAATATGATACAAAATTTATAACTATAAAAAAATAAAATAGAAGAAGAGGAAAATGAAATTTTGATACCGTTCACCATGAATACTTGTATATAAAAAAACCCGTAAAAATAATAATAGAAGTAGAAGTAGAAGTCCGGAATTGAAGACTTGAAGAGAGCTTGGAGGAGAGTTGAAGACTTGATCACTTGAAGGAGAGTTGAAAACTTCAAGACGTAGTTGAATTTTGAGTTCGATACGATCGGAATTTGTCGTTTAATCGTGTATATGTCTTGCTACCTTGTTGGTTGAATTGTTCACAAATTGAAATAAATTGAGTAATAATAGTAAAGAGAGTAAGAGAGTAATGTGTGAATTTATTGTTTAGGTATTAGGGATATTTATAGGGAGAAAACAAAAAAAAACACCAAAAAAACCAAAAATAACGGCTAAAAGAGCCGTTGAAGGCTCTCGGGTTGGGGGATCAGCCCGTTGGACCCACGGGTCGAACGGTCAACCCGTACGGGTCAAATGGTTCGCAACCCGCGAGTCAACCTGCGGGTTCGCGGGCAGGTTGAGTACTGTGCATCCGGGTTATCGGGCCGGGTTTACCGGGTTAACCTCGCTATTTTACGACCCAGGTCGACTTGTTTCTATTAACGGGTTCGACCCGAACCCGAATCGGAATTTCGTGGGCCGGATTAAACGAGCGGGTCGCGGGTCGACCCGTCCCGTTTGCCATCCCCCCCTCCCCCCACCACCCATGCCGGCCTCCTCCAACCCGAACCCAATTTCTTACAGTACTCGGCCAATTTAAAACCTTTTTTCTCTCTGTATGTATTTTGTTTATCTGTGATGATTAGTTTTTGATGAAAAACATAATGAACATGGGTTGAAATTTGAAATTTGATATGCTTATCAAAAAACATAATGAACATGGGTTGAAATTTGAAATTTGATATGCTTTGCTTTATTTGATCATTGATAATTGATTTTTTTGAGGAGAAACCTTTATTTTAAGTTCTGATTGATCAGTTTTCGAAGTTTTAATTTGTTTAGGAGGTTTTAAATAATTTTTGAATAGTTTGCCATTAAAATTTGATTGGTTTTTGTATATTCTTGGAGGTAGGGGATGACGCACATGTGCACGTGCATGTCCAATCTTGATTTTCCATGAATTTTATCATATATACATGCTTGCTTGCTAATAAAAATTTGACCATTTTGTGATTATAATTCAAACGAAGTATTCTTTTAATCAAAACATTGACTTTGATTTTGAAAAAAATATTATTTTTATGATTGAAAAACACTAGAACAATATATCTTTTGCTTGTATGTATGCAATCGTATATCGTTATAACTCTTAAACCGAGAGAAGAGCTCACTTCCTCAATAGGATGAGTCATCGGTGACTCCCACAAATTAAACATTCTTAGCACAAATTCCATACCATAGGTGGTTAACGAATCGTTGTAATGAAGTTCGTCACTTTTTTCTATGCAAAAGAATCCAAATTTTCTTACAAAAACGACACATTTTCTTGAAAAAGATCCCAACTTTCTTTGAAATCATGTTCCTAATGAAAATAACTCCATCTATATAATAAAACACAAAGAAAGCTATCAAGTGGCTCTCCTTCAACCCCCCCAAATCAAAGGTCCAGATCTAACCTCACAAAACAAATATTCTCTCCCAAAAGTTTCCCCCCATAACTCAAATTCAAATCCCCCACCCAAAACAACTCCTTTATTTATTTAATTATTTCTCTCTCTTTTTCTCTCTCTCTCTCTCTCTCTCCCCCTCTCTCTTCTATTAAAAAAATGAAGAAAATAAAAAAATTTAAAATTTTTTTAAAATAAAAAAAATTTAAAACTAAAAATTTTAAAAATTTAAAAATTAAAAATTTAAAAATAATTCAAAAAAACCAAAAATCGAAACTTAAAAAGAAATTTAAAATTTTAAAAAATTAAAAAACATAATTTTAAAAATTTAAAAATTTTAAAAATTTTAAAAATTTAAAAATTTTAAAAATTTAAAATTTTTAAAATTTTTAAATTTTTAAATTTTTAAAATTTTTAAATTTTTAAAATTTTTTAAATTTTTAAATTTTTAAAATTTTTATAATTTTAAAATTTTTATAATTTTAAAATTTTTATAATTTTTAAATTTTTATAATTTTTAAATTTTTTAAATTTTTAAATTTTTAAATTTTTAAATTTTTAAATTTTTAAATTTTTAAATTTTTAAATTTTTAAATTTTTTACAATTTTTAAATTTTTACAATTTTTAAATTTTTAAAATTTTTAAATTTTTAAATTTTTAAATTTTAAATTTTTAAATTTTTAAAATTATTAAATTTTTAAATTTTGTTAATTTTTAAATATTTAAAAAATTTTAATTTTTAAAATTTTAAAATTTTTAAAATTTTAAAATTTTTTAAATTTTTAAAAAATTTTAAAATTTTAGAAATTTTAAAAATTTTGTAAATTTTAAAATTTTAAAATTTTAAAATTTTTTAGATAAATTAAAATTTTGAAATTTTGAAATTTTGAAGATCTCAAAGCAAATCCAAATCCAATGTTGAACCTTAATCAAGAGTTCGTCGCAGATATCTGATCCGTTGCTAATTCCTATCGGTGACTCCCATCCACCAAATCAAGCGTGAATATCAATCGATTCTGTATCGGTGACTCCCCGTCACCGAATCGAGAGCCTCTATATGCGATGTGACGACTCTAATTTCATCTCATTAACCGAATTCTCATTCTAATTTTTATTTTCTTTTGTGCACGAGATTACTCTGTTCTTTTCGAATTTTGTATGTGCATGGGATTTAAGTTTAGAAAGTGTGATTGTTTTATTTTTGGGTTTAAAAAATTTTAATTTGGTGATTTATTTGATGAGTTTTTTTATTGGTTTTGATTTAAGCTGTATGCAAGTGAGAGATAGATTATTTGGTGGCCTCAATTTTGGCTTCCACACCATGTAAGCTGACTAGCAACCTAAAATAACTTGGCAAATATGCAACATTAATTTTTTTACTACAGGAGAAAATACTATCGTGAAGTGTTCCCTTCACTGGTTATTAAAAACCATAGATTATATAACATATAAGAACTTTTAGTGTATGTTTGGATATATAGGACTGGGATGACTGGAGTTTACCAGTGAATGGTGCAAACTCTCCACTCAAGAAAGACATCTAAAGTAAATTTGTTATTTATCCATTTTGTTTTTTTATAAAGGTGCAATGGGGAGACAAAGTGGAGATAAAAGAAATGATTACCTTGGATTAGAGTTTTTAGAACTTCATGTATTTCATTTTGGTTAAAATAATAATAAGAGATATTTCAATTGCAAACTGGGTCTCAGACAAACAAATATTTAGATTATTGGTATTGTAGATAGCTTCACACATGCACTTGCGCTACCATTGTATTTAGACATACTCATAGTAGTTATGGGATTAGAGTAAGCTCTATAAAACCTATATGACAATGTCCTTGCATAACTATTACAAGCATTTAAAAGTGAAGTTTAAAGAAAACTCTATGCAGTGTTTCTAACAAACTATATGCATTCCAGGTAAGTTCAAGCTAATGATCAAGAATGCGATGGTTGATCTTAAAGGTAGATATACCACTTTCTCATATAATATGTTTCCTACTTCAATTAGTTTGCTGGACCTCCAAAACTATTTTATATAATCAAACCAGGTGCACCGTTCCGTCGACGTGCCGTAGGCACGTGTCAACGGACAAACCTAGTTTTACAATAAAAAAGAACACTTGCGTCTTTTAAACAAAACAAAATTCGATCTTTTTTTTTTCAGAAAGGTCGAAACTTTTCTAAAATCTAATTAACCAATTTTAAAGTAACCGACTTTCTTTATCTAGAAGCCTTATCTTTCTTTGTAATACACAAAAAGATTTTATCTTTTGATTAAATAAAAGTTATTCTTACACCAAAATCTCATCTTTTACAAAATATTTCAAAAAAGACTTTTTTCCTATAAACAAAACAACTTTTTTTTTTCAAAAACAAACAAATAGATGAGAATTAATGCAAACAATTCCTAAGCCATACAATGATGGTATGGGTTCAATCTGAAAAACATAACATACAGAACACATGTAGTGCACCTACACAATACACCTCACACACTACAACACAAAATTCCAAAGCCTGTAACTTAGACTCACATGACACAAAAGCATACTAATATAGGCCACAAACGATAACCCTCTACTTCATCACGTTTTCTGGCCAACCCCAGTACTGGAAGCTAATGAAACTCATCGAGAAGATATCCCCACCTTTCTAGACCGCTATCAATTTTGTTTCACCGCGAAATGAATTCGAGAACTCCAGACGTAATCGTTTTCGTATCGTTGTGCATTACTGATTGTTGGAAATCGATTCCATCATATTGTACTCATCAAGACGTACAAAATGATGTACTCATATGTCCAAAACGGATTTCAAATGAATGAAATATTCGCCTCCAAAGTTAGCTTGTTGAAATGAAGAATTGAACTTTTGCTTGATATGTGACATCTAAACTTAGTCCCATATCGGTAAGGAGCAAAAAGCAAATGAACTTATAAGTTAAAAACTGAGCCAAAGGGTTGTGCCCTTAGGGGTACGAATATTTTCTCCGGAGGGAGAACACACTCAACTTGGGCGTCGGTGTGGAACACACGCGCGCGCCCGCCCCGCCCGGCCGGGCCGGGGCGGACCGGACCGGACCCGGACACGGGCACGGGCTCGGGCTCGGGCCTGGGCCTGGGCCTTGGCTTTGGCTTTCAGTAAACCTTTTTTTTTTTTTTGCAGAAATTCAGCTCTGTTTTGAGCTGGATACGGGCAGTTGCAACAGTTTTTGTCTGAATAGTTGCAACAACTGTTGCAGCAACTACCGTCAGTTCTGATCTGATACGGGCAGTTGCAACTGTCGTGACAGTTTTGTCTGAACAGTTGCAGCAACTGCCACGGGATTAGGCCTATAAATAGGATAGGATTCTGATCAAATCCTTATCCCATTCATAAGTTCCCTATCTCCTGTATCAACATAGCATATCACATACGCTGCCATCATATCTGGTCTCGCCCGAGCCTCCATTATTCTAGTGTAAGTTAATGGAGTTCTGACTGTTGTATCTTGGGAGACGACTGCCATAAAAACCTGTGTACACCGTTGCAGAGGCAGAAATTAACGTCTTAAGGACATTGCTTCGACAAGCCTCAGTCTGTATTTATTCTTCCTTCACCATACTCAAGGTCGGAATTGAAGATAACATATCTTCTTTCTGTGCTTTGTGTACAGTGATATACACTGTTTGCGAAACAGTTCCTTTAATTCACATTTATCAAGGTTCGAATTGAAGATTCAGTATCTTCCTTTTGTTCTTTGCTGATAGTGAATTATACTGTTTTCATAACAGTATAAGTACAATTAAATTTGAGTAGAAATTTAATTTGTTGTTTTTAATTTTACATTAAAAATTAATTTTGTCTACATAAGTTGTAACAACTTAAGACGTTAAATTTATTCTTTTTCTTTTTCTTCTGTAGACAAGAATATGACTACCAAACCAGAACCCCCGAAAATGGTTAATAGTTTGCACAACAAGCCCGAGAATTTTAAAGGGGCTGACTTCAAGACTTGGCAGAGCAAAATGTTCTTCTATCTTACAACCCTCGGGTTGGATAGGTTCCTCGAGGAGGAAGAACCTAAGCCCGCTGAGGGGCAGACTCCTGAAACTCACAAGGAGACATTTGCAGAAGTGGATGCATGGAGGCATTTGGACTTTCTTTGCCGGAACTACATCCTTAACTATTTGGATGAAGTTCTGTACAAGATATATTGTCCAATCACTACTGCAAAAACCTTGTGGACCGCTCTGGCCTACAAATACAAGACTGAGAATGCCAGCTTGAAGAAATTTATCGTGGATAAATTTATGGACTACAAAATGGTGGACTCTAAGTCCGTCACTGTCCAGATGCAGGAGCTTCAAATCATTATTCACGAGATGGAAGCCGAAGGCCATAAGGTTGGCGAATCCTTTCTAGTGGAAGCAATCATTGGAAAGTTGCCACCATCATGGAAAGACTTCAGGTATTACGTCAAGCACAAAAAGAAGGAAATATCCTTAGAAGATCTTGTTGTCAGGTTGAAGATTGAAGCAGACAACCGAGGTACAATAAGGTTCAAAAGCGAGGAGGCTAAAGTACATGTTGTGGAAAGTTCCAACAAGCGGAAGGGCAACTCCAACAACAAGAAACATTCCCAGAAGAGAAAAGCTTCAGATCAAGGATTCAAAGACAAGAAGCCCAACAAGAAGTTCAATGGAAATTGTTGGATTTGTGGGAAGCCTGGTCACTCTGCCAGAGACTGCCGCTTCAAGAAATCTGGCGGCACTTCAGAAGCAAATGTCACTGAGAACATGATTGCAAGCATCGATGACCTGAACTTGTCTGCTGTTGTTTCTGAATGTAACCTTGTCCAACATCCCAGGCAATGGTGGGTGGACACAGGTGCTACTCGGCACATATGTTTTGATAAGTCACTGTTCTCGACTTATCAGAAACTGGACCACGAAGAAAAACTATATATGGGCAACTCTGCTGTGTCGATGGTCGAAGGCTGTGGACAAATCATCCTGAAGTTCACGTCTGGAAAGAACGTCACGCTGAACGACGTGCTTCATGTGCCAGACATCCGCAAGAACCTTATCTCTGGATCCGTGCTCTCCAAGAAAGGCTTCAAGATTGTAATTGAGTCAGACAAGTTGGTGCTGACCAAGGCTGGGGTTTATGTTGGGAGGGGATATCTGTGTGATGGATTATTCAAAGCAAATGTAGCCGTAATTGGCAATAACCCAATGTACTCTAAATCTATGATTAATAAAATTTCAGTTTCTTATTTGCTTGAGTCTGAAACAATTTTATGGCATGATAGATTAGGGCACATAAATTTTCGAAAGATGAAAAAACTTGCAAATTTAGGTTTGATTCCAAACTTTAAATTTGACAAAACTCACAAGTGTGAGATTTGTGTGGAAGGAAAAATGGTCAAGAAACCATTCAACACAGTAGACAGAAGTACTGAGCCATTATGCTTAATCCATACTGATCTATGTGATTTTAAATCCTTACCCACGAGAGGTGGGAAAAAGTATTTTATCACATTTATCGATGATTGCACCCGATATTGCTATGTCTATTTACTAAATAGTAAAGACGAAGCAATTGCAGCATTCACAAAATACAAGGCTGAAGTAGAGAATCAGCTTAACAAAAGGATCAAAATACTGAGGTCTGATCGAGGTGGAGAATATGAGTCTCCATTTGCACAACTGTGTGAAGAGTATGGAATTATCTACCAAACAACTGCCCCATACTCACCTCAGCAAAATGAAATTGCTGAAAGAAAGAACAGAACGTTAAAAGATATGATTAATGTCTTGCTTATAACTTTTGGACTACCTACCAACTTGTGGGGGGAAGCTTTATATATGTCAAATCACATATTAAATAGAGTTCCACATAAGAAAGCTGATTCCATTCCATATGAATTATGGAAAGGACATATGCCTAATTACAAATACCTCAAAGTGTGGGGGTGTTTGGCTAAGGTCTCGGTTCCTCTTCCTAAGAGAACCAAACTTGGACCAAAAACGGTAGATTGCTATTTTCTAGGCCATGCCGAAAATAGTAGTGCATACAGATTCTTAGTATTCAAGTCTGAAGTACGTGACATCAGTGTAAACACTATCATTGAGTCAAGAGATGCCATATTTTTTGAAGATGTGTTTCCACACAAAAGAAATAATGGAAACCCTGATCTCAAAAGAACAAGTGAAGTGTTAACTGAGAAACATGATGAAACTCATCGTGACAATGGTGAATCTGAACCAAGAAGAAGTGTAAGACCTAAAACCTCTAAGTCTTTCGGTCCAGATTATCTAACATACATGTTAGAGGCTGAACCTCAGACTTATAAAGAGGCAGTCTCATCCTCAGAGTCTCCCTATTGGAAAGAAGCTATCAATAGTGAGATTGAATCAATTCTAAGTAATCACACCTGGAAATTGGTTGACTTTCCACCAGGTCATAAACCAATTGGATGTAAATGGATCTTCAAACGGAAGATGAAACCAGATGGTTCCATTGACAAATACAAAGCTAGATTAGTAGCTAAATGGTATCGCCAGAAGGAGGGCTTAGACTTCTTTGATACTTATTCACTGGTTACACGGATAACCTCTATAAGAATGCTGATAGCAATAGCTTCTATCTATAATCTTGAAATTCATCAAATGGATGTCAAAACGGCATTTTTAAATGGGGATCTCGAAGAAGAGATCTACATGGAGCAACCGGAAGGGTTTGTCTCAAAGGGAGCTGAAAATAAAGTATGTAGACTTGTTAAATCCCTATATGGACTTAAACAAGCTCCGAAACAATGGCATGAAAAGATCGACAATGTCATGATGAAAAATGATTTTCGAATTAATGAATGTGATAAATGTGTTTATTACAAACAAATGGGACAATCTTGCGTGATTGTTTGCCTATATGTGGATGATATGCTAATCTTTGGTCCTAACCTGGAAGTCATCAAGACTGTAAAGAAAATGCTAATCAACCACTTTGACATGAAAGACTTAGGTGTGGCATATGTTATTTTGGGTATCAAAATAATAAGAACACCTAGTGGCATTGAATTATCTCAAACACATTATGTGGAAAAAGTGCTTGACAGATTCAAGGAACATGGGATTAAAGGAGTATCAAACTCTTATTCACCATCTATAGTTTTGCACAAAAATACTGGTGAAAGTATAATGCAACTGGAGTATTCTCGTGTAATAGGCAGTTTAATGTATATCATGAACTGCACGAGACCAGACATTGCTTATGCAGTGAGTAAACTAAGAAGATACACCAGTAACCTAGGAAAAGGTCACTGGACATCATTACTAAGAGTACTTGGGTATTTAAAGAATACTACAAACTTTTCACTGCATTATGGTAGATATCCTGCCGTTCTTGAAGGATACATTGATGCAAATTGGATATCTGATTCGGAAGAATCAAAATCCACAAGTGGTTATATTTTTACCCTAGCAGGAGCTGCTGTGTCATGGAAATCTTCCAAACAAACGTGTATTGCACGATCCACAATGGAATCCGAGTTCATTGCTTTAGATAAAGCAGGTGAAGAAGCAGAATGGCTTCGGCACTTTTTAGCAGATATTCCTTTTTGGCCTAAACCAATGACGGCCATTTGTATCCATTGTGATAATCAAGCAGCGCTAAGTAGAGCGCACAATTCTGTATATAATGGCAAATCACGACATATTCGTAGACGCCATAATACTGTTCGACAGTTACTCTCCAATGGAATTATTTCCGTTGACTTTGTGAGGTCACAGGATAACTTAGCGGATCCATTTACTAAGGGTTTATCCAGAGAGAAAATTAACTGTGCATCGAGGAAAATGGGGTTAAAAGCCTAAAACAATACGAGTTACCTTATACGGAAACCTAACCTGGCGACTGGAGATCCCACGGACCAGGTTCAATAGGACAACCAGTTATGAGTAACTCAAACAGTAATGCATTTGGACTCAGGTCCATCTCATTCCTAGGGTGCGAAATAAATGCATGCCTACAGAAGTATTAAAAGGATAAGCTATGCTTTTAATGACGTCCATATCTTGAAAATCACAAGTGGAGTATTGTAGGGTACTCTTTATGGATGCGGTCACCTATGTAAGTGTGAGCTGGGTCGGCTCTATGAGAATTTTGAAAGGCTGGAGTTCTCTAAAAACACTCGCAGAACTGAGATTTGTTCAGGATCAAAATGAACACAACCGAGAGATTGGATGTGAAGAACACAATGTTGTGTAGAGTTTATTGCTTGGGTATACACTAACGGCTGACGGTTCAAGATGAAATATTTCACCGATTAGCCAAGTATGTCCGATAAACTTTAACTAGGGAAGGTTCAAAGTGAAATATCTACCTATCCACGATGCGACACTGTTTCAAATTGCACACTGTGATATGCACCTGTTGTAAGGTGAGAGACGAAAATTTTCATTCATGTGGGGGATTGTTGGAAATCGATTCCATCATATTGTACTCATCAAGATGTACAAAATGATGTACTCATATGTCCAAAACCGATTTCAAATGAATGAAATATTCGCCTCCAAAGTTAGCTTGTTGAAATGAAGAATTGAATTTTTGCTTGATATGTGACATCTAAACTTAGTCCCATATCGGTAAGGAGCAAAAAGCAAATGAACTTATAAGTTAAAAACTGAGCCAAAGGGTTGTGCCCTTAGGGGTACGAATATTTTCTCCGGAGGGAGAACACACTCAACTTGGGCGTCGGTGTGGAACACACGCGCGCGCCCGCCCCGCCCGGCCGGGCCGGGGCGGACCGGACCGGACCCGGACACTGGCACGGGCTCGGGCTCGGGCCTGGGCCTGGGCCTTGGCTTTGGCTTTCAGTAAACCTTTTTTTTTTTTTGCAGAAATTCAGCTATGTTTTGAGCTGGATACGGGCAGTTGCAACAGTTTTTGTCTGAACAGTTGCAACAACTGTTGCAACAACTGCCGTCAGTTCTGATCTGATACGGGCAGTTGCAACTGTCGTGATAGTTTTGTCTGAACAGTTGCAGCAACTGCCACGGGATTAGGCCTATAAATAGGATAGGATTCTGATCAAATCCTTATCCCATTCATAAGTTCCCTATCTCCTGTATCAACATAGCATATCACATACGCTGCCATCATATCTGGTCTCGCCGGAGCCTCCATTATTCTAGTGTAAGTTAATGGAGTTCTGACTGTTGTATCTTGGGAGACGACTGCCATAAAAACCTGTGTACACCGTTGCAGAGGCAGAAATTAACGTCTTAAGGACATTGCTTCGACAAGCCTCAGTCTGTATTTATTCTTCCTTCACCATACTCAAGGTCAGAATTAAAGATAACATATCTTCTTTCTGTGCTTTGTGTACAGTGATATACACTGTTTGCGAAACAGTTCCTTTAATTCACATTTATCAAGGTTCGAATTGAAGATTCAGTATCTTCCTTTTGTTCTTTGCTGATAGTGAATTATACTGTTTTCATAACAGTATAAGTACAATTAAATTTGAGTAGAAATTTAATTTGTTGTTTTTAATTTTACATTAAAAAATAATTTTGTCTACATAAGTTGTAACACTGATTTCAGCACTATAAAATAGTTAAATAATTGACTCTAGTCTTCTTTCCAGCAACCTACCTAAGTCTGTGGACTTCTTGGGTCTTTAGTTAACACACTAAGCTTCAATACAAACTCAGAAACACCCCATTTCGAGTATGGAAGCATCGAAGATGTGTAATTTTTTGTTTTTGAAAGTCTTCAAATTTAATGGAATTGTCAAATTTGTTACGTAAAATTAATTTGAAATTTTGAGTTTTGGTTGAGGAGCAGTTGATGGGTATACAGGAGGATTGTCTTGTAAAGAATTATGAATCAGTTTAGAAGCTGAGGAAGTTGGCTCCATTGACCAACGCTGTTATGCGGAGTAAAACGGTAACACTTGTTCGGCTTTTTGACTTTTTTTTATTGTTATGTGAATGCATAGTTGATTGTGAGAATGGTTCGGTAAGTTTGTTGGATTTATATGTGGGAGGCTATGTTTAGGCATGAGTTAGATGTTTCTATCAGTTTAGTTTGTGAAGTGATTGTTTGGGAGCGTTAATGACTTGTTTGGTATGAGTGTTAAGTAGTTGTGGTTATAGGGTGTAATGACTTATTTATTTAAAAATATTGAAAGACTGAGGATAGGTTGATGAGCAATAGAGAAATGAAAAATGGATGTAGCTAATATTGGAATCGGTTGAGATGAACATGTACATGCTAATCTAATTATTGCACTTACAGGAGTGTTAGCTGTTGTTCATGGAGTTCCCATAGGAATTGAAGAGATTGTAGTAAAGAAAACAAGGACTCTGGGTAGACCTAACCCAGATTCGGATGCAGCAATTTGGAAATATTTAGGATTTTAGTACTTGTTAATTTAAAGAAATAGATGATATTCAAAACAACTAAATAAAGAGAAGTGACTCTTACAACCAACCCCGAGACAGCAATAGATTGTTTTGTTGCTTTTGTTCTTGATTTTTCATTCCTATAGTCTTGTTTCTTATATAGCAACTTCTCAAGTATTTATACTGCAACTTGTGATAATGATATACTTCTTTAAACCGTTCTAAAGAATACAAAATTTTATCATTTATTGTGTGTATACAGTATATTAGATATGTGAACTGTCATAATGTCACTCTCCTAAAAGATTCATGTCAAGTATTTTCAGGATTTTTTTTAACCCCGTGTGTGTATATATATATATGAATATATGAATATATGAATTCTTGTGGTTGCTTCTATAGTTTATTGTAGAAGCAACCACAAGAATTATATATATATATATATATGAATTCTTGTAGTTGCTTCTATGGTTTATTGTATCTACAATCTTGTTAAAATACTAATTGGTATAAACATTGCGACTGTCAATATTAGAGTAGTGCGTGCACTTAGGTGCACGGTTAATTTCCACTAGTAATAGAATATAATAAATAGATCACATTTTTAAATATTCTCTAAAATAAATGAAAAACACTGATTTTTCGTCTCATACGGCTAATTAGGATATGTAAGAGCATCCACAGTCATTTTCTTTTCATTATAACAATCTTATGTATTGTATGCCTACTTTTAATTTTATTGTATTGTATTGGATTGTTTCTTTTTAATTAAATTTTATCTTTCCAATTGCAACCTGGAATATATACATTTGCATTCCATAGGAGGATAAAGTTTCAGTACATGTAAAACAAACCAACAATATGCCAACATTGGGTTCAAACTTCTACAAGATTATGAACGGATATGATTACATTAACAAAACTTCTGTCGTTCAAACATGAAACTAAATTGTACCGTTAAATATTAAAAAAACCAAGGCTAAATAAAAATCTAATCGTGTCTTACAACAATCAATCCGCATCCCCATATTCATTCCAAATATGGTCAACTAAATCTTGTCGCAGTAGATGATGTTTCTATCGATCATGTAAAACAACAATGTGTGCCATTCGAGCTATCTATTCATTTGGAGAAGCTGTATTAGGTATTACGGATATAGTTGAAGAACTTTGTTCGTAGTCATAATCATGTACATCTTCTTCCCGTTCGTCCTCAACAATCATATTATGTAAAATAATACAAGTCTTCATTATATGAGACAGACTATCTGCATCCCACATTTTAGCCGGCCCTTTCACTATCGCAAATCTAGCCTGTAAAACCCCGAAAGCACATTCGACATCTTTCTGTGCACCTTCCTGCATTTGAGCAAACTTTTTCTTCTTTTGTGTGTCTGGTGCAATGTAGGTTTTTACTATAGTGGCCAATGGGGGGTAGATTCCATCTGCCAAATAGTATCCCATGGAGTATTGATGATTGTTGATAATATAATTAGCTGAAGGTGCACAACCATTAAGAATATCATTAAATAATGTAGAACGGTTTAGTACGTTCAAATCATTATTGCTGCCCGGCATTCCAAAAAAGAATGCCAAAACTAAAGATCATAGGACGCAACTGCTTCTAGTATGATTGTAGGATCACGAGCATAACCCGTATATTGGCCATGCCAAGCTGCAGGGCAATTTTTCCACACCCAGTGCATGCAATCTACACTACCCAACATACCACGAAATCCACGAGATTTATTCTCTTCGAGGAGTCTGTTAACATCCTCTGCACTGGGTTTTCTTGTATATTGCGGACTAAAAATATTTACAATTGCAATATAAAATCTATGTACCGTGTTTAGCACTGTAGTTTCCCCAATTCTTACATATTCGTCGACTGCATCAGCAGAAGATCCATACGCTAAACATCGCATTGCAACTGTTATTTTCTGTAGAGAAGACAAGCCAATAGCGTTTGTAGCATCTGGCCGTTGTTGAAAGTATTGATCATACCCAATGCATGCTTCAAGTACCTGATTGAATAGAACCTGTCGCATTCGAAATCGACGACGGAAAATACTATCAGGGCAAACTGAATTATCACAGAAATAATCCCGCATCAAATGGTTGTGGCTTTCCTCTCTTTCACGGTGAATATAACGGCGATGCATATCTCGTCGTAAAGCGTGCATACCCAGAGCTCGTTGCTGCATGCATTTGTAATACATTATTGCAATATCGTCTTCATGATCTCATTCATCGTCTGAGTCAGTGGAGGTTGAAGAAGAAGAAAAATGAGACATTTTAGTGGCGATAGGTGTAGATCTCAAAATATTATAAAGACCATCTTGTTGTGGTTGTTTAAATAGTAATAAAATAGTTGATTAGGAAGTGGTTCACGTGAAACATAAAGCCAAAAAATGAAAAAGGAGATTGAAATGCATTGGTTTTAAAAATATAAGGTACGATTGACGGGAAACATCATTTATTAGATTCCAAAAAAAGTATTGACCAAACTTTTGGGACTTATTTATAACATAATACCCAAAATTAGGGATGGCAAACGGGCAGGGTCGATGTAGCGCCCCGAATTTCTAATATAAGACTTAGAAAATACGTGGCACTTTCCCAGCGATCCACTTCAATGTAACAATATACATAGACCAAAAACTCAAATCATCTTATTCCAAATTCTTATTACAATAATCTTTTTCAATTGCAGCGGAAAATACAAACACCTTGAATTAAAAGTTGTTCTTTTACAATATTCCTCTTTACAAAATTACACAAGGCTCTATTATATCACTCTTATTCTCTAAAGCTAACTCTAGCATCCAAGCCTCCAAATCCTAAGCAACCTGCATCATATGAGGCTAGAGTTGAACCCTAACCCCCAAACTAAAGGGGTCAGCCATAAATGGTGTGAGTGATATAAACAACAAACATAAATAAACAATAAATATAAATTCTCAAGCAACATGTACTGCACAACAATACATAAACTGAACATGTAATATGAAACAAGAAACGATAGGCCAGTACATGCGTGAAGCCGAGTCGAGAAACAATACCAACGATCCAATATCCGTCAAGCAAATCACTCTCAAAAATAGTACAGCTCAACTGCACTGTACAGTCGACTGAACAATTCAGCCAGTCGACTGTCACTCCCAAATACCTGATTATCGAACATTCTCAATACCACAGTACACGTCCAACCACCAATCACTAATAATGCCATAGATTGGGTACCCGGTTATCGATCACTTACAGTGACTCCCAACACCGCAGGGTATGCCCATCTACAAAGACTAAAGATAACATAAATCGGATATTCGGTTATCGATCACTTACAGTGACTCCCAACACCGCAGGGTATGCCCATCTACAAAGACTAAAGATAACATAAATCGAATATTCGGTTATCGGTCACTAATAGTAACTCCCAACATCGCAGATTATATCCATCTACAAAGACTAAAGATAACATAGATCGGATATTCGGTTATCGGTCACTAATAGTAACTCCCAACACCGCAGATTATATCCATCTACAAAGACTAACCATAGCATAGATCGGATACTCGGTTATCAGTCACTCACAACACCGCAGATTGGATACCCGGTTATCGATCACTAACAGTGACTCCCAACACCGCAGAGTATACCAACCCCAGAGACCAATGACTCCCAATACCGCAGATTGTACCCATCTACAAAGAACTAAAGACTTGAAAGAACACTCAAGATTATGAAAAACTCATCAGCACCAGTCGACTTATACTGTAGTAAGTCGACTGCCCCGAGAACCAATATCCAAGATTATAACAAGTGCTATAAGTCGGCTTAATAACCCATCAGTCGACTTACCCGAGACAATTACCAATAATTCTCAAAGAACATTCCAAGTACTAACAGTCGACTTATAAGGGTCACGGTCGACTGTCCCGAAAAGACTGAACAAACTTTACTCAGTAGGCCAGTCGACTGATAATAGTCCCAGTCGACTGTCCCGAACAATTCTCAAATGTCTGAAGATACAATAATAGGGTCGTACCAGTCGACTGATAAGTAGACCAGTCGACTGTCGGCCAAAAGTTTTTTCATAAATTAGGTCTGTCATCAATAATCAATACTGGAGTTTCTCTAAAGGTTCTTATTCCTGAAAAATAATTCTTAATCATGTGAAATGACAATCTCGAATAATTCTTCCTTACGGTTACATTATCCAATCATTAGATGTCTCAATCTCAGATCTCATGTTCTATATTCCAATTTCTTCCATTAGGGTTTCTTAATATTCAATTCTTTCACAAATCAAAACCATGATCTGATTATATACACAAGATCCTGATGTTCATACATCCGATCAAACCATACTTAAATCTTGACACGTTTCAAGCGATCAAGAATTATCAATCGAGATCTACTAATCTTTCATGGATTTCACATGCATAATAATAATAATAACCATTGCATCAACCACATACAAGATACAAAATATCAAAACAATCAACACATAATCATTTACATAAAACAAAACAAAACAAAGTTCATATCACTCACCTTTAGAATCAAGAAGATCCACGATAAGCCTTCCTTTGCTAGATCCAAAAACTTCTCCTCCAATCACCAAGAAAACAATATAATGAAATCTGAGTTATGCAGCGAATGACGGCTGCAACTCTCTTTATATAGGCCGGGAATTAGGTTTTTAGGGTTTCCAAATACTTTCGCAAAACAATCCCTTCAAAATACAATTATATATATATATATATATATATATATATATATATATATATATATATATATATATATATATATATATATCTACTCTTGGAAATTCATCTAAAATTCATTAAAATTAGGATTTAAAAGAAAATATACTTCTAAATCTTAACCAATACTGTTCAAATCGTCCAGGATTACATTTTTACACTTTAAACCCTTAAAATGTCAATTTTGCAAAAAGGTCCTTCTTTTATCAAAAATTGCAAACAGATCCATTTAATTTCAGAAAAATCTGGAAAAATAGTAAATAATTCCCCAATAATAAATAATGATTTTTCATAAAGAAAAATTAATTTTTCAAACATCTCAAAAGTCATTTGCACGTGTTTTGCACGTGTACAAAAGATAAATCTTTTAGACAATATCAATTAAATCCTCAAAAATTATTTAAATTCATTTTCAAATAATTAAAGTAATATTTGAAAATACGGGGTTCTATATCACTCCCTCCTTAGAAGAGTTCTGTCCTCAGAACTACGGCTAATGAGGTCCGAACAACCCACTAACAATGATTGAAAATTCATGGGTAGAAACATAAATCTTAGGGAATACAGTCACACCAAAGAATGCATTCCAATCAAAACAAATACATCATACATAAGAAACAAAATCATGCAAGAATTCAGAAAATCAAACTTCCGCTGCGCGACTCTGATAAAGCCACGCTGCAACAACTACTGAACTCCTGCATCCAACATCCTTCCGAGAATCAGTGGCCACTCCCTCCTTAGAAAGGACATGACTAAGGATAGCCACCTCAAGACCTTGCTTGGAAACACCTTAAGCTCCATACTTAAGACTATCAATAAATGGCGACACAATCATATGCAAGAAAACAGTATCAAATAAAACTTTGTCTTTATTCCTTTAAATCCAAATAACTTGTTACATGAAGAAAATACTCAATCCTCAATTATTTCCAAAATAAATTTTTACTTAATACAAAAGAATAAATTCCTGCACACACACAGATCATATTTCTGGATTGTCCGCATCCTCCTCAGTCAATGCGAACACTCGCCCCTATTTCGGATCCTTGTCTTTCCCTGCATTCTCTTTCTTCAGCTGTGGACACTGTGGTCGAATATGCCCTTCTTGACCACACTGAAAACAAGTCTACTTTGACAACTTCGGACATTCCCTCCTTTTATGTCCTGTCTTCCTGTAGAAATAACAAGTCACCTCCTGAGTTGCCGGTGCCTTCTGCACTGGATCACTGGACTTGTTCTGCTTCACTTGGAATTCCTTTTCATCCTGGTCATCTGCTGGCCTCTTTTTCTTGTTCTAGGTCTCTTGCTTTACCCGGGACTGGTCCATATCTTCCTCGGTCATAGGTGCTCTCCTGACCAGCTTGTCGAATCTTCTGATGCCCAATGGAACCATCCTTGACCTTAAGTTTGGCCTCAAGCCCTGCTCAAACTTTTTGGCCTTCTTCGCCTCGTCCACGACCAACTCTGGTGCGTACCTCGAAAGTTGAGCAAACTTGGTCTCATACTCCCGCACGGTCATGCTCCCCTGCTGAAGGTTCAAGAACTCAGTCGCCTTCTTCTCCTGAACATCAAGAGGAAAGAAGCGATCTCTGAACTTGATGTTGATATTTGCAAGTGTACAAAATCGCACAAGTAATATAGATAGATGAGTAGAGTGTCGAACCCACAGGGACTAGATATTTTATTGAGTACCGATATCGCTAGATGAATCACTATTTGGAAGATCGAATTTGATGAAGGATAAAATAACTAAATTAAATTATTCTAATTAAATCTAACTAAATTGGTGAAGAGGGAGAGGGCTGTGAAACTTTGAAGCTCTTGTACTTTATGAATGGTAAAATTAGTTCTAGGGCTCTTGGTTCACCTCGTTTATCACACACACAAATTATTATTCCTTATAAATAAAAATATTATCTTTCCCAAATTGTCGACCAAAATCCTAAAGATATTAACCACTCTATCAACGTAGTCTAAAAATTATTCTCAATTAATCATTCGTCTATCCACCAAATTATTAATTGAAAAATTGGATTTCTTAACGGTCACGTCCTCCAATATACGGTCTTAATTTTTATTAATCACAAATTACCTGTTCGGTCTCTTTATGATTTGAAAAATCATACAAATGTCTATCCACCATGTTGTACGCATAAATAATAAAAATTAAAACACAACCAGGAAAAATAGAGAAATAAAAAGGAATTAAAATTTGTGTTCAAAACTTGGCTACACCTTAGCCTCTAGAACAATAAATTCAGTTCATATTTGTTTGGGATTGCATCAAAAAAATATAGAGAAGAAAAGATAAAAGAATACAAAATTTAAGTCAAACCACTTTTCTGTCTCAAAAGTCGGAGCTAAAAGTGTTGCTGTCACGCGCCGTCAATCAACGTATCAGTCTGTCACACTGCCGTTGTCGGGCCGCGTGTCCCAAAACTAGTTCGCCACGTCAGCTGCTCTGGATACCGCGCCGTCAGATAGCAGACCTGTCACGTCTGCTTGGGAACTGCGCCTGTTCTGAACGAAGAAGAAGCAGTAAGCCCAAGTCGCCAGGTGTCGCGCAGCCACGTCAGATAGTCAAAAAGTCGCTGTCAAGTCGTGTGGGCCTGCGTGCTGGTCAGATCGCACACGTGCCGCACGTGCGCGCCTGCTGCTTCTCTTGCTTCGTCCAACACGCAAGAAGGGAGAGAGAGTATGCTGTCTCTCTCTCTGACTTCGATTCACACGCCCCGATGTCTTCCTTTATTTATTTTTTTTTTATTTATTTATTGATTGCTAATGATCAGCCGTCACCTCCTACCTTCTTCTCTCTTCTTTGCTTTGTATATATAGAACGGGAAGGAGTTAGGGTTTGCACTTTTTGCAGATTAGTCCTCCCACTTTCTTTATTTCATTCCTTTTATAACCCAGAATTTTATTTACTTCCTCTTTCTTTCTTTTCTTCATTTTCTGCCACCCACGTGCTGCTGCGTACACAAAATAATATCAAAAATTAGGATTTTTAAATAAAATAAAATTAATTAGTTTAAAATTAATTAAACTAACTATAAATCAAATTAACTTGTAAAAATCCTTTTAACATTTATTTGTCGCCCTTTTAACTCAACAAAACAATAAAAATTTATAAATCAATTATTTTACTTTGTTTGTTGATTTTTTCTCCACAAGTCTTTACTTTTTGCATCAAAAATATTATTTCTTCAAAAATTATTAATTACATGAAATCTTATAGAAATATGATGAATTATAGACAATATCAGCGAAAACAAGCCATTTTAATAGGTAAATGAGTACAAATATTTGTATATAAATCCGACACATCAGAACTCCTCTAGGAAAGCTTCCCATGTCAGCTGCTGATCTCCCAAATTCCTCTTCAACGACTCCCACCAGACACTAGCGTCTTTCTCCAACTGCATCGAAGCTAACTTCACCTTGCTGGCTGCCGGAGTCTCTGATACTTCAAAGATCGTCTGCATCTTCCTAATCCAATCATCTGCTACGGTTGGATCAGCTTGCCCCTCAAAGACTGGTGGCCTCATCCTCTTAAAGGATTCGATCTGCTTGATGGGGTCGGCATTCACCAATCCATGTCCAGCTCCTTGATTTGGCGGCGGGTTCTGCTGCTGTGCTTGTTGCTGAGCTTGCTGCTGCGCCACATTGAATGCCATCAATGTGTTCAAGGTCTGATATACCTTAGCGAATTCAACCTCAAGGTCAATTCCCGCTCCTCGAGAACTACCAGATCCGTCCTCATTGTTGCCTCCATTCCTGCCCCTGGGTGCAACCATTCTGAATACTGCAAAACGAGGGTAAAGTTAGAGCATCACACAATTCATACTCAAATCAATACCCTATGGCAAAACTTCAACCATACCCCAAACCAAAACATTATGTTTTAACTCTATGTGATACTCACACTCTAATGTCCACACCTAGGTACTCACTCTCTAGTGTCCACACCTAGGTTGGTTTTCTTACAATGTCTATTATTACTATTGAAGCATGCTCTGATACCACTTCTGTAGCGCCCCGAATTTCTAATATAAGACTTAGAAAATACGTGGCACTTTCCCAGTGATCCACTTCAATGTAACAATATACATAGACCGAAAACTCAAATCATCTTATTCCAAATTCTTATTACAATAATCTTTTTCAATTGCAGCGGAAAATACAAACACCTTGAATTAAAAGTTGTTCTTTTACAATATTCCTCTTTACAAAATTACACAAGGCTCTATTATATCACTCTTATTCTCTAAAGCTAACTCTAGCATCCAAGCCTCCAAATCCTAAGCAACCTGCATCATATGAGGCTAGAGTTGAACCCCAACCCCCAAACTAAAGGGGTCAGCCATAAATTGTGTGAGTGATATAAACAACAAACATAAATAAACAATAAACATAAATTCTCAAGCAACATGTACTGCACAAAAATACATAAACTGAACATGTAATATGAAACAAGAAACGATAGGCCAGTACATGCGTGAAGCCGAGTCGAGAAACAATACCAACGATCCAATATCCGTCAAGCAAATCACTCTCAAAAATAGTACAGCTCAACGGCACTGTACAGTCGACTGAACAATTCAGCCAGTCGACTGTCACTCCCAAATACCTGATTATCGAACATTCTCAATACCACGGTACACGTCCAACCACCAATCACTAATAATGCCATAGATTAGGTACCCGGTTATCGATCACTTACAGTGACTCCCAACACCGCAGGGTATGCCCATCTACAAAGACTAAAGATAACATAAATCGGATATTCGGTTATCGGTCACTAATAGTAACTCCCAACACCGCAGATTATATCCATCTACAAAGACTAAAGATAACATAGATCGGATATTCGGTTATCGGTCACTAATAGTAACTCCCAACACCGCAGATTATATCCATCTACAAAGACTAACCATAGCATAGATCGGATACTCGGTTATCAGTCACTCACAACACCGCAGATTGGATACCCAGTTATCGATCACTAACAGTGACTCCCAACACCGCAGAGTATACAAACCCAAGAGACCAATGACTCTCAATACCGCAGATTGTACCCATCTACAAAGAACTAAAGACTTGAAAGAACACTCAAGATTATGAAAAACTCATCAGCACCAGTCGACTTATACTGTAGTAAGTCGACTGCCCCGAGAACCAATATCCAAGATTATAACAAGTGCTATAAGTCGGCTTAATAACCCATCAGTCGACTTACCCGAGACAATTACCAATAATTCTCAAAGAACATTCCAAGTACTAACAGTCGACTTATAAGGGTCACGGTCGACTGTCCCGAAAAGACTGAACAAATTTTACTCAGTAGGCCAGTCGACTGATAATAGTCCCAGTCGACTGTCCCGAACAATTCTCAAATGTCTGAAGATACAATAATAGGGTCGTACCAGTCGACTGATAAGTAGACCAGTCGACTGTCGGCCTACAGTTTTTTCATAAATTAGGTCTGTCATCAATAATCAATACTGGAGTTTCTCTAAAGGTTCTTATTCCTGAAAAATAATTCTTAATCATGTGAAATGACAATCTCGAATAATTCTTCCTTACGGTTACATTATCCAATCATTAGATGTCTCAATCTCAGATCTCATGTTCTATATTCCAATTTCTTCCATTAGGGTTTCTTAATATTCAATTCTTTCACAAATCAAAACCATGATCTGATTATATACACAAGATCCTGATGTTCATACATCCGATCAAACCATACTTAAATCTTGACACGTTTCAAGCGATCAAGAATTATCAATTGAGATCTACTAATCTTTCATGGATTTCACATGCATAATAATAATAATAACCATTGCATCAACCACATACAAGATACAAAATATCAAAACAATCAACACATAATCATTTACATAAAACAAAACAAAACAAAGTTCATATCACTCACCTTTAGAATCAAGAAGATCCACGAAAAGCCTTCCTTTGCTAGATCCAAAAACTTCTCCTCCAATCACCAAGAAAACAATATAATGAAATCTGAGTTATGCAGCGAATGACGGCTGCAACTCTCTTTATATAGGCCGGGAATTAGGTTTTTAGGGTTTCCAAATACTTTCGCAAAACAATCCCTTCAAAATACAATTATATATATATATATATATATATATATATATATATATATATATATATATATATATATATATCTACTCTTGGAAATTCATCTAAAATTCATTAAAATTAGGATTTAAAAGAAAATATACTTCTAAATCTTAACCAATACTGTTCAAATCGTCCAGGATTACATTTTTACACTTTAAACCCTTAAAATGTCAATTTTGCAAAAAGGTCCTTCTTTTATCAAAAATTGCAAATTGATCCATTTAATTTCAGAAAAATCTGGAAAAATAGTAAATAATTCCCAAATAATAAATAATGATTTTTCATAAAGAAAACTTAATTTTTCAAACATCTCAAAAGTCATTTGCACGTGTTTTGCACGTGTACAAAAGATAAATCTTTTAAAAAATATCAATTAAATCCTCAAAAATCATTTAAATTCATTTTCAAATAATTAAAGTAATATTTGAAAATACGGGGTTCTACAATCGACCAGCGACCCGCTCGTTTAACCCGGCCCACGAAATTCCGGTTTGGGTTCGGGTCGATCCCGTTAACAAAAACGGGTCGACCCGGGTCGTAAAATAGCGAATTTAACCAGGTAAACCCGGCCCGATAACTCGGATGCACAGTACTCGACCCGCCCGCGACTCGCAGGTTGCGAATGGTTTGACCCGTACGTTCGACCCGCGCGGGTCGACCGTTCGACCCACGGGTCCAACGGGATGATCCCCAACCCGAGAGCCTTCAACGACTCTTTTAGCCGTTATTTTTTGGTTTTTTTGGTTTTCTTTTTTTGGTTTTTTTCCCTATAAGTACCCCTAATACATAAACAAAAAATTCACATCTTACTCTCTTACTCTCTCTACTATTATTACTCAATTCATTTCAATTTGTGAACAATTCAACAAACAAGGTAGCAAGACATATACACGATCAAACGACAAATTCCTATCGTATCGAACTCAAAATTCAACTACGTCTTCAAGTCTTCAACTCTCCTTCAAGTGATCAAGTCTTCAGCTCTCCTCCAAGCTCTCTTCAAGTCTTCAATTCCGGACTTCTACTTCTACTTCTATTCTTATTTTTACTGATTTTTTTATATACGAGTATTCACGGTGAACGCAATCAAAATTTCATATCCCTCTTCTTCAATTTTTATTTTTTTTGTAGTTATAATTTTTTGTATCATATTTGTTGGTTTTTTTATCTTCTCTCTCACAACCCTCTTGTTTTTTAGATTTTTTTTGTAACTTATCGCGCCTACATTGTGTTTAAATTTTTTACATACACTACTATATATCAACATGTCTAGATCATGCGGTAGCGGCCATAGCCAAAGTGGACAAGATTCCACTGGCACTTCCCGTAGGCCTCTAATTGTCCCAAAAAATGACCCCGTGGTAGGCTACCCTAATCCTCCTCCCCAACAATGGAGTACACACGATGAGTTTGTAGGAGACATAGAATTAGAAGAAGAACCACAACAACAAGCCACCGAAATAACACAACCGGCTACTAGTAGGAAAACAAGAGGGGAAAGTAGTGATTGGCACAAATTTTATGATAATATTCCGGACAAAAATGTACCGGGTGTAGGTTTAAAAGTGTGTAAAATATGTTCGAAGCCAGACAAATGGAAGAGGGGTGAGGGCACGGGTACAATTAAGCGACACATCCTAAATGTGCATAAATAACTTCTTGTTGACCTACCCGACCAACAAAAAATTCACCCTAGGACCGGTCTAGTTGATAGCCATCCTTATGATCCTGAACTTGTTCGTGGGAAAATGACCCGATTAGTAATCAAGGAAGAGTTACCGTTTTCCTATCCCGAGAGTAGGAATTTGGAAAATTTTAATCATACCGCCTTAAACCCTCATTTTAGAAGAATCCCTAGGAATACTTGCAAATCAGATTGTTTTTTAAATGTACACTAAAATGAGGGAAGCTTTGATTGCAATTTTATGGAGTTTAACTTGTAGAGTTAGTTTAACTTCCGATTGTTGGACGGGTTGCAACAATATTCCAATGATGGGAATAACCTGTCATTAGATCGACAGTGATTGGATTCTTCAAAAAAAAATCATCTCACTTGCCGCGTTGCCCTATTCCCACAGTGCCAATGAAATTGCAAACCATATTTTAGAAATTTGTGATGTTTTTCATATTCACGATAAAAAAATGTGTATAAGTTTAGATAATGCATCTAACAACAATGCATCAATTAGTATTTTAAAAACCGCATTAAACCCTCCATCTGACAATATTTTTCATGTTAGACGTGCATGTCATATTTTAAATTTATGTGTTCAAGATGCGTTAAAATAGCCGAACCATATATAGTTAAAATTAGAAATTGTGTATATTTTATTGCATTAAGTGGCACCATATTTCAAGAATGGAAAGCTTGGTGTTGGCTTAAAAATATACCTTTTAGAAAATTTCCAAAGGATGTTAAACATTGATGGAACTCTACTTTTGATTTGCTACATGTTGTTACTGAATATAAAGCATATATAAATGATTTTTGTATTGCAAAAAATATGCAAAATTTTGAAATGACTCCCGTCGATTGGTTTTATGTCGAATCTTTGTTGAAATTTTTAGTACATTTTAAAACCGCAACTTTCAATTTTTCAAAATCTTATGAATCTACTTCTAGTAGCATTTTTATTTCAATAGTTAGTATGATGCAAACTTTTAAAGAAATGATCGATGATGCTTTTGTTGGTGATATTGTAAAACCAGCATACACAAAATTTTTGAAGTATTTTAACCCTCCTCCTATGTTGTATTGTGTTGCTACTGTAATGAATCCTCGTATCAAATTAGAAGGTACAAAGAGTTTAATTAAAATATTTTTTAAAATACTTGGGGATGATGATAAAGAAATTGATTGCGCTTCTTTTTTAGTTAAATTTGAATCGACATTAAATAACTTGTATGATTATTATGATAGATGTTTTGTTTCTAGTAGTACAACTTCTTTAATTAGTTCTTCTTCTGCTACTTCTAAAGGTAAGGGTAAGAGTAAATTTTACTTGCACAAATTCAATCAAAAAATCTAGGACTAATCAACAAAATGAATTAAATTGGTATAACCAACAAGATTCTGAGTCTTTTAGTTCTTCACTAGATATTTTACAATGGTGGAAAGACCATGAACACACTTATATTATTCTTAAATATATGGCTAAAGATCTACTAACTCCTTCTGTCTCTACAGTTGCTTCTGAAAGTGCAGTTTCTACAAGTTGCAGGGCTCTAACTAATTACAAGAATCGCTTGAAGCCCCAATCGTTAGAGATGCTCGTCTGCACAGAAGACTGGCTGAAGGCTGAAGATAGGACCCGAGGAAAAGCATTATTGACGTCCACAAGTGGGAGCACCTCGCCGGAAGAAAAACAACAACAATAACAATAGCAACCAAAATAAAGAATTCAAGACCAACAACAACAAGTCAACAACAACAAATTGAAGGCCATCAAATTGAAGACAATTGTAAATAGATAAAAAGTTGTATTAAATCTTTGCTTGTTATTTAAAATTAGGAAAATTGAAGTAAATTGAAATTGTATATAAGAAATTTGTTTTTGTATAAAATAAATTTGTAGACAATCTTTATTTCTTATTACAAATTGTGAAACTTGTATAAGTTGAAATCATATGAATAATATATCTTTTTTTTGCCAATTTCACTCTTTTAATCTTATTATTATTATTACAATTTTTTATGTTTATTATTAAAATTATATTTTTTAAGTAAAAATAAAATAAAAAATTAACTCTAGTCGGGCCAACCCGCGATCCGACCCGACCCGGGTTGGACCCGAAAGGGTTCACTGGTTGGGCGGGTCGCAAATTCACGTCTTCGACCGGGTCGGCCCTGCCCGTTTAACACATCGACCCGACCCGAACCCGCCCAAGTTGGGTGCAAACCCGGGCGAGTTCGACCCAACCCAGCCCGCCAGATTCGTTTGCCAACCCTACCCAAAATACCCTACAACTTCCTTTATCATCAGTAATACAGACTAATATTATTACTAATCATATTGGGTTGAAGGTACAAATGATTGTGTACGTGTTGAATCTTCTGAACCTGAAACTGGTGTCTGCCGCGATGAAGAAGGCTAATGCTTCAATACCGATCTCCTACCTAATACTATTGTCGGGGGAACTGATTCTCGTAGTACCATTTCATCCATTATAAATCTTCTTAATAGACAATTATTTCTGGATAGTTCCTGACACTGTCTGTACAACTCCTCCTACAAAAAAAGTAATGATATTTCAACACATTAATCAATATTAGCACCGACAAAATAAAAGGTCAGTTTCTCACATATGATTGATCACCGCGCAATTCAAATTCAAAAGTTTCCTGACCAAGGCTTCTTGTCACTGTACCACCCGTGAAAATGGATGCTTCAACTATGAGCTCACCATACAATGCTTGTTTAGCAAGTTGCGGTTGTGTTGGATATTGCGAGGGCAACCAAGAAGGAGGGGCTGGAAATGGTAATTGGGCAGATGGATCACTGCAACTAGCTGCCCCTATGAAATCAACGTTAGCTCCATGCGAGAAATTCGACATAATAGGACCAACTAATACCTTAGACCAATACTGATATATAAACTTTGTGGAACGTGACAGACAAGTGTAGAAGTGTAATATCCCGGTTGGATACTATATTTGAATAATTATTATTTTTAAAATTAAAACATTTTTATGGAAATTATCTAGTTTTATTAATAAAAACTTATCTGTATATATATACTAGTAAGTAATATATGTATTGTATCGGTTCGGTGTACTTGTACAAAATTCTGTAAAATGTGTTTTTGAGAAAATGTCTGGAAAATTCCGGACATATATTAAAAATTATTATTTTATTATTATTTTATTTTTATTTTTAGAATTGAAATATTTTTGGTGGATATCACCCGGTTTTGTTAATAAACATTATCTATACGTATATACTAGTCTCTATATATCTGTTTTGTATCAAATTGATAATGGAATCTTCTGAGCCGGTGATAAAACTATTTTATTTTTATTTCTCGGAATTAAATTATTTTTGTACAGACTGATTCATTTTAACTAATAAAAATTATCTGTATAATCAGATATATGTACGTATTTGAATCATATCGATTCCGTACGTTTGTACGAAATCATGTAGTATGTGATTTTGGGTAAATGTCTCTTATTAATATCAATCATGATCAAATAGAAGGTTAGGATTGGATTAGAGTTTGATTGCAATTTGATTCCAATTGTTTTGAGCCACAAGAGAAAGAGACAAGTGGCTCTCTCTCTACCACTTGTCTCTTTCTGGATTGGATTTTGGGTAAATGTCTCTTATTAATACCAATTGTTTTGATTACACAATTCTTGATTACATAATTCTCGATTACTTGATTCATAATTACATGTCTTGATACTATCACTGGAAGACCCGAGTACATAATCCTATAGAATTCACTACTTAAGTCTAAACGTCACATGATTGATATGCACTGAACTTGTGCTATGGGACACAGGATTGCGTGCATTAGATAAGTTAATAACACAGATAAACTTGAGATCTTCACTAAGCATGATTCTTGATTACATGACTCTTCGTTACATGACTCTTAATTCTTGATTACATGATTCTTGATTACATGACTCTTGATTACATGACTCTCGATCCTTGATTATATAATTATCAATTAACTGAGCCAGGTTATCAATTGCTTATACCTTGAAGTCTAGAATACACTAGTTACAGTTATTACTTACATGATCATATTGTCCCAGTTCCTTGTTTACTTCCATATTGTATTTGTACTTCTACTTCTTGTTTCTTCCATGTTATATCTTGTTATATTACCCCTTTTTCTGCTTGTTGCTACTTGCTGCCCAAAACTTGCTCTAACGGGAAGTTTTCTATTTTTCTTTGAGTTAATAATTATACAGGTATTGATGGACCCGACGAGCAGACTCTCTAGACAATCGTTGCTGCTTCCTTACTACTTCATGTTGTTTTTCTTTCAGTCGCTATTTTATCTAGTTGTTATAGCGAAATGCTTATCATATTATTTTAATTCTGGCACCTTGTACTCCCAGACATCTTGACCCGATGTTGATGTATTATCCAAATGATGGTTATTCTATTTTCAGCTCATGTGATTATTATATTTGCCTGCGTGATTGTGTTATAAAGATCTTATTGAGCTTATAATTGTACAGCTTATGGATGATGTATATCATTCGCTGGGCCTCAGTTGCGTGCCTGTATTTCCGTATAGTGGGAAGCGGGGCGTGACAGGTTTTTAGTGGTATCAGAGCCTAGGCTCGAACCATGCTATGCTCAACAATATACACACTACGTGGATCACATGAATGTTGATAACCAACTTGCCATCTGGAGATTTACCTCATTCGAATATGCATTTCAGACCATGGATCACGGAGGCTCTTCGACTTCTACACCCAGTGATGAACTATCGGAGATCGTCGCCATTCTCCATGAGATGCAACGAATAATGGAGTTACAGCAAGAGCAAAATAAACTGGTGAGAGCTAATCTGGATAGGATACAGGATGTCGCAAACTCCATTCAATGGGACTTGTTTGTGCACCAGCATAAGAGTTACACCGCTATGCTTGATACCCAGGAGCAGATCCATAGAGGGTGGACTGCCGTTCAGGGGCATTACAACTCCTTACTGTCGCAGAGTCTACAGGTGGACCGATACGGAGGCCAGTTCAGACCCCGACTACTAGAGCATCACCTTACTCATCGGCGACTCCGAAGATGGACCAGAAGTGCTATTATTACCGTAGAGTTAGACACATACGGAAGAACTGCTGGAAAGCCAACAACCTGTGTCTTGCATGCGGAGCGTATAATCACAAGGTTCGGGATTGCCCGAAGAGAAAGAGTGTCACACCAATAGGAGGATCAAATCCTAGTGGAGGACAGATTAGAGAGTATAATCAGGCTCATAACCTGAATACAGATGAGGCAGAGATCACTAAAGAAACAATTGCTGGTATATTTCAATCTAGTCATGCTTCAGTTCCTGCATCGTTTGTTACCTTCTGTACATTGCATTCATTCTCATCGATCAATCCATTATTGAGTATCATACTAGTTATTTCTTTCTATCCCTATTTTTCTTGAATCTTCTGTTCGAAGAGAGTAGGAATTTTGTTGGTCTAAATGGCAAACAAATTGGAAACTGGAATACCAATAAGAAGACTCTTTACTATTTTCTAAAACTGGTATTACTACACCTTACAAATATACACTCTATTCTTTTCTTCTTTTCTGCTTGTTTCTTGTTCTTATCTTGTTTAATTTTTCTTCTTCCTAAACCTCTCATTTATAGGAATGAGAAATGAGTAACTGACAAATTATTCATTCCCGTTTCTCCCATTTTTCTTTGCGGCACCAATCTTGCCACAATTTTTCAACATTGTTTGGTGGGTGGGGCCCACTTTACCAAATTAGTTTGACAACCAACATCTTCGTGTTACCAACCTCTTAATTCTGCTCAATTCATCGATTGCTATCACGTGATATCAGTATCTAGAAACATCACCATCAGAGTGGCGCAGCAGAAGCATAGTAGAGTCCCTTATTGATTCGTAGAATGAATTTCAAAGCAAATCATCATCAACATCTCAGGGTTCGATGTTATATTTAGAATGGATAGGGAATAAAGTGCAAATATTGGCCATAAGCCGGTTATAGGGGCGGTGCATTAATAAAGAAAAGACAAGAAGAAGAAGAAATAAAAAGAAGAGAAAGAGAGAGAGAGAGAAGTCAAAGAAAGAAGAAAGAAAAAGAGAAAGAAAGAAAAAGAGAAAGAAAGAGGAAGAAGAAAGAGAGAGAAGTCGGAGAAGGAAGAAGAAAGAAAGAGAAGTCGGAGAAGAAAGAAAGAGAGAGAGAGGTCGGGGAAGAAAGGGAAGAAGAGAAAGAAGAAGGCAACTCGGAAGCAAAGTTCGGAGAAGAGAGAAAGTGAGAAGCCGGTAGCAGAGGCGGGAGCAAGAAAGCAAGAGAGAGAGTAGTAGCTCGGATTTTCTTGGCAAATGGAAGGAAAAGATCAAGAATCGGTGGTAGTGATGAAGAGAAAATCGGTACAAGAAGGAGAAGTGGGTATGAAGAAGCTTTCTTCATCTTCATCATCTTCATCTCGATTCGGCAGGATTTGTGTATTTTGTGGCAGTAGCTCTGGCAAAAGAGCTAGCTACCAAGAAGCCGCGATCGAGCTCGGCAAGGAGCTTGTAGAGAGAAATATCGATCTCGTCTACGGTGGTGGGAGCATAGGATTGATGGGTCTAGTTTCCGACACCGTTCGTGCTGGTGGCCGACACGTGTTGGGAGTGATTCCCAAGTCGCTGATGCCGAAAGAGATTACTGGGGGAACTGAGGGAGATGTTAGAGTTGTCTCTAACATGTACGAGAGGAAGGCTGAAATGGCTCGTACTGCTGATGCTTTCATAGCCTTGCCCAGAGGTTATGGAACACTTGAGGAATTGTTCGAGGTGATCACTTGGGCTCAACAGGGGATCCACAGCAAACCGATAGGTCTTTTAAATGTTGATGGATATTACAACTCACTGCTATCCTTCATAGATTCAGCTATGGCTGAGGAGTTTATATCAAGTAAGGCCAGACGCATCTTGATTTCAGCTCCATCTCCTCAGGAGTTACTAAGAAAATTGGAGGAGTATGTGCCAGAGCGAGATGAGCTTGTGACTCAGCTGAACTGGGATGTTAGCGATGTCGGCGGTTCAGATTCTGAGCCTAGACATTAAATTATTGCGTCCGCCAGTTGAGGATGCACAATTTGTCTTTAGTTGTTTTCGTGCCTTTGTACTCTTTGTTTCTTTTATCTTCTGTTGTACTTTTCATTGAAGAGTATTGCATTTGCTTCTTAAGCTATCCTATATCTCGCCTAAGTAAATTTCGAGGACGAAATTTTTTTGTAAGGTGGGTAGAATTGTAACTCCCTGTTCAAGTTGTACGTATTTTATTATGTGAATTTTTGTACTTCAATTTTTAGATCAGTATTATTTTTCTCTTTGGACTCTTTATCTAAAGCCGGAATATTTTTCTGATCAATTCCATAATTTTGTGATTTTTTCGATCGGAGTTTAAATACAAATTTTAAACCCTGATTAATCATAATCCTAATCCTAATCCTGCCTAACTCCACGATTTCTCCTCCATGTTCTCATTTTTTTCTCCACACCTATGTTCACATTTTTCCATCCTATACACTCATTTTTCCACCCTACACTCTCATTTTTCCTAACCTGTGCCTAATTTTTCTACACCCCATGCAGCACACTCCATCTCCTTTCCTTTCTATATACACACACACACACACACACATCACACCTCACTCTCACATCTACGTATCATTCTTCATTTTCCCTTCTTCTCTTCCTTTGCCTTCTTTACACCCGAGAACTCAAGCAACACCCGAGCTCCACTTTACCTTCCACCTTCAAGCCAACGACTCCGCTTCTACGATCCCGTGAACCCCGAAAAACCACCCGACGCCGCGCCACCTTGTTGTTGTCGTCGCTCACCGTTGCTACCGTTGCTCGCTAGTTACCGTCTTGCCGCCATTCTTACCGCCATTGTGCCGCCGTCCGTTGCCGACATCGCTTCTTCTTTCCGTGGTTAACACCACCACCGAAATCGTCACGTTATAAGGCAAGTATCTTGTACACTCTTTTTGTTCTCGTACAAGCATTTTCCTTTGACTCGTGGCAAGTAGTCCAGTTATCATCATATTTTATTGTCAAACTCAGTTCTAGTCACTTGTTCTATGCTATATCAACTCAAGAGTGAACCGTTAACACATTTCGAATCGTGTTATCGAATATCGAATATTCAACCTTACTATCTCTAAAATTTCTTGACCTTACACTAAGAAGTCGACCATGTTCTCGATACTGGATTGAAGATTTTCTAAGTGGAAATCATAGCCTATCGAGTCCCGAATCCAGAACATCTTACAGTTTCTCAATCGGATGTATAGATTGTGAGATATCGCGATTTTAGTACTGTCATATTGTGAATTTCTGAACCTACACGGGATCACTAACCGGTCTCTCGTACTGAGAATTTGACCATGTTCCCGACACTGGATCGAAAAACTTTCTACATGAAAATTGTATCCCTTCGAGTCTAGATATCCGAAACATCCTACAGTTTCTCAATCTGATGTATAGATTGTGAGATATCGCAGTTTTAGTATTGTGACTCTGAATTTCCAGAATGCGCGCGAAACATCGAAACCAGCGAAGAATGAATTTGTACGCATAGCTACTATCTTTAGATTGTATCGTGTGAATATGCGTTGGAACCGAAAGAGAGTCTACTTTCTAGAATCTCTGACGAAATCGGATTTGCTTTTCTGTAACAACGGAAAAGTGAATTTGAATGCAGATATGTCAAGTTGTCTAAAAATTCATCTCTGCGGTTTTGCATATAAACCCATTACTTTTCATATTTAATGAACTGATATGAACTGAGTGTATTATTGTTCTTGTAATAATAACTTGCATATATATAATAGGTTGATAGAATGCATTTCATACCACTTGATAATTTATAATAACTACTCTCGATACATGTACTCGTTTTACGTCTCATGTCCATGATTACTGCCCTTGATATTTTTCGTGACTAAACTATTTGATTACACTATTCCACTAGTCGTACCAATTGCATGTTCATAATTAATTATAAAAGAATAACAAGCCGGGTTTATAAGGTACGACTTAATTGTGGACAATATAGGGGAGTATACTCGGAAGGGGGCCCGTGTTTCCTAAAATAGTGATTCTTGATTCTTGATTCTTGATTCTTGATTAGGCAATTCTTGATTACATAATTCTCGATTACATGATTCATGATTACATGTCTTGATACTATCACTGGAAGACCCGAGTACATAATCCTATAGAATTCACTACTTAAGTCTAAATGTCACATGATCGATATGCACCGAACTTGTGGTATGGGACATAGGATTGCGTGCATTAGATAAGTTAATAACACAGATAAACTTGAGATCTTCACTAAGCATGATTCTTGATTACATGACTCTTCATTACATGACTCTTGATTCTTGATTACATGATTCTTGATTACATGACTCTTGATTACATGACTCTCGATCCTTGATTATATGATTATCAATTAACTGAGCCTAGGTTATCAATTGCTTATACCTTGAAGTCTAGAATACACTAGTTACAGTTATTACTTACATGATCATATTGTCTCAGTTCCTTGTTTACTTCCATATTGTATTTGTACTTCTACTTCTTGTTTCTTCCATGTTATATCTTGTTATATTACCCTTTTTTCTGCTTGTTGCTACTTGCTGCCCGAAACTTGCTCTAACGGAAACTTTTCTATTTTTCTTTGAGTTAATAATTATACAGGTATTGATGGACCCGGCGAGCAGACTCTCTAGACAATCATTGCTGCTTCCTTATTACTTCATGTTGTTTTTTTTTCAGTCGCTATTTTATCTAGTTGTTATAGCGAACTGCTTATCATATTATTTTAATTCTGGCACCTTGTACTCCCGGGCATCTTGACCCGATGTTGATGTATTATCCAAATGATGGTTATTCTACTTTCAGCTCATGTGATTATTATATTTGCTTGCGTGATTGTGTTATAAAGATCTTGTTGAGCTTATAATTGTACAACTTATGGATGATGTATATCATTCGCTGGGCCTCAGTTGTGTGCCTGTATTTCCTATAGTGGGAAGCGGGGCGTGACAAATCTGAAAAAGTGTTCAACTAGAGAGTTGTAGTATATGTTCACACATTTCCAGAAACTATAATTTGGTTAAATTCTGACAAGTAGAGCAAAAGTTACAAGCTTTCAAAGTTTCAGCTTTTTGTTAAGAAATCTGTTGTTGGTTAATTTTTGCGTGTGTTCAAAGGACAGTGGATTGAATTCCATAAGGAATCTGAAAAAGTCATCAACAAGAGAGTTGTAGCATATGTTCCTACCTTTCCAGAAAGTATAATTTGGTTATATTCCGATAAGTAGAGCAAAAGTTACAACCTTTCAAAGTTTCAACTTTTTGTTAAGAAATCTGCTGTTGGGTAATTTTTGCGTGTGTTCAAAGGACGGTGGATGAAATTCCATAAGGAATCTAAAAAGTCATCAACTAGAGAGTTGTTGTATATGTTCCCACCTTTCTAGAAAGTATAATTGGTTAAATTCTGACAAGTAGAGCAAAAGTTACAAGTTTTCAAAGTTTCAGTTTTTTGTTAAGAAATCTATTGTTGGTTAATTTTTGCGTGTGTTCAAAGGACGATGGATTGAATTCCATATGGAATCTGAAAAAGTAATCAACTAGAGAGTTGTAGTAGATGTTCTCACCTTTTTAAAAATTCTAATTTTGTCGAATTCTGATAAGCGTAGCACTATTTGCTTCTAGGTTGTTAGAAGGTTTTTTATGTCGCTTTTATGTACTCATTAGTAGTATACTTATATTAGGCTGTTAGAAGATTCTTCTGTTGCTTCTAATTGTAAAAGATCAAGTTTTTGTTAGTAAGCTTATGCACGAAATTCTAGTTCATGTTAACTAGAGCTGTCGTGAATTGTTTGTAGTTCGAAACAAGCACTTGATTATGAGTAACTATTCCTTGTGCTCATAAGTCATGTAATAAGTTTTGGTCCATCTCATTCATAGCTCACTTAGCTCGTATGAAGTTGTTTATTCATGCGTAGCTCATTTGACTCGTTTGGAGTAATTATCTTGAATAGATAGGCGATTGGTGGATTCGATGAGATCTTATGAAGTCTAGGTTGAGTCTTGGTAGATTGTGCCAACAATTGTTACACTCTCTTGAAGAAGGACACGTGTGGTGTTTTTTCATGATAAGTTGGAAGCATAGTGACATGTCTCGCTTGTTTGAATTTTTTGGTGCCGTCTCATGGCAAGCTGAGAATACGACTCCAGGTTGAAAGTACCTTGTAGCTCGTACGTCCCTATTTGATTGGTTAGGGTTAGTGACATCGTTAGGGTAGTAACTGTTACTTAACCATTTTTACTTATAAATTGCCGAAGGGTGAGAGTTGGTGTTAGGGGTGATACCTTATAATCTGACTTCTCTTATAGGCCGACACTAAGTGGTATTATTGGGATGTATTCCCCTATCAAAGGGATACAGGCGGTGCTTTTTCATGACGAGTTGGGAGCACGGGATCTGCATCTCGATTGTTAATTCCTGAACTGCCATCATAAGAACGGGAGGTTTTCCTAGGGAAATAGACCCTACGATTCCATCACGTTCTATGCCTTCTCATGACGAGTTGAGGGCACAGAAAAAGGTTGGCTAGTATCTAGTGGTTCGTGTTGGCTTTTTGTCATGCCCCGCTTCCCAAACGAGAATACGAAATACGGATATGCGACAAAAGCCCAGCGAATGATTTTCATCATCCATAAACTGTTCAAGAATCTTTACAACATTAACAAGAATCATCAAAGTCGGAAGCAAAAGTATCAATCAACATGCACATATGAACCAAAATACCAACAAGCATACTTGAAACTAAATATATAAATCTCAAATAGTCATGATCTGAATAAGTCAAAATCCTGGGTCACATTGCCCAAATACAAGAATAAATCAAAGTACAAGAATACAATATTGTTCAAACAACTAAAAGAGATAATAAAGCAAAACTCCAGCACTAATAACTCAGGTCACCGATACCATCTGGAACCTGTTCTCCAAAATCTGCAATTTAACAATTGCAGGGATAGAAAAAAGAAAACAAGTACCTGTCAATTGCAAGTTACAGGCCGCTTGTAATGCAGGATACAAGTATATGGGAGAACTAACTAGCAAAATGGTATAAGCATGATATCAAAATGGAATACTAGCATGGCAAGATGAACAAGTACAAGTGGCATGTGTCAAGTGTCAAGTGAACAAGTATCATGTAAACAAGTGTCAAGGGTCAAGTGAACAAGTATCATGTAGCCAAGTGTCAAGTATCACGAATCAAGTGTCACGAAATCAAGTAACAAGTAACAAGTATCAAGTAGTCAAGTACAAGTATCAAGTATCATGTTCAAGCATCAAGTCTCATGTATCGTGTAATCAAGTATCAAGTAAGCATGTATCATGTTCAAGTGTCGTATATTAAATCTTGTAGTTATTACTTTCTAGGTAACACTTCATGTGCCATCCTTTTATCACATGGCTATTATAGTCAATACAATTTTATTTTGGATTTCATAGTAGACCATAAAGGGCAGTGTACTTAGAGACAAGCCTCAAGAATCAAGTATCAAGTATCAAGCCTCAAGTATCAATTAAACAAGCCTCAAGTATCAAGTAGTAAAATATCAAGCCTCAAGAGTGAAGTATCAAGCCTCAAGTAGTTAAATATCAAGCCTCAAATATCAAGTATCAAGTCAAGTCTCAAGTATCTCAAGTATCTCAAGTATCTTAAGTATCAAGCCAAGTTTCAAGTATCAAGCCAAGTATCACATAGAATCAATAGATTCTCTTCCGAGTACACGTTTCTGAATTATCCACTATTAGATATGTCCCTTTAAAACCCCGGCTTGGTTAATTTATTATTAATGTCAAACAAGCAAGTATGTGTTACGAAATAAGCAGGTATATCATGGTATGATCAAGTAACAAGTTCAAGTTGCAAGATAAACAAGTATGGGTAATAGGTAACACACAAAAGAATGAAATAACCAAATCTCAAGTTCAGGACAGCAAGATCATACTGTAGTAAAACTGAAATTTCCAGTGTTACAAAAATACAAATCTGAATTCGTCAAAATGTCTAGAAAATAGACTCCCAACCGAATCCAGTGAGTACAAATAAGTCATATAGTATTTCATGAAATCATAACTCAAAACTGATTTTAATTCAGAAAACACGTTCAGCTAGAAATCAGTAAAACCAATTCTCAGTCAGGAAAATAGCATCAAAACTCAACAAATAAATCCACAAAAAATCTGGGGTATTCTCCTATATGTCTAGTATCAGAATATAAAGTTTCAGAATTTTCCAGTAAAATTAGGCTAGTCATCAAAAATTAGAAAATATCAATAAACGATAGTTTGGCAAATCTGGAATTCCCAATACTGCTGTACGAAAACTATAATATCTCGCAACCAGTGAAACGAAGTCCAAATCCGCCAAAGAGAGATGGAAATAGACAAAATATATTAACTTTTATATTTCACAAGTATTTTTCATACAGTAGAAGGAAATAGGGTGAAAACACGATTCTTTATAGAACAGCGAGCAAAATACAGCAAGTACAGTCTTTATAAACAAGTATGAAACGGCATATAAAACTCATCAATAAAATCCACCAAAATTCTGGGTAATCCTTAAATAAGTATAGAAAAATTGACCAAAGTTCTAGATCAAAATAATATGTGTAGCACAAGTATCAAAATAATTTAGTCATCAAAATCACCAAGAAACGAAATCTGGAAAAGATCTACACCTCTGTAGTAAAACAATCATATCTCACACATACGAAAATGGAATCGAGCAAGGTTAGAGGGGTTGGAAAGTAGACAAATTTCTCTAAAACTCATGTTTATACTGAAATTAAGATTCTGACCTTAATATGGTTTAAATTACTGATCAAGACAGAATATCGACAAAACACAGAATTTCCTCAAAAATCAAAATCAATATAGATTCAACGAAACCTGATCCAAACACAAACAAACATGAAATCAAGTCTACCAAGTGTCCAAACATCATGAGATAAGGTAATTAACATATCCAAGCAAGTATATCACATGTATCTCAACAATTACTCAAAGTCTCACAAGTCTCACATACATAATCAAATCAAGAACGGGCAAAACCTAAGTTGTTTTATGTCAAATTTTGTGTCGTGAGGCAACTATGGTCAAATCACTATAGAGACAATATCAACAAGGGATTTCACACACGAATTGTCTCTAGAACCCAACTACACTACAAATGAAATTTATGACTCGTATCATACAAAGGAATTTGAGTACAAGTTACTTGCCTTAACCGATGATGACAACGAAGAATTCCAAGAATAACGGGAACGGATCCCGGCAATGAACGAAAATCGTGAACGGAACACAACCCAACAACGAACAAATACCCGAACGAAGCAACCAACCAACACGAACGACGAACCACGAATCCACGAATAAAACTCGAGAATCTCACCGACAAATAATCCGTGCACGAGAGAGGCACGAGCACACGAGCACAACCAGCAAATCCACAACGAGGGAACAACGACACGGCGAAGACGATAGCGACTACAACGACCGTGGTTGCCGCTGCCGCAGGTGTTGTTGCTACCGGAGAAGGACAGCACGCAGCGTCGAGATGTCGCTGCGGGGAGGGTGGCGTCGGCTGCTGCAGTGGCTGCACGTCGGAGGGACGACAACCCGGGCGAGGGGAGACAGCGGGGGACGAGGGCAGGGAGAGGATGATCGGTGCAGCTAGCCGCTGCTGCTTTGCATCGGAGAGACAACACATAGCGAAGTCGGCGGTGCTGCACAGGGAGCACGGAGGCTGTGCTGGCGGAGCACTGAACAGGGTAGACGTCGGCGCGGTGCTATCGGCGCAACGCAGGGAGCACAAGCGGGAGGATGGCGAGAGAAGCACAGGCTAGGGCTAAGCGGAGGTGCATGGGGTAATGGGAGATGGAAGATGAACAGGCAAAAAGATTGCATGGTTTAAATATAGGGGAGATAGGGTTATGAGGAGATGACGGCAGCACAGTAGACAGGTAAATAATAATCCTGGGTATCGGGTGTGGATAGTTTCATGGGTAACGGGTTAGGGGTTAGCATCTCGATTTGGTAGGGTAATTAACTAGGTAGAGGTATGGGAATTGGGTGTTTAATCAGTGCAGGTTGGGCTATTGGTTTTAGGAAAATATAATGGGTTTTGGGTTATCTAATAGGGTATGGGTTAAGTATAATGGGTTAATGGGTTTATGTAAATGGGATTTAAAAATAGAATAGTTGGGTTAAAATCCATTAGGGTTTTAAAAATTCAATAAGAAAATAAAATAACAAATGAAAAGATTGTTTGTAATAAAATTGTAATTTGCATTACAAAAATATAATTTATATAAAATAGATACAAATACAATTAGCACATAGAAATAGATTTTCAATAACCAGTCAAACTTAATAATAATAATAACAATAATAACAGTAATAATAATAATAAGAGTGATAATAACAAAAATAAGAATTGTATTTCAATAAAATAATCATAGAAAATATTTACAAATAAGGTCATTGATCGAAAACAAATTTTAATAGGAGATCCAATAATACGATTTGACAAAAGAATTTGAAAGCGGATAAATAATTTACAAAAATTTAAAACACCAAAAATACATAAAAAATACGGATTTAGGAAAACAGGGATTACACTTTTGAGCGAGGTCCGGTTCGCTGGACAATAGTGGAAAACGGGGACACCACTACTGTACTGCAGTAACGAAACTAGACAGTACCTACAACCTTATCAGTCATATAGTATTGTGTCAGGAACATGATGGGTACAAAAGTAGAATTCATAACATGGGTTCAAATCCCTATATATGAAGAAATGGCTTGATATGAGGCGTTTGTAGTATAGGCTGCTGTTCTAGAGTCTTGCTTGCATTAGAATAAGTGCATCATTGCATTAGTTAATCTTGCATTAGAGTCTAAGTCATAGCATACACTGACACATCAGTTATATATTCTCTTTTCATCAATCTAGTTGTTTAAAGTTGAGAATCGCTGCTAGTCATCAGCCTTAAAGCGTCAGTATATGTACTGACGTCCCCATTTCAATAGGTACTGAATTGCAGGGCTACAGGTACTGGATTCAGGAGGACTCAAGGCAAAAGAAGCAAGTGCTGATTTATTTCAATTGTAATATATGTTGTAATTTAACTGTTGAGAAGCATCCAAGTGAAGTACCAAGTATTATGTATTATTCATTGTACTCTGATGTAATTCTGATTGAAAGTTCATAATACTTGGACTTGTATGGCATTATTGTAACACTGATGTAATGTATTATAGTTTTATAACATACGGACTTGTAATACATTTGTGTTGAATAAAAAGTTTTAAATTATCCTGTTTTTCTGTATATTGTGGCTAATTGAAGGAAAAGAATCTGGCTTATGTCACGGTCTCCCAGTGTATGGAAATCGGGGCGTCACAAGAAGCATCAATTGGGTTACAGAACTCATGTGATTTCATTCGAGACATAATAGTAGGAGGATTTGCTGTGATAGCAATAACCACAGTTATTTGGTGATAACATCGATCACCGAGATACCAAACTCCCTACATTGAAACAATAATTAGCACTAGCAATCAGAAGAAAAATAAGCATTGAAATAACAACTTTATAAAGTATTACCTGATCTCCATATTAGAAGATAACATGGTGGCGGGATAAGATGATCGCACATTGAATATCATACTCGTTCTCATATGACGATCGATTATATGGTTGCCATATAATAGATGCTGATGACCTCATCTCCAACTAACTCCGGGACATGGAGATAAAGTAACGGATCAAATCAGTTCTACTCTGATCCAAATTTTTGTGATTCCACCGTGCAATTTTAGGTCTAATATTTGCATTTTGTAAATGAATCGCAAAATCTACGGTCTAATCACTTATCGATGTACAAATACTTGTGTATTCATATGCCCAATACTGAAATAAAACCATCATATTTATATGTATTATTAATATTCCAAATACTAATATTATATACTTTAGATATTGTTATGACCATATTATTAATATTCCGTAATATTACCTCGAGTACTTGCCACGGACCATTAAATATTTTTACTTTCAGTCTTTTACAAGAGTCCAGAGACATATATAGCAATGCCAATGTGGGACTTCCCCAATCATGCGTGCCAACTAGGTTCAGATCTTCAAAAGCAGCAAGGAAACCACATCTCACTACTGAAGAAGCATTGGGCAGAAGAAACTCACCGACAAAGTACATGAAGAAAGCTCTGGCAACTTTCATTGCCACTTAAGGATCTAGCTTAGCGGCATCGCTCCGTTCTTTTTTAAAATACTTCTCTAAGAACGAGCAACGTATACCATGGGATTTCCAATCTTCTGATGTAATTTCTGCAAAGAACCTAGACTGGACAACATCGAAGGTGTATGCATCATCGTTACACAGCGGTACATCACCGACTCTAATAGATAATCCCGTTAGTATTGCCCAGTCTAACGGGGTAAATCCCAACTCGCCCCCTGGAAGGTGGAAAGTGTTGGTCGGGTCCCATCTCTCAACCAAAGCCTCAACAAGGCGCGCCAAGGACTTCTCCGTATCGAAAGTAAAAAAACGGTTCCAGCGGGCATTGTCGATCAACTACTTAATTAGAGGGACAGTGTGTAATACCCCGTATTTCTGAAATATATATATGGTTTGAAATATATATAATAAATGAATTTGAAACTTGTCCTATAGAAGTATTCTATAGGAAGGATTTATAAGAATTAAATGGATTTGAATGGAAGGATTCTTTGAAAACCGGATTTGAAAGTGGGATTGTTTGAATCCGGTTTGGAAGGAATGGTGGGGGGGACCCACCGGATTTAATAGCACAGCACTTGTGTGCTGTGTTGTATTTGATGAAGTGGCAACCTAGGGAATTATTCCCTTGGGGTGTGCACGGGTTGGAAAAGAGAAATGGTGTAGGGATTAAGGAATTTAATCCCACATCGCTAGTTTCAAAACTATAAAATATAATATAAATATAATTGCCAAGGATCAAGAGTCACCAATTCGGTTAACCACCTTTTGAGAGGCAGCCTGTGGTGGGCAGTTGTACTACATAGTATCTAATTTGTCTTATAAAATTGTATAAATTGTCCGAGCCCGGGGCAGGGGTGTTACAAATGGTATCAGAGCCGACTTTCGACACCGAGGGTGTAAGAGCAGTGAGTTATGGACCACCAGATTTGCGGCGGAGAGTATTTCACAGGTTCTTCACGATGAGTCGTGACATGACGTGGATACGGCTCCAGGTACCGCGGCGGCGGAGAGTATTTCACAGGTTCTTCACGATGCATCGTGACATGACGTGAATACTGCTCCAGGGTACCGTCCCGGTGGTGACGCTCACAGAAATGCTCTGCATCGGCTAGAAAGTAGATCCTGCACTAGATTGTGCATGCCCCGTGCTCATCAGCGAGGACGCTGATTTCTGAAGGGGGGTGTATGTAATACCCCGTATTTCTGAAATATATATATGGTTTGAAATATATATAATAAATGAATTTGAAACTTGTCCTATAGAAGTATTCTATAGGAAGGATTTATAAGAATTAAATGGATTTGAATGGAAGGATTCTTTGAAAACCGGATTTGAAAGTGGGATTGTTTGAATCCGGTTTGGAAGGAATGGTGGGGGGGACCCACCGGATTTAATAGCACAGCACTTGTGTGCTGTGTTGTATTTGATGAAGTGGCAACCTAGGGAATTATTCCCTTGGGGTGTGCACGGGTTGGAAAAGAGAAATGGTGTAGGGATTAAGGAATTTAATCCCACATCGCTAGTTTCAAAACTATAAAATATAATATAAATATAATTGCCAAGGATCAAGAGTCACCAATTCGGTTAACCACCTTTTGAGAGGCAGCCTGTGGTGGGCAGTTGTACTACATAGTATCTAATTTGTCTTATAAAATTGTATAAATTGTCCGAGCCCGGGGCAGGGGTGTTACACAGTGCAAACTAGCTTGGAAGCTTTTATCGAACCCTTCCAATTCCCTCTGAATGTAACAAATCCACCGATAGGATGCTCGGTAATTAGCTTATGTACGTGTTGTCAATCATCAACAACTCTGATCCACTCCGATGGATCGCTATAATTCTTAGACGCAATAGTTTCTTCTTCTCTTCTGTTGTGTGATTGTGCGGACTCTGACCAATGTCTAGATTTGACTCTTCCAATAAATTTCTTGATTGTCGAGGACATTTTTTTTGTATGGAGAATAGAATTTCAATTGGGAGGCGGATAGAAAATTTTTGAAGATTAAAATGAGAAGTGGCACTACATTTTGTGAAGTTAGGATAGCATGCAATTTATATGAACTAAAAGTGAACCCCAAGGGTAAAAATGTCATTTCACTTTCAATTAAGCATGGGGAGCACAATAATTTATCTTAAAAAAAGACTAAAGCGTCGGACGAAATACCCCATTCTTGTCCAAAGGCAAAATTTCACCCGGCAAATTACGGACGAGACAACATGTCCCGTCTGTCTTGAAATTTTTGTTTAAAAAAAACAAGAGACGGTACATGTCTCTCTCCTAAAAATTTTAAAAAAATTGCGTGGCCACGCAATTTTTTAAAAATTTTTAGGAGAGACGGGACAACATGTCCCGTCTATTGTGATTATTAAATTAAATTTTAAACTTTCATTGCTAGACAATACATGTTGTATCGTCTACCTATTTTTTGAGAAACTTTTAGCAAACGACCACTGCACACATTAGCACTATTTCCTATTTCTATTTCTGCCATATTCTCAAATATGAGAAGCACCATTGTGGATGCTCAATAGACTATAATAGATAGATAGAAACTCTTGGCGTTTTTCTCTTTAGAAGAGTAAGTTTGATATGCAAGTTCAACCATCCAAGTTTTATGTAAGTAGACCTGGCAAACGGTCGGGTCGGGTACCCATGGGTACGGGTCGCCTGACTCGCAGGTCCAACAGGTCGAGTCGAAAAGTGACTGTGAAAAAAAAATTTATTTTTGTCTCGAACTGGACCCGGCCCGCGGGTACCCGCCAATATTTTAAGGGTTTTTAAAGTTTGTTTTAGGGAATTCTTAAAAAAAAATTAAAAAAATAATTGAATAATTGATTAAAAACATAACCAACATATTATCATTTTAAAGAAAAGTGTAAAAGCAAAAATTGAATAACTGAAACAACAAGCAATGTAATCAAGAATCACGAATGATCACTTAATAAGCTTATTTCTTGTTGCCTTGGTAGGCGCCTTGTTCAAATAAATATATGATATCAACATTCAAAATTCAACTAGTACTTCAATTTATTATTTCATCAACCAAAACAGAAAAGTAATAAATTTTCCAATCATCAAAAGAAAGAGCTATCAAGTTTCAAAGCATGCAAACATAATTGAGTTTAAACAAAATGTAAACATAATCAAAACATACAACAGAAATATCAAAATAATGAAATCTTATGACAAACATGTTTCTAAAGTCTCAAAATTAATTACATTCGAACAAATTATAACTCAAGTTCATGAACATTTAATTTAATTTAATTTATTTAAATACATGGGTACCTACAGGTACCAGTGTGTATAACCGACCTGATCGTGGGTTTACGGGCCGGGTTGAAAAGTAACCACTTTTTTATATAATAAAAAAATTCTTTACCCATACCCGGTTGGTACAGGTACACCTGCGGGTACTCACGGATCATGGGTCGGGATTGCCAGGTCTATATGTAAAACAAACCCTCGGAAATTTTCCTAGGTTTTTTTCTTTCAAAAAATTATTTATTAATATAACTGCTTAATTTTTTATTTTTAACTCAAAATTTTCCAAATCAGAAAAAAAAATTGCAACTTCCAAGACAAATTCCAATAAGGGTTCAGGTTAGGTTCCCTAATAATCTAGATGAACACCACGTGCATTCTCCCCTCCAAAACTAGTTGTATTCATTTTCTTCCACCCTATAATTGTTTGAATTTTTCCGTTCTGACCCACCTTTTGAAAATATTTACCACACTAACCCACTTTTCAAATATTTATCCAACTAACCCAGTGTTGGACATGTCAGCATAAAACGCTATTGACAACAACAGCATATATTATTTTAATGCCGTTGTTTTCAATAGCGGCATTGTAAAAAAAATAAGATCATACCCCTATCTGGAGTAACGGTATTACTACATTTCATCTCATTCGTGAACTCTCTAACTTGGAAAAAAAATACTTGATGTCGTTATTTGGGATAACGGTATCAGTTCAAAGAAGTTTTTAAAATTTTCTCTTTAAAAAGATTTAAAATCAAAATCTGAAATCTTTTTTGAACTTATGTCGCTATCCTCAACAGCGGCATCGAAATACCTGATGCCGCTATTGGGGATAGCGACATCAGCTCAAAGAAGATTTCAAAATTTTTTTCTCGTTAAATGTCTAAAATCAAAATTTGAAATTTTTTTGAACTATTGCCTCTATTTATAATAACAGCATTAATTATTTCGATGCAGTTGTTGGGGATACCGGCATCAGTTATAAGATGTTTCTGCACTTATAATTTTTTCCCAAGTGTGAGAGTTTATGATTGAGAGAAAATGAACTGATGTTATTAATCAAGATAGCGGAATTGTCTTTTTTTTTACAGATCTCGCTTTTGGCAACAATAAAGACCATATACACTGCATAGAGCAAAACCCTTCAGTGCCATAAATTTATAATATCTCGGAAAAATTCTCTGAACTATGGTTTATATGGATTCCTATAGACCAGTGGCATTTAGGGCTGCAACGGATTGGATACAAAGCAGATACTAGTAATTTTATATTCATATTTGTTCTTTTAGTTCGAATACGAATACAAATATGGACTTTTACGGGTCAAGAAACTCATGACCATATTTGAAGAAAACAGAAACGAATATAGAATGAATACTAATAAAAATGAATACGCATAAATTTGGTAAGGATACTTGTATAATTTGTCATTGTTGATACAAATACAAATATATTTCTGATAAAATCACTATTCACACCCTGATTTCTACAACAATTTATTGCTAATGAAAATTTTATTAACTTATGAAATAGTGATAGCAACTTGTGAAGAGAGGGAGAATAAGATTAAACTTTTTCTTGATAAGAAATAGGAATAATATAGAGGACATGGAATATACATATACATATATAATCAGCTACACCATAACGAGTGACTAACAAAAATAATATTGCTTAAAAGTAATATTGCTTGATTTGAATAGTTTCCTTAAAAATATATATATATATATAAAGTGGTAAGTTATATTCTTTTGAAGAAACAAAGCTTGAGCGTAGAATATGGTTATGAGACACTTGCTAAAATTGCAACCAATTATAGAATGAAATCATATAATATATAAATACTATCTACATATATGTATCATGACTCACTATTCTAATTTTTTCGGATAATCCGGATCAGATCCGAATTTTTCTTTAGAACCATATTTAATGTAAAACGAACTCTAAATAGAGAATTTTCAAGAATCTTAACGGGTTAATTTTACCAGCATGTAATGCGGATCAAAGTTAGAAGTTTAAACAATTAATTGGTTTGATGGATTTTCAAGAACTGAATCGCGTTTAACAATCCACTTAATAATTTAACTCTACAATCAATAATTAAATCCCTAAGTGTTCTTAGCAAGTAAAAGATTCAATATTGATTCGTACTCTAATCAAGCAAGTGGAACACTCAATCCCACTTATTTTTGTGGACGACAGGCAAATCAAATAATATAATAGATAACAGAGCAGTATAACACAAATATTTAAAAGTGGAAAGAGTATACCAAGGATTCGAAGAATGCAATGTAGATCTCGGAAGTGCACAGCAATCAAAGATAGAGTAATGGCAGCGAGAATCTCAAGAGCACTGACAGATCTGGGCTGGCGTCGACGCTCGGAAGGAGCACAGGGCGCGCACGGTTGCTGGGCTGGTGGTCGGCCTAGTGGCGAATGGCTGCGTTGCTTCGTCGACGGGAAAGGGAGGCGACCGACGTCGATGGTGAAGGAAAACAGGGATCTGGGCGTCGACGGGGCAGAGGGTAGGTGGCTCTTCGATGGCAGCGTCGACAGAGGAGGGGAAGGGAATGTCGATGGCGACGGTGGGGGGAAGAGGGGGAAAGGAGATCGCTGATGCCTGATGGTGTGGGGAAGTAGTTGCGGAACGATGGCGGGAGGTGGTCGTCGGGGTTGCGGGTGGTAGAGACTACGGCGAAGTGGGGGTATGGGCTAGGGTTTTGGTCGGGGTCGGGAGTAGGAGGAAGAAGAAGAGAAGAGGGTTAATTAGGGTGGGTTAATTTGGAGATTAGGGTTTGGGTATAATTGATTTGGAGAATTTTTTTAATTTGGGGATAGATTTTAGAGTTTATCACAAACCCTAAAATTATATTAGGATTTATCACAAACCCTAATAATTTGGATCTCACTTGTATCACACAAAGAGAGAAAGGAAGAGCAAAAACTCAACATAATAATTTTTTTAATCAAGAATGATATATCTTTCTCATTAATCTCAAGGCCTATAAATAGGCTCAAAATACATCTTGATACAAATCTCAAAATATTCTCAAAATCTAAAAAATACAAAAAGATTACATATTGCTATAATTGCCAGAAACAAATTTGGTAACGAAATAAAATCTAAACAGAATAGATGTCCTCATCCTTCTCTCCGGGTGGGAGAGAGCTCGACCCAGTCGAGTCAAAACAAGTGATCCTGTCATGGTGCTCTAAAAGATCTGGATCCAGTTGCGGGAGCCCCTCACGATCATTGCAAGTGTCATCCGACTTCTGCTTGTTTTTCCACCTCACCAAATACTTGTGCATACCACCATCTCTTGTGGAGATTATCTGATCATCTAAAATATTATTCAATTTTTCTGGGTGAATAGTATCAGGTAAAGGGGTAAATGTGGGAATCTCACCATTAGGGTGCAAGGTAGGCTCATCTATAAAAAAAAATTTAGGGTTGAATTTTGAGCTTTCATAAAGTACTAGATCCTCAATATTGAAAGTCTTACTTATGCCAAAACCTTCAGGAAGGTCAATGACATAGGTATTATCATTGATTGCATGTAGATTCTTAAATGGGTCTGCAACACGTATGTTCAAGTTCTTAACGGCTCCAACAGAAAGCCGTTCCGATGAATCCGAACCATCACCTCCTCACCAATATCAAAAGTTATAAATTTTCTTCTAGTATCTGCTATTAACTTGTAGTTAAAATTATTCTTATTAAGTTTCTTGAAATTTTTTTATGCAAGTCATGAATGTTATATGCAAATGTGGGTGCAGACTCTGTGACTTTGTGATGTTCTAACACAGAGGTAAAATCTATGGGTTGCCAAGTGACTTGGAAAGGAATGGGTGACTCAGGTATACTCAATGGAGGTGACTGGATAGGCTGAATACAATTGAGAAACTAGTCATCCTCTTTTTCATCAAAGTCATCACTTATATTAGGTTCATAGGTAAACTCATTGTCGGACTCATCAGTGATGACTGCGGTACCCTCTACTATATTGATCCTACTTGGGCTGGGATAGTTGACAACAACATGGCCATATCCCTTACATTTATAGCACTTAGTGAGAGGATCAATCTTAGAATAGTCTCTTTCAGTGTTCTTACCCTTATGTTTATCTCTATGTGAATTGAAACTTGAATTAGGTTTGCTGGGGTAAGATTTGTTGGGGTGCTGAGAGGGAGGCTTAGGTCTAGATGGGTCAGTAGAGGTCATTCTAGATGAATGATCTCTCGAGTCGCTGGACCTAGAATGAGAACTAGCTTTAAGGGAATCCATATCGAGAACTAGAGCGTAGGCTGCCGCTAAGGAGTCCACATTTCTATAAATTAGCTCGTTCCTAAGGTTAGCTCGTAGTCCAGCTCTGAACCTAGAGAGAGTTTGTTCTTCACTCTCTTTACCTAAAGCATTGCACCGAATAAGAAAGTCATCAAACTTATCAACATATTCTTGTGTGGATTTACTTCCTTGATAAAGTTGGTTCCACGAATCTAGCAATCGGGTGTGGAATGATAATGGTACATATCTCTCAGTGGGCTTCTCTTTCATGGCTTCCCAAGTGGCTATAGGTGCCAGACCTCGGCCTCTGCGAGCATGTTCAAGATTGGTCCAGTATTGTTGAGCTTTACCCATCAATTTCATAGTGGTAAATTTAACCTTCTGGGCTTCGCTCATGTTAAACCACACAAAGTAGTGGTCCATAGCACGGATCCAATCGAAGTAAGCTTGGGGTTCC